>JASVEL010002881.1:0-82392 GCA_032618575.1 Nicotiana noctiflora
CATGCTAACCACATTTACCATCTTCCTACCAGGTTCTGCATTTCTAATGCCCCTTTTATCACATCAGCAGATTTGTTGCTATCCATCTTTTTCTGTACATGAACTATCTCTACAATACACGGGAAAAAATAAGAAAAATAGCCTTAAATATAAATATTGTAGAGCTGCAATTTAATTATATGAAGATGTGTATTTACACGAACACATAATAAATAAATAAATAAATAAATAAATAAATAAATAAATAAATAGGTAAAAGGTGAAAACTGCTTGCACTATACATAGCTTTAATACACAATTATCTCAACTCCTTTCTTTGGTTGTTAAAACACTATCAAGAGACCTACTAAAACATATAAAGTTAAAAAAAATTGTCAGGAGCGTTGAATGTCTATTGTCACACCTCCTTTTTACGCGCACGCGAGGGCACGAGGGAGTTTTTTCCAATTAAAGGACAATCGAGACGGGATCAATTTATTAAATTCAGAGTCGCCACTTGGAAAAATAATGGTGTTCCAAGTCACCGGTTTAATCCCGAACCGAGGAAATTTATGGCTCTGTAATACAGTCTGCGAAACTAGAAATCTGGATAAGGAATTCTGTTAACCCGGGAGAAGGTGTTAGGCACTCCCGGATTCCGTGGTTTTAGCACGGTCGCTCAATTGCAATTTTTGTTTCTATCCGATTCTTTTATATATTTTAACTATGTGCTTTTAATGCTCCGCTCTTATTTTTAGAAGAATTGCGACGTCACGAAAACACATTTCGAATCACACCGCAACCAGTACGCCTGTGACTTTAATGTATTTCAGTTTTGCCGAGAGTAAGATTTGGGTCACATAAATGTGCACCCGTATTTAGGAAAATAATTTACTTACAAGTCGTGCCTAAACAGTCTATCGTCTTTATTAACTCCGGGAAAGGACCGTGAAATTCACTAAATGGTCCTTCCAAGTCTAAGTTTTTATAACAACTAATTTGAGGGCCCCGCAATTGTGTATTTTGTTTGGCGAGGCTCGTCTCATTTTATTATTTAAAGGTCGACTTAAAGTGACTATAATTTTTCTATTTATTATTTGTCTCTAAAAGAAAAGAACTCTTAACTTACCAATCCATAATTTATATTAAACCTTTTTTTTGTACTACATAACTGATAAACATTGGACAACAATTAAACATTTTTTGCTAAACTAAATGAAAGGAAAAATTACGACGAAACAAATATAAACGAGAAACATACCAATCAATAAAGAAAAATTAACATGAAAGCTAAGGCATGATAACAATGACATGAACAATACGCTACAACAAAGCTTACAGATTTAACAAGTTCTTTCAAACAAATTTTATAGCTAAAAGGCTGAATTTATAAAGTCATAAATGGTTACAGCACAAACAATCAACATTTTTGTTCATGGACTCAAAGCAAGAGAATGAGTGAATATTAGCATACCTAGTAACAAAAACCGGGAAAGAACGACCACAGGAGCAACGAACAAGCTCAAACAACTGGAACTTTCGGCCAAAGAAACTCCGACATCGACCTCGGCGAACTCGGAACTCGCTGGCAACGGAAACCTCGACTCAACACAGATTCAAGCTCCACGCTTTATGCTAACTTGGATGTGGCTGGTTTGGAGGAGCTGTCACTTGACCGGTTCGTGAAGAAGAAGACAAATGGGTCGTCGTCTGTTGCGCCACAAGTAGCAAAGATGGAGACGATGTGAGGCTGTCAGTCGTTCATGGCGTAAGGCTGGTGGGGTCGTCGTTTATGGCTGGAGGTTCACGTGAAGGTGACGATGTGGTTTTGACGGAGGAGAAGAAAAATGACGCGACATGGGATGGTCGTTTGGATGAGGATGAAGGTGACCGGATATCACTTGGGCGTGAGGGAGACCAGGATGGCAGTGAGCGTTCTTCTCTCTGTTATTTTCGTCCAGATGAATCAAAAAATCCTATGTTCTCTTCAGTTACTTTGCTAAAAAATCACAGCTCCCTCAATAGTGCTCTCCTCGTGTCTTCTTCAGTTTTTTCATGAAGAAGCCCTGTAGCGTTTTTTCTCCCTCTTCCTTTTGATTTCTTTTTCTCTTTAAAATAATCCCCCCCTTCATTTCACGTTGTTTTCTTCTTTTTGTCTCTATTCGTTTTTCTTCTTTCTCTTTTCTATCCGTTTTCTTCTTTCTCTTTTTTTATTCGTTTTCTTCTTTCTCTTTTTCTATTCCTTTTCTTCTTTTTTTTGATTTTTTTTTTGCTTTCTAAAATAAGCCCCCCCTTCCTTTCACGTGAGTGCATGTTTTGTCTCTATCTCCCTTTTTTATCTCACTTTCTTCCTCTTTTTAAATTGTCTCCCATGTGTGTCCCCCCTTCCTTTCACGTGAGTGCACCCCCCCAAAATCTCATGCTTTCTCCTTTCTCTTTATGTCACATATGTAAGACCAAAAATGATGGGTCTCACTTGGGGTTGGGTACCCAATAGTGATGGGTCTTCCTCGTGTTCTGTCTGTGTCCCCCATGTGTGTCCCCCACGTGTGGTGGGCTCGGATTATTATGGGCTATATCCGAAAATTATAAAACCGGGTGGTTTGAACCCGAATATTATTCTTCGCCGGAACCGAGAATGAGAACACGGTGTTATTAATTAATCACTACGTAAGCAAAATAACTATAAGACTAATAATTAAAACAAAGTTATTTTTTTATATTTTTCAAGATTAAAGTTACCACAAAATACTAATTATATTATTTTTTTGTTTTATAATTCTTGTTTTTTTTTTTTTTATATAAAAATAAAGATATAAAGAACTATTTTTTATATTTTTTAAGTTTAAAATGACTACAAAATATTAATAAAAATTATTTTTGTAATTTTCGTTTTTAATAAAAAGGTAAAATATAAAGTACTATTTTTGTATTTTTCAAATTTAAAAATGATTACGAAACATTAATAAAACTATATTTTTTGTTATTTTTTATCTTAAGGTAGAAATAAAGTAAAAGAGTCAAAATTAGCTAAAATAGCTATATTATGCCTAAACTAAATATTTTATGCTAAAAATATAAAAAATCTCGGGGAGGGTCAAAAATCACGTGTTTACAGTGATTTTCTCTTATGGTACCAGAAGTATCAGAGCAATATTTGATAGTACAAATGTTTTTTGACCCGACCCTTATTCGGAGGGACTAAACTAAAAGAAGAGGATGTGACCGAGCCCTTGTATCTGAGCTGCCTACATATACTTGGCTATAAAGGAATCAGGCCACGTGTAGTTCAGAAGTGAGTGAGGAAATGGAGTAACCGAGGTGGAGAGCCAGTCGAGGTGTCGTTCCGTCGAGGTTCCGTCCCATCGAAGTTCCGGTCCGTGGTCCTGCTATTACATCAAAAATCAAAACATGAGAAAGACTAACTAAGCCTATCAGCTACTAGTTACAAAATTCATATCTATAAGTCTTCCGAAGCTTGATCTTGAGTATTGGTTGGTGCTTCATGCGGACTCTAAATTTGAACCTTGATACTTGCTAGTTGTAGGTACTAGTTCAATCTTCTTCAGCTTTCTGGATCTGAACCAGGTATGCAGTGCTTGTGACCTCGGCCATGTCTTGAGCACACCACATCTTTCATCGATTTCTGCACTTGGATTAACTCTTTGCCCTTTTTTTTTTCATTGTGACTGACTTCTGTTGATTATCTCGGACTGTTGACTCGCATTCTGGTCGCAAGTTTCTTTTGTTGCTAACTTGCATTACACTCCAAAGTGAATTCCCTGACTTGTGATCTTCGAGCTATTCTCCTTCGAAGTCTGAATCTATCTTTTCTGATCCTTGTCGCCTTCCTTCTGATTCATGCTGGGGATTTCCGTTACACTCTACCACTTTTCGATTGTTCACTATCCTTATCAAATCTTGGAAACTGAGACGGCGTTCTGCTTTTCTGGCGGGCTTCTGACTTTAACAACAAACTCTAATCATAAATTGCCATTCCATTCTTCAGGCGGGCACCATCTGACTTCAACAACAAACTTCGAATATAAATTGCCATTTCATTCTTCAAGTGGGCACCTGATTACCAAAACTTGAAATGTATAGATCGAATGATTACCATCTCAGGAGAAAAAATTCATCTGACTAAGATTTTGACGCTAGGAGATAATTCATCAGACTAAGATTTTGATGCTAGGAGATAATTCCTCAGACTAGGTCTAAATTGATGTGATCTCGGGAGAAAGATTCATCAGACTAAGATTTGACTCTAGGAGATAATTCCTCGGACTAGGTCTAAATTATTGTGATCTCAGGAGAAAGATTCATCGGACTAAGATTTTGATATCTTAGGAGAAAGATTCATCGGACTAAGATTTTGACGCTAGGAGATAATTCCTCAGACTAGGTCTACCTTACTTGAAATCTTCCAATTGTTGCTTCCTTCTTCTTGTTGCTTTCATCTAAAACCTCTAATTGTTGTTTTTCACTTCCTATCAAATTATCTTTAACTATAACTTCAAAACTAAATCGCCACTCCATTCTCCAGGCGGGCTCCCTGACTTCAACTACAACTCCAAACTAACTCGCCACTCCATTCTTCAGGCGGGCTCCCTGACTTCAACTACAACTCAAAACTAAATCGCAACTCCATTCTCCAGGCGGGCTCCCTGACTTCAACTACAACTCAAGACTAAATCGCCACTCCATTTTCCAGGCGGGCTCCCTGACTTCAACTATAACTTCAAAAACTAAATCGCCACTCCATTCTTCAGGCGGGCTCCCTGACTTCAACTACAACTTCAAAATTAAATCGCCACTTCATTCTTCAGGCGGGCTCCCTGACTTCAACTATAACTTCAAAAACTAACTCGCCACTCCATTCTTCAGGCGGGCTTCCTGACTTCAACTACAACTTCAAAGCTAAATCGCCACTCCATTCTCCAGGCGGGCTCCCTGACTTCAACTACGACTCACTAATTTCATCCCATCCTTATCGCCTTCCTTTGTTTCTTGTACCCTTTTCTTCTTCCTGCATCGTCTCTTGGGCCATCCTTTCTTCTGAATTACCTTGTTTCGGAATTACTTTCCTCTTGGGTCATGTTATTTTCTCTTGACTGCAGGGGATATCCTTGAACTAATTACTTACCTACTGGGGATAATGCTGCTGGGAAAATCTTCTTTATTTCCTCCCTTTCTACTTCCTTCAAAACCTATCTCCCGAAATCGCTGGGGATTGAAATGTCATCAGCTGGGGATTACCCTGTCCGGGGATCCCTTTTCCTTCTTCCTCTTTCCAAAACTCCTTCGGGGCTCGTGCTTCGCTCCCTTGAAAACTTGTAGGATATAATGCTGTCGGGGCAATCTCGAAATCAGTATTTCATTTTTCTAAGAACTGCTGGGGGTGGTACCGGCCTCTTGCCTTTCTGAACGCAAGCTTCCTCGTTTTGTCTTGTCTGCTGGGGGTATAATTTCCTCTATCACAACTTGTTGTTTTTTTTTTCAAAGCTGCTGGGGATAATCGGGTTCAAAGATCATTTCCTCGCGTTATCTGGCTTCTTTCCCCAACCGGGTATTTGGTTTCGAGAAAATTTTCGCAACGGGAGAAAATTTTCTGCCCCAGTTTGAGAATCTTCTTCGTGGCATGCTTTTCTGCCAACAACCCCTCTTCTTCTTGTTTCAAATCAAAGAAAAATTGGTTAGTTTTAAAATGTGGTGGCTGGTTGTGGTGCTCCTGCTGGGGATGGTTCTCCTCTTGTTTCCCTGCTCTGCGTTTCATTGTCAGACCCTGCCGGGG
Source organism: Nicotiana noctiflora (assembly GCA_032618575.1). Taxonomy (NCBI): domain Eukaryota; kingdom Viridiplantae; phylum Streptophyta; class Magnoliopsida; order Solanales; family Solanaceae; genus Nicotiana; species Nicotiana noctiflora. Next base: position 5,774 of record JASVEL010002881.1, read on the forward strand.
ATGTTATCATTTGATGATATTCATGCTGGGGATAGTTTTCTCCTTTCTTGCTTCCCCGCCTTCCTTGACGACTCTTTATTCGCGAACCTTTCCACGTGGTTTTCCACCGACCACCCGAATTCCTATAATAGTGACCCTTCGTGAAGACCTTGCATGTTTTACTGGTGCCATTTTCTTTGTTCACCCTTGTCACTGAAAATACCTTTCTGCTGGGGATATCTCCCCTTCTTTGGCGGCATATCTAAGGAATGGGCATTTCCCGACCTTTGAGTCTCATTGGCCTTGGCCTCGAGGTCATTAACCTTCATGGAGATATCTTTTTCACACCGATCCACCCCTTTGTCTATTTCATATTGCTGGGGAATATCCTTCTAGACACTGGCTTTGCGCTTAATCCCTCCTCACTTATACCACTTGGGTGTACCAATCAAATTCCGTCTTGCATAATTGGAAAGGTGATGGAAAATTTTGAAGTCATTTCTTACAAACAGACTCTATTGGGGAATTTTTTATGAAAGGAGAAAGATAAAAGGAAACAGAATAAAAGACAAAAACGAGGGTGACTCTCTAAAAAAGAAAAATTATAAAATAACCCTATCAAACGTGGATACCAACTCTAATGGACATGACATGCACATATAGCCTACCCTCCGTCGTTAAACCGCCTTTTGTAATCTTCTCCTGGGGTTTTCCTATCTCATTTCCAACCTTCGTTCGACTTGTAGTGTCCGAGGGGTTTTCACTACCAAGCCTCTCTCATTTCTGTTTTCTCTCAGCTTTCATCGCCTTATGGTGCCTGTGAAGGTTTTCACCGCTAAGACTCTCTCATTTGTGTTACTTTTTCGCTGGGGATTGGTGGTGCTACTGCTAAGATTCTCTCATATTTCTTCTGCTGCAGATCCGAGTCTTTTCTGATGGGGATCAGAGTGTTATGTTCTGATAAGACTTCTCTCATTTGCCTGACTTGGCCTCTTTTAAAGATTGGTCAAAAGGTCTTTCTTTGGACCGTAATGTGGATTTGGATAAGGCTAGAAGGAAATGGTATTAAAGGCTCGAAACAAAACAAAATGGGTTCAAAATTACAACCTTCGGAGTCTACATCTTCCTTTATAAACACAACTTTTGTTGCCCCGGTTTCTAGCTTGGGGATTTTTATTTCTTTATTTACACTATGACCGAGCTGTGAAGCGCCTACGTATCCTCCTTGAGGAATCAGGTCAAACGTAGTTCCCATTCCTCTTTTTCAAGTTTCTTTTTTTTTTCATACATTTTTCTTTTCTTTTCTTTATCTCTTTTTGTTGTTTTCTTTTTCTTTACATTTTTTTCCCTTTCTTCTCTTGCTTTGCAACTAATTCCGAATGAGGGGTACGAAAGAATTTAAAATAAGGCTCAAAGGGTTAACGAAGGATAAAGTGTTTGGGTAGCAGAACAAAATGCCTTCGTCATTCCAATCTTCAAAACATACCAAGTGCAAACAACACGGCTAACATTCGTCTTATCTTTAAAGCACGGTTGGACAACACTTTCATTTTCATTATTATGAACGACCTCACGTCGATTTGGCCAGCTTGCCTTTGACTGTTTCCTTTTTACTTGCCGCGGTTTCACATGACTCGGGATCCAAATATCTCAAATTGTTCTTACTTCATTTAAATATCTCGATCACCTCCCAATGGTTTTGTGATTAACTTTTAAGATCGGGCCAGAACTATGCGCGCACGTCATGTCACTAGAGCTAGCAGAAAAAGAACTATAGGAAGGAGAGGACTAAATAACAGAAAATGTCTAGAAATAATGTAAAATAGGTCATTGCATTAACCGATAAAACAACGACTCGAACAACCAAAAAACAAAATTGGGGTTACAATACTTAGAACGAACCTAGACCCCTTTAGATGAGACACTATGATCAAAAGAAAAATACAAGGATAAAAGGTTTGAGCCACAAAACAACATTCGGATTACCATTCTGAAATAACTCGGACAAATAGAAATGACAACAAAATAAGCCACCACAAATGACTCTCCGATTGATAAGCCTGGCATTTAGCCACGAATTTGATTATCAGAACCACTATGGCCTTCTCTCATTTCAGTCGGCAAATTCCCGAGTGGATTCTCATATTCCGTGTCACCAGGCATCACCGCCAGAAAGTGTGTATCATCAGGTGCAGGTGACGGATTCAGCGCTATATTCTGGGTGTCACTGTTATGAATCACAATCAACCTTTCTTGGATCATCCTTTCTATTTCCCTTTTCAAATCCCGACAACTTTCCATGTTGTGCCCCTGGGCATGGGAATGGTATTCACGCCTTTTAGATGGGTCAAAGCTCCTTGCACGTGGGTCCACATGATTGGGAGGGATGGGTGCAATCATGTCCTGTTGTTTTAACTTCTCAAATAAGCTTGCATAGGAAACTCCTATTGGTGTGAAATGTTCCTTCAACTTCGGTTCCCTTCTATGCCCTTGGTTTGGAAGTGGGTTATAAGGTATTTGGAAATTTTGATAGAGATTTTGTGATGCTCGTGCTCGCTTTCTTGGATGATTTGATGGCTGAATAACATACTGGGGTGGATCAACTGGGTATGGTGGGTTCGGAGGTGGATAGTAATGCTCAGGGGAATTATGGAAAACTTGTCGAGACATCGCGTACCGTCGAGGTACTCTTCTGGAACCTTTTCTTGACCCTGATATCATCATGACTTCTTCATCCCTCTCATTCGTGTCACTAGATTCAAATTGGACAGCCTGAGCTGCAGCCTTGAGAGCCGCTTGACTTATAATTCTGCCTGTCTTAAGACCGTTCTCTACCATTTCTCCCATTTTGACTACATCCAAGAAGGATTGACCAACCGCAGACATCATGTTCTGAAAATAATCCAGCTCTTAAGCCTGAAGGAAGACAGTGATTAACTCATGGTCATCCATGGGTGGCTCAGCACGAGCTGCTTGCTCTCTCCGTTTAAGGGCATATTCCCTGAAACTTTCACTTGATTTCTTCTTCAGATTTGAAAGAAAAATGCGGTCTCGGGCAATGTCGATGTTGTGTTGGAATTGTTTGACAAAGGCCTGTGCCATGTCGTTCCAGACGTGCCAGCGAGATGCATCTTGATCCCAAAACCATTCGGAGGCTACTCCTGTAAGGCTTTCCCCAAAGTAAGCTATTAACAATTCTTCCTTTCTTCCCAGACTCCTTAGTTGATTGCAATACCTTTTCAAATGGGCTATAGGGATGTCCATGTCCATCGTACTTTTCAAATTTGGGAATCTTGAAACCAGGTGGCAAATGGACATCGGGAAACAAGCATAGATCTTTGAAAGCAACACTCTTTTGACATGCCAACCCGTGCGTGTTTTTCAACCGATGTTCTAAGCTTTTCAATCTTTGGGTTATTTCCTCCTGTACCATCTTTCGGGGATCTTCCGTTGTCCGCTTGTCACAAACCAACCACCTTCTACTTACTTTACAATTGAAGACAAAACATGTTAGAATGGACTCAGCCAGTCCTTATCAATTTTTTTTTTTATTTTTTTTTTAAACTTTTTTTTAGTTAGAATGGACTCAGACAGTCCTTATCAAATTTTTTATTTTTTTTTTATTTTTTTATTTTATATTATATATATACATATACAGTTGTGGTCGAATCTTTTGGAGATTGCCTACGTATCATGACCCCGCATGAATCAGACCGAGCGTAGTTCTTGCAAATTAATGCAAGAAGTAAAGAGATATTTATTTGATTTTTTTTTTGTTTTCTTTGAAGAAAAATTGTAAAAGCTCACTCCAACTACAAACTCTCACAGAAAAAACTTTCACGCCTTGTGCCAGGATATTTCTACAAGAATAAGAATATTTTTTGTGTCAATTATGACTATTTCTACAAATTTGGCCACATAATGGCTTATTTGACAAAATGACTATTTTTGCAAAATTTATTTAAGAAAGATAAACTTAAAAATTTTTCATCCTGCGGCTCATGGGGGCATCGTTCGGCATTGCCATAAACCAACACAAGACTAAGAAGTTTTTAATATCAATTGACTATTTTTTACAAAATTGGCCATATAATGGCTTAATTGACAAAATGACTATTTTTTGCGAAATTTAATTAATTAAAAAAGATAAACTTGAAATTTTTTTTTTTTTTTTAATCCCGTGGCTCATGGGGCATCGTTCGGCATCACCATAAACCAACCCAAAACTATATTTTTCATAAAATGGCCACGTAATGGCTTATTTAGACAAAGTGGCTATTTTTGCAAAATTTTATTTCAGAAGACGCAAAATCAAAAAATTGTTATCCTGGGGCCTATGGGGCATCGTTCGGCATCGCCATAGGCCAACAAAAGATTGAGAGTTTTTGATGTCAATTGTGACTATTTTTTACAAATTGGCCATGTAATGGCTTATTTAGAGAAGGTGGCTCTTTCTGCAAAACTTTATTTCAAAATTTTTATCATGGGGCCTGTGGGGCATCGTTCAGCACCGACACAGTCCAATACAAGACTGAAGAAGTTCAAACGCCAAAAGTGGCTATTTATGCAAAGACCGGCCATGTAATGGCTTATTTGATAAAGTGGTTATTTTTTGTAAAGTTGAGTGATGACTCAAAACTTGATTTTTGCGGATACAACCTTTCAACATTTTCGCGAGGGAACATTTCAAGGTTGTGTCCAAAATTATTTACAAACGACTCGAAATGGCTATTCTTGCAAAAAACAGCCTTCCGGCGTCCTTTTAAGGGACATTCGGCTTATTTCAAGCAAGAATAGCATTACCCGACTTAAAAATAAAATTTTTGACATTTTTTGGTTATTTTTGCAAAAAAGGGTGTGAACCGGACTTGATTTTGCGGCTATGGCCTTGCAACATTTCCACAAGGAATATTTCAAGGTTGTGCCCGCAAATTATTAAAATGACTCAAAGTGGCTATTTTTGCAAAAACAGCCTTCCGGGGTCCTTTCGGAACATTCGGCTATTTTCAAAAACATCGTCACTTTGATTTATTGACAAAATTAAACACACACATTTTTTTTTTTTTTTTTTTTTTAAAGGGGTGGTTGGACCCGATGAGGGTTGCCTACGTATCCCACCTAGTGGCGAGAATCAAACCTGCGTAGTTCGGTCGGATTATTTGACCAATTATTTCAACAAAATTGTTCTACCTATTTTTCGAATTTTCTTCTCAAACAATTCGTCAATATTTCGATATCTAAAATTTCTCTCTTTTTGTTTTTCAGGAATTTAGCCAATAATAATCTAGAACAAATAAATGCAACATATAACATGCTCGGTCTTTAATTTTCCGGGTCACCTGTCCTAGACGGACCCAACCCTTGTGTTGAGTTCCCTAAGTCATATATGATGCAAATAAACGTCCTAAATCTAGTCTTAATATAAAAAGTTTTTTCTTTTTTTTTTAAGTAATAACAAACTATTTTAAAAATAACAATTCTCTTTTTTCCTTTTTTTTTTCTCAAAATCCGGTAGAGTTTCGACACTACTTGGGCATTGGTTTGTTTTCTAAAAATGAGTAGTTATCTCTCTGCACTGTTACTTTTCTTTTCTCTTTTTTTTTCTTCATTTTTCCTCAATATTTACAAATCGGTCGGCATGCAAGTCTGAAACAAATAATTGCGTGAAACAAACAGGATGCAACAAGATGGTCCTTTTTTTTTTTTTTTTGCCTGTCCTAGACGGACCCAACCCCTGTGTTGAGTCCCCTAAGTCAAATGCAACATGATGCAAATAAGCGTTCCTACTAGGGATCCGGCATGAAGTCACGTTATTCTAAGTTTAAAACCCGGGTATGTGTTCTAGACTGTGTACCCGAGCGGACAACTCGAGTTGAGGAAGGAGCTCCTTTCCGGGAACCAAAAGGCCAGCCGGCTTAGAAACTTTCCGAGCCTCTTTATTATTTCGGGGTATGACACTAACGGAATAGGGAGTCTCAACCAGTGAGCACATCCCCGGGGGCGAGAAGAGAAGTGTTTCGGCACAGTTTATATATACAGTTCAAGATAATATCAAAGCGGTAAACATATAGCACATTAATTAAACATATAATAAAATTAGATATAGACAAAAACAACAATTTAACTGAGCTCGAATTCTTAAACCCTGAACCGAAGTTTTGGGTTAACCAAATCCCCAGCAGAGTCGCCAGAGCTGTCACACCTCCTTTTTACGCGCACGCGAGGGCACGAGGGAGTTTTTTCCAATTAAAGGACAATCGAGACGGGATCAATTTATTAAATTCAGAGTCGCCACTTGGAAAAATAATGGTGTTCCAAGTCACCGGTTTAATCCCGAACCGAGGAAATTTATGACTCTGTAATACAGTCTGCGAAACTAGAAACCTGGATAAGGAATTCTGTTAACCCGGGAGAAGGTGTTAGGCACTCCCGGATTCCGTGGTTTTAGCACGGTCGCTCAATTGCAATTTTTGTTTCTATCTGATTCTTTTATATATTTTAACTATGTATTTTTAATGCTCCGCTTTTATTTTTTAGAAGAATTGCGACGTCACGAAAACACATTTCGAATCACACCGCAACCAGTACGCCTGTGACTTTAATGTATTTCAGTTTTGCCGAGAGTAAGATTTGGGTCACATAAATGTGCACCCGTATTTAGGAAAATAATTTACTTACAAGTCGTGCCTAAACAGTCTATCGTCTTTATTAACTCCGGGAAAGGACCGTGAAATTCACTAAATGGTCCTTCCAAGTCTAAGTTTTTATAACAACTAATTTGAGGGCCCCGCAATTGTGTATTTTGTTTGGCGAGGCTCGTCTCATTTTATTATTTAAAGGTCGACTTAAAGTGACTATAATTTTTCTATTTATTATTTGTCTCTAAAAGAAAAGAACTCTTAACTTACCAATCCATAATTTATATTAAACCTTTTTTTTGTACTACATAACTGATAAACATTGGACAACAATTAAACATTTTTTGCTAAACTAAATGAAAGGAAAAATTACGACGAAACAAATATAAACGAGAAACATACCAATCAATAAAGAAAAATTAACATGAAAGCTAAGGCATGATAACAATGACATGAACAATACGCTACAACAAAGCTTACAGATTTAACAAGTTCTTTCAAACAAATTTTATAGCTAAAAGGCTGAATTTATAAAGTCATAAATGGTTACAGCACAAACAATCAACATTTTTGTTCATGGACTCAAAGCAAGAGAATGAGTGAATATTAGCATACCTAGTAACAAAAACCGGGAAAGAACGACCACAGGAGCAACGAACAAGCTCAAACAACTGGAACTTTCGGCCAAAGAAACTTCGACATCGACCTCGGCGAACTCGGAACTCGCTGGCAACGGAAACCTCGACTCAACACAGATTCAAGCTCCACGCTTTATGCTAACTTGGATGTGGCTGGTTTGGAGGAGCTGTCACTTGACCGGTTCGTGAAGAAGAAGACAAATGGGTCGTCGTCTGTTGCGCCACAAGTAGCAAAGATGGAGACGATGTGAGGCTGTCAGTCGTTCATGGCGTAAGGCTGGTGGGGTCGTCGTTTATGGCTGGAGGTTCACGTGAAGGTGACGATGTGGTTTTGACGGAGGAGAAGAAAAATGACGCGACATGGGATGGTCGTTTGGATGAGGATGAAGGTGACCGGATATCACTTGGGCGTGAGGGAGACCAGGATGGCAGTGAGCGTTCTTCTCTCTGTTATTTTCGTCCAGATGAATCAAAAAATCCTATGTTCTCTTCAGTTACTTTGCTAAAAAATCACAGCTCCCTCAATAGTGCTCTCCTCGTGTCTTCTTCAGTTTTTTCATGAAGAAGCCCTGTAGCGTTTTTTCTCCCTCTTCCTTTTGATTTCTTTTTCTCTTTAAAATAATCCCCCCCCTTCATTTCACGTTGTTTTCTTCTTTTTGTCTCTATTCGTTTTTCTTCTTTCTCTTTTCTATCCGTTTTCTTCTTTCTCTTTTTTTATTCGTTTTCTTCTTTCTCTTTTTCTATTCCTTTTCTTCTTTTTTTTGATTTTTTTTTTGCTTTCTAAAATAAGCCCCCCCTTCCTTTCACGTGAGTGCATGTTTTGTCTCTATCTCCCTTTTTTATCTCACTTTCTTCCTCTTTTTAAATTGTCTCCCATGTGTGTCCCCCCTTCCTTTCACGTGAGTGCACCCCCCCAAAATCTCATGCTTTCTCCTTTCTCTTTATGTCACATATGTAAGACCAAAAATGATGGGTCTCACTTGGGGTTGGGTACCCAATAGTGATGGGTCTTCCTCGTGTTCTGTCCGTGTCCCCCATGTGTGTCCCCCACGTGTGGTGGGCTCGGATTATTATGGGCTATGTCCGAAAATTATAAAACCGGGTAGTTTGAACCCGAATATTATTCTTCGCCCGGAACCGAGAATGAGAACACGGTGTTATTAATTAATCACTACGTAAGCAAAATAACTATAAGACTAATAATTAAAACAAAGTTATTTTTTTATATTTTTCAAGATTAAAGTTACCACAAAATACTAATTATATTATTTTTTTTGTTTTATAATTCTTGTTTTTTTTTTTTATATAAAAATAAAGATATAAAGAACTATTTTTTATATTTTTTAAGTTTAAAATGACTACAAAATATTAATAAAAATTATTTTTGTAATTTTCGTTTTTAATAAAAAGGTAAAATATAAAGTACTATTTTTGTATTTTTCAAATTTAAAAATGATTACGAAACATTAATAAAACTATATTTTTTGTTATTTTTTATCTTAAGGTAGAAATAAAGTAAAAGAGTCAAAATTAGCTAAAATAGCTATATTATGCCTAAACTAAATATTTTATGCTAAAAATATAAAAAATCTCGGGAGGGTCAAAAATCACGTGTTTACAGCTGCCCCTCTTTGACTGAAAACACAAAGAGTTTTCAGACAAAGAACGACTAGACAAGTGTTTTTTGACCCGACCCTTATTCAGAGAGACTAAACTAAAAAGAAGAGGATGTGACCGAGACCTTGTATCTGAGCTGCCTACATATCCTTGGCTATAAAGGAATCAGGCCACGTGTAGTTCAGATGTGAGTAAGAAAATGGAGTAACCGAGGTGGAGAGCTAGTCCAGGTGTTTTTTCGCCGAGGTTTCATTCCGTCGAGGTTCCGGTCCGTGGTCCTGCTATTACATCAAAAATCAAAATATGAAAAAGACTAACTAAGCCTATCGGCTACTAGTTACAAAATTCATATCTATAAGTCTTCTGAAGCTTGATCTTGAGTATTGGTTGGTGCTTCATGCGGACTCTAAATTTGAACCTTGATACTTGCTTAGTTGCAGGTGCTACTTTTCGGATTGAGACCAGGTATGCAGTGCTTGCGACCTAGGTGAGCTCGGCCATGTCTTGAGCACACCACATCTTTCATCGATTTCTGCACTTGGATTAACTCTTTGCCTTTTTTTTTCATTGTGACTGACTTCTGTTGATTATCTCGGACTGTTGACTCGCATTCTGGTCGCAAGTTTCTTTTGTTGCTAACTTGCATTACACTCCAAAGTGAATTCCCTGACTTGTGATCTTCGAGCTATTCTCCTTCGAAGTCTGAATCTATCTTTTCTGATCCTTGCCGCCTTCCTTTTGATTCATGCTGGGGATTTCCGTTACACTCTACCACTTTTCGATTGTTCACTATCCTTATCAAATCTTGGAAACTGAGACGTCGTTCTGCTTTTCTGGCGGGCTTCTGACTTTAACAACAAACTCTAATCATAAATTGCCATTCCCTTCTTCAAGTGGGCACCTGACATCTCAGGAGAAAGATTCATCGGACTGAGATTTTGATTTCTTAGGAGAAAGATTCATCAGACTAAGATTTTGATATCTTAGGAGAAAGATTCATCAGACTAAGACTTTGATATCTTAGGAGAAAGATTCATCAGACTAAGATTTTGACGCTAGGAGATAATTCCTCGGACTAGGTCTAAATTGTTGTGATCTCAGGAGAAAGATTCATCAGACTGAGATTTTGACGCTAGGAGATAATTCCTCGGACTAGGTCTAAATTATTGTGATCTCAGGAGAAAGATTCATCGGACTAAGATTTTGATATCTTAGGAGAAAGATTCATCGGACTAAGATTTTGACGCTAGGAGATAATTCCTCAGACTAGGTCTAAATTGATGCCTTACTTGAAACCTTCCAATTGTTGCTTCCTTCTTCTTGTTGCTTTCATCTAAAACCTCTAATTGTTGTTTTTCACTTCCTATCAAATTATCTTTAACTATAACTTCAAAACTAAATCGCCACTCCATTCTCCAGGCGGGCTCCCTGACTTCAACTACAACTCCAAACTAACTCGCCACTCCATTCTTCAGGCGGGCTCCCTGACTTCAACTACAACTCAAAACTAAATCGCAACTCCATTCTCCAGGCGGGCTCCCTGACTTCAACTACAACTCAAGACTAAATCGCCACTCCATTTTCCAGGCGGGCTCCCTGACTTCAACTATAACTTCAAAAACTAAATCGCCACTCCATTCTTCAGGCGGGCTCCCTGACTTCAACTACAACTTCAAAATTAAATCGCCACTTCATTCTTCAGGCGGGCTCCATGACTTCAACTATAACTTCAAAAACTAAGTCGCCACTCCATTCTTCAGGCGGGCTTCCTGACTTCAACTACAACTTCAAAGCTAAATCGCCACTCCATTCTCCAGGCGGGCTCCCTGACTTCAACTACGACTCACTAATTTCATCCCATCCTTATCGCCTTCCTTTGTTTCTTGTACCCTTTTCTTCTTCCTGCATCGTCTCTTGGGCCATCCTTTCTTCTGAATTACCTTGTTTCGGAATTACTTTCCTCCTGGGTCATGTTATTTTCTCTTGACTGCTGGGGACATCTTTGAATTGATTACTTACCTGCTGGGGATAATGCTGCTGGGGAAATCTTCTTTATTAACCCTAAACCGAAGTTCAGAGGCATCGTCCCCAGCAGAGTCGCCAGAGCTGTCACACCTCCTTTTTACGCGCACGCGAGGGCACGAGGGAGTTTTTTCCAATTAAAGGACAATCGAGACGGGATCAATTTATTAAATTCAGAGTCGCCACTTGGAAAAATAATGGTGTTCCAAGTCACCGGTTTAAATCCCGAACCGAGGAAATTTATGACTCTGTAATACGGTCTGCGAAACTAGAAATCTGGATAAGGAATTCTGTTAACCCGGGAGAAGGTGTTAGGCACTCCCGGATTCCGTGGTTTTAGCACGGTCGCTCAACTGCACTTTTTGCTTTTATCTGATTTTTTTATATATTTTAACTATGTATTTTTAATGCTCCGCTTTTATTTTTAGAAGAATTGCGACGTCACGAAAACACATTTCGAATCACAGCGCAACCGGTACGCCTGTGACTTTAATGTATTTCAGTTTTGCCGAGAGTAAGATTTGGGTCACATAAATGTGCACCCGTATTTAGGAAAATAATTTACTTACAAGTCGTGCCTAAACAGTCTATCGTCTTTATTAACTCCGGGAAAGGACCGTGAAATTCACTAAATGGTCCTTCCAAGTCTAAGTTTTTATAACAACTAATTTGAGGGCCCCGCAATTGTGTATTTTGTTTGGCGAGGCTCGTCTCATTTTATTATTTAAAGGTCGACTTAAAGTGACTATAATTTTTCTATTTATTATTTGTCTCTAAAAGAAAAGAACTCTTAACTTACCAATCCATAATTTATATTAAACCTTTTTTTTGTACTACATAACTGATAAACATTGGACAACAATTAAACATTTTTTGCTAAACTAAATGAAAGGAAAAATTACGACGAAACAAATATAAACGAGAAACATACCAATCAATAAAGAAAAATTAACATGAAAGCTAAGGCATGATAACAATGACATGAACAATACGCTACAACAAAGCTTACAAATTTAACAAGTTCTTTCAAACAAATTTTATAGCTAAAAGGCTGAATTTATAAAGTCATAAATGGTTACAGCACAAACAATCAACATTTTTGTTCATGGACTCAAAGCAAGAGAATGAGTGAATATTAGCATACCTAGTAACAAAAACCGGGAAAGAACGACCACAGGAGCAACGAACAAGCTCAAACAACTGGAACTTTCGACCAAAGAAACTCCGACATCGACCTCGGCGAACTCGGAACTCGCTGGCAACGGAAACCTCGACTCAACACAGATTCAAGCTCCACGCTTTATGCTAACTTGGATGTGGCTGGTTTGGAGGAGCTGTCACTTGACCGGTTCGTGAAGAAGAAGACAAATGGGTCGTCGTCTGTTGCGCCACAAGTAGCAAAGATGGAGACGATGTGAGGCTGTCAGTCGTTCATGGCGTAAGGCTGGTGGGGTCGTCGTTTATGGCTGGAGGTTCACGTGAAGGTGACGATGTGGTTTTGACGGAGGAGAAGAAAAATGACGCGACATGGGATGGTCGTTTGGATGAGGATGAAGGTGACCGGATATCACTTGGGCGTGAGGGAGACCAGGATGGCAGTGAGCGTTCTTCTCTCTGTTATTTTCGTCCAGATGAATCAAAAAATCCTATGTTCTCTTCAGTTACTTTGCTAAAAAATCACAGCTCCCTCAATAGTGCTCTCCTCGTGTCTTCTTCAGTTTTTTCATGAAGAAGCCCTGTAGCGTTTTTTCTCCCTCTTCCTTTTGATTTCTTTTTCTCTTTAAAATAATCCCCCCCTTCATTTCACGTTGTTTTCTTCTTTTTGTCTCTATTCGTTTTTCTTCTTTCTCTTTTCTATCCGTTTTCTTCTTTCTCTTTTTTTATTCGTTTTCTTCTTTCTCTTTTTCTATTCCTTTTCTTCTTTTTTTTGATTTTTTTTTTTTTGCTTTCTAAAATAAGCCCCCCCTTCCTTTCACGTGAGTGCATGTTTTGTCTCTATCTCCCTTTTTTATCTCACTTTCTTCCTCTTTTTAAATTGTCTCCCATGTGTGTCCCCCCTTCCTTTCACGTGAGTGCACCCCCCCAAAATCTCATGCTTTCTCCTTTCTCTTTATGTCACATATGTAAGACCAAAAATGATGGGTCTCACTTGGGGTTGGGTACCCAATAGTGATGGGTCTTCCTCGTGTTCTGTCCGTGTCCCCCATGTGTGTCCCCCACGTGCGGTGGGCTCGGATTATTATGGGCTATGTCCGAAAATTATAAAACCGGGTAGTTTGAACCCGAATATTATTCTTCGCCCGGAACCGAGAATGAGAACACGGTGTTATTAATTAATCACTACGTAAGCAAAATAACTATAAGACTAATAATTAAAACAAAGTTATTTTTTTATATTTTTCAAGATTAAAGTTACCACAAAATACTAATTATATTATTTTTTTGTTTTATAATTCTTGTTTTTTTTTTTTATATAAAAATAAAGATATAAAGAACTATTTTTTATATTTTTTAAGTTTAAAATGACTACAAAATATTAATAAAAATTATTTTTGTAATTTTCGTTTTTAATAAAAAGGTAAAATATAAAGTACTATTTTTGTATTTTTCAAATTTAAAAATGATTACGAAACATTAATAAAACTATATTTTTTGTTATTTTTTATCTTAAGGTAGAAATAAAGTAAAAGAGTCAAAATTAGCTAAAATAGCTATATTATGCCTAAACTAAATATTTTATGCTAAAAATATAAAAAATCTCGGGAGGGTCAAAAATCACGTGTTTACATCTATCAAAAATAGAACTTGAACAGCTAAAGTTGTCATGTAATGCTTATATCTTTCGCATAACAAAAAAATGATATGTAACATAAAAATTTGTCATTTGACGATTTATCAGTAAATAAAAATGATTAAAAATGAAGCAAATGGAGATATATTGGGGTGAAGTTATTGCAAAAAATCATTTGTAATCCTATATCTTCCATTTTAAGGAAGAAAAATTATGGGTCTTTCCCAACCAAATCATAATATATTTCATTCTTCTTGACTATTATTGTCAAGAAAACATTTGACCACACAACATAAAAGGACAATGAATTTGGCAAAACAAAAGAACGAATATGGATAAAAATCCACAAAGAAGATTTGATACTTAAATTTTTTCAACTTGGTTCATCATTCATAAGATCCTAGAGATAAATAACTCTAGAAACGAAGGATCGAGGAAAAAGAAAGTGCAAAGAATTGAAAAGAGATGTGTACGTATGATCTAACTTATATACACCTCACAAGAGATTTTAATATTATCGAAGCATTTAATTATCATAACATGTCCCAGAGAAGATCATGGGCAAGCTCCACCTCCTAAAGCTTTTGAAAGAATTTGCTTCTGAAAAATACAAAAGTTCAACAACCACTGAGAGAAAATACTTCTTTTGCAAGCTAACTTCAAGGAGAACCATGCCTATCTCACCACGTTTAATAGGGCAATCAAGCCATGTTGTGCGGAAAGGAAACACAGGAATAATAATCTCAAGCTGGAAAAAAATATCTACTTTACCATTTGAGGAAACTTAAAATTCCATATTTATTGATACGGATAAAAGTCACAAAATCAAATTAGGTGGTCAAATGTAATTAACAGACCATACAGATGAATGTATAAATATTTGTTCAATCATGAAGCTAGTAAGTTTTACATGCCTCGAGAATTGACATAATCATCATTTCTTGCACAAAACTATAACCGCTTCATCCGATCTTATTGTCATGGCCTCATGCTCCTCAAAGTAATTGTCCTTATGCAAATTAAATTAGTTGAATATAATAAGTACATGCTATACTATCAAATATATAAATAGCATTAAAATTAAACAACAAAAAAAAAGCTCTTTTCAAGAAAAATTAAAAAATTGACAAAATTTCTAAAACTTCCATTATCAAATATATAAATAACATTTTAAAAAAAAGCTCTTCTCAAGAAAAATTCCAAATTTTGACAAAATTTTATAAATTTCAACTTCACAAGCTTTAAACCAAAAAAATGTTGATTTACACGTGTTAGTTGCTTTGTTAAAAAGTTAAAGATTTGACATTTTTGGAGGTCTTTCACCGGTAATTTTTGTTTTTGAGGCTTAAATGATGACTATTAATTCAACTACCTATAATTTTTAGAATCTAAAGGCAACTAAAAGTGAAGAAATCGGGAAGAAGAAGAACTTTAATCTATGAGAAAGTCACATTTTAGGAATTGAATAACATTACTAACGTCATAAATTTTTCTGGAAACTAAATTTTAGGATTGTGAAAAATTAATGCATAAACGCAATAGAGAAGAACTTAAAAAAAAGTTAAACCAAAGGAGGAATATGTTATCCTTGCATATTGTAAGATAAACTCTATAAAATATGATATTTTCGGCTTGAAACAATCCGGATTTCTCACTTCTTTCAAATTTTATTGTCTCGAGTTGCTTGAAGGGAAACTAAATTTTAGGATTGTGAAAAACTAATGCATAAACGCAATAGAGAAGAATTTAAAAAAAAAAGTTAAACCAAAGGAGGAATATACTACCCTTGCATATTGTAAGATAAATTCTATAGAATATGATAATTTGGGCTTGAAACAATCCGGATTTTTCACTTCTTTCAAATTTTATTGCCTCGAATTGCTTGAAGATGTCGGATTTCATAAACTGATGTAGCCATCTTGCCACATACTATTGTTAAATCAACTATGGAGAATACTATTGTTTTCAGAGAAAACATGGAATAGAAAGGAAAGAAGAAACCATGTAACACATTATCTGCCGTAGATAAAAAGCAGTTACGGACTTAGGTTAGGATAAAAAGCCAGGTAAAAAGCAGTTACAAACTTAAGTTAGGGTAAAAAGCCCACGTCTGAGATCGTGCTTGGTTTTTCCTTTGTTTTTTTTGGTATAAATTTGCAAATCTAACTATTTAAGTATATATTTGTAACTTAAAAAAGACATAATTACAAAGTGGACTATTAAGAAAAAGGCCACTATTTTTTTTTAATTAAACATACTTAATGAATGAAGAAATTTTAAAAAATACCAAACAAATGTACGTGGGAAGAACTATTTATTTTTTTTTGTTTTAACTGGCTAGATAGATAATGAATACCAATGATAGTAAAAACACTTTGTATGGCTAGTTTCAGGAACATGAGAAACCAAGAATTCGTGGTACTCTTGTTCTCTATAATATATGTTTGTTGATTTTTCCTTACTTTCAGTTTTCGAAAATATTTGCCCAAAGACGTGGGTCTGAGTTGGTTAATTATTTAAAATTTTGTAAGATTATTTCTAGCTTAAACTTTTTTTTGAATCTCCAAATTTATTGGAGTTTTGTCCTAAAACTTAACACGTGTTAATATTTTGTTATGACACTTGGCATAATGCCATGGTTTTGCCTTTCCTTTTCTATATTAAAGCAGTTACGTACTTAGGTTAGTATAAAAAGCTAGGTAAAAGCAGTTACAAACTTAAGTTAGGGTAAAAAGCCCACGTCTGGGATCGTGCTTGGTTTTCCTTCTTTTTTTTTTTTTTTGGTACAAAATTGCAAATCTAACTATCTAAGTATATATTAGTAACTTAAAAAGGCGTAATTCCAAAGTGAACTATTAAGAAAAAGGCCACTAAATTTTTTTAATTAAACATATTTAATGAATGAAGAAATTTTAAAAAATATCAAACAAAGGAAGAACTATTTATTTTTTTAGTTTTAACTGGCTAGATAGATAATGAATACCAATGATAGTAAAAACAATTTGTATGGCTGGTTTCAGGAACACGAGTAACCAAGAATCGGTGGTACTCTTGTTCTCTATAATATATGTTTGTTGGTTTCCCCTTATTTTCAGTTTTCGAAAATATTTGGCCAAAGACGTGGGTCTGAGTTGGTTAATTATTTGACATTTTGTAAGATTATTTCTAGCTTAAACTTTTTTTTGAAACTCCAAATTTATTGGAGTTTTGTCCTAAAACTTGACACGTGTTAATATTTTGTTATGACACTTGGCATAATGCCATGGTTTTGCCTCTCCTTTTCTATATTAATAGATTTATGTGATGTGAAATGCCGGTTTTCCTTATCAATTTCCTATCTCCTTTCTGTTTTGGCTTAATATATTGTTTACCCAAAAAATTGAATAACGTGGTTAAATTTATAATGTGATTTTAAGGACACGTGATTTTACCTAATATCAATTGATAAATATAAAAATAATAGATGAAAATTGACAATAATATAAAGCAAACTAGCGTTTGGACAGAGCCCTCAAGATCGGATACCCTCGAGCTAGTTATTTATGAATAGCTAAAATGCAACGAGCTGACGAACAAGAGAGCACAAATTAAAGAGAAAATATTTTATTGCTTTGATCTATGTGAATGTGTGTTTACAAGTGATGGGGACTCCTCTTTATATATTAGAGGAATACTAATATTGGTATAACTCTAATTACATAAGTAAATCCCATTATTATCCCAAATAACCGCCATTGATCTGATATGTTCCTATATTTTCATCGCGATCTTCGACCGGTTACGGATATCTTGTTGTTCCATTATTGCGCTTTGTTCGAAGTTTGTCATATATGGTCTCGATCGCTACTGGCCTCGATCTCAATGAGCATATCGATTCTCGAGCTTGATACATTATCTTCGTGCTATGACCTGACCCATTACAAGACTGACCCTCGATGCGATACCCCCGGTCTTCGATAAAATGGCAAAATCGGACAAGTTCCAATCCGTATATTGATAGTCCCTTCATTTCTTGGAGTATAATGAGAAGAAACGAATTGAGCCTTCGATTTTATACCTCGATCAGTTATGACGTCACCCTTGTGATGTAAACAACAGAAGCGACCGAATCGTCGCTTCGGTATTGTTTCCAAGATTATTAATGAGAGTCAATTGATGGCCGGCCACTGGTACCTTTGAAATGTCTTCATGAATCCTTAAATAGATCCTCTTCTCACTTCTTTAAACTTTACTTTGAATCTTTCTTGCAATGATTTTTAAAAAAATCCTTCTCAGTTTTTCAAATCTTTCTGTAAATCTTTAAAGTTTTTCACATCTTATCAAGCCTCTCCGTCCTTACACAGTTTCTAAGACTTGTTACCAACCCCTTTTCAAACTACAAATCTCATGTTTATCTTTCCATAAATCTATATAAATATGGCCAAAACATCAAAATTGTTCCTCAAAAGGAGAAAGCTTCTTCATCGCGGCCAGCGGGCGACAAGACGTCGGTGGAGCCACGCATCGAGGAGTGTGTTTCCCCGGGATGTGCAATCTCACTTCCAATTTCAAGGTTGAGAAACCCTCATTGGTCCCCGACCGATATGAGCCAATGTCGAGATATATATATATATATATATATATATATATATATATATATATGCTCGATAATTGAGGGTGACCGAAGAGGACAACACCGCTTACGAGAAAGGGTTCTTAAGTGTTTACACTTACCCTTTCACGTTGGGTCCCATCGACCCCGTTATCCTCAATTTCTGCTACCAATACCAAATAACCCTAGGCCACATCCATCCTTCTTTCTGGTGCATTATCAGTTTGCTTCGATTTTTTTAGCAAAGTCACGGACATGCATTTTACAAATGGGTTTATGGAACCTTAGCTTTATGTTTTGATGATCTAACAAACTTATTATCAAAGAACTAGATTGTCACGACCCCAAATCTGGTCGTGATGGCGCCCAGCATATTGCTAAGCCAGCCTGACCAATGCATATCAACCACGAAGCTAGAAGCTCTCTTTAATCCATTTAAGCAAATTAATTCACGAAATAACAGCAATACATGTAACGAAAACGGGGAACCAAGTCCCATAATACATCAACTCCCATAGACCAAGGGTCAAGAGTCGTGAGCCTCTACTGAACATGAGTGTATAATGGTTTACAAAAATACCAAGTGCGGAAAGAAATGTCAATACGAAATCAAAAGACGGTAGGAAGAAATATCGGGTCCTGCGGACTCTGCGGCTACCTCGTATATCCCACATATGTCGCCTCGCACAGCCTACTGGATCACTGCTTGAGAGGTACCTGGATCTGCACGCAAGGTGCGGGGAGTAAAATGAGTACTGCCGGACTCGGTGGTAATAAACGAAGGTAAGACAGCGCGGAGATAAGAAATCCGCGATAAAGCACTATGTAAAGCTATAATCAGCTACTCGTCATAGAATCAATCTTCACTGTGCACTGTACCAACAAATACCAATAAATAGCATAACGACTAGCGAGATGTAGCTAAATGCAATGCAATGCATGATATGACCGCTACGGCGCGTGGCCGACTCCGATTTTTTGGGTACCCGTGCTCACTTGTGGGGGTTCGGACTCGGAGGGCTCCTACGGCCCAAGCACATCTCGTAGAGATATTCTGCGGCGTGCGGTCCGATCCAACATATATCCCGCTGCGGCGCGCGGCCCGATCCACTACTTAGTCGGCTAATATGCGGATACGGCCTCGCGAGGCTCAAAAGTAGTTTTTGAAAACTCTTTTTATCATTTTTCGGTTGGAAAACAGTAATATCAAGTTCCAGAGATTGGAATTAGCATAATAACAGAAATATCTGCGGACTAGTAGTAAACTAGCATGTCTATATGATAAGACAATGATAACGATCCTCGCGGGATCCAATAATTGGCTCACGGCCCACAAGTATACTCAACCGCCCAAGAAGGGGTTCCTCGGCTCTAGAGTGGCCATTATCACAATATATAATATGAAACCATCCGAGAAGGAGGTTCGACGGCTCAAGAATAGCCTAATATCATAATACAGTATCAACAGGTCGGACTAATATACAGTCTCCAACCCGCTGGTCATCACCCACATCTATTACTCACCTCAATACGGCGCGACGACTACTCCGCAATGCCCTTGCCACGAGAATCAAGCTCCGCACGCGTAGAATCTGATCAAATACGGTAGAAATACAACAAATTAGGCCAATGGGACGACACCCAATCAATACAACTCGATTTACATCAAGATTCCCAAAGTTGTCAAAATCCGACTTTCGGTACGCTTGTCGAAAAATCACGAAAGTCACATATTCGGAACTCTCATCTCAATACGAGTCTAAGCATATCAATTTTACCAAATTTGGACTCCATTTGCCCATTCAAAACCTTGATTTTCTAAAGTTCAAGCCTAGGGTTAAATCTTCCATAAATTACCCCAAATTCCTCCATTTTCATGATATAATTGCATAATATTATCAATACCAATCATAGTTTAAGTCCATAGTTGATTACCTGATGATTTCCCTTGAATTTCTCTTCAAAATCGCCCAAATCGCCTCTAAGCCGAGACCCAAAATGTGTGAAATGTTCTGAAATTTTTTTTCTAACTTCTGATACACTTACTTACAGCGATTTTCGCTTCTGCGGAAGAATTTCCGCTCCTACGAGTCCGTATCCGCGACCAAAGGGTCGCTTCAGCGGTTCCGGGCCTAGCCGGCCAATTTCGCTTCTGCGATATACGGACCGCCTCTGCGCGTCCGCTTCTGCGAAGAAACTTCCGCTTCTGCGGAAACATCCGCTTCTGCGCACCATAGTCCGCTTCTACGGACTCGCCCAGGCGGTCAAATGTCCGCTTCTGCGGACCTTCTCATTTCTCTTCTCGTCCGCTTCTGCGATCAGTGGCTCGCACCAGCGATGCCGCTTCAGCGGAATGACTTCCGCTTCTGCGTAACCAACCGCTCCTGCGCCCCTCGTCCGCTTCTGCGGACTCGCTCCTGCGTCCAAAATTCCGCAGGAGCGGAAACAACAGAAACAGAATCCCAACCTGCAATTCTTCCACAATTTCTCCCGTTTAACCATCCGAAATCACCCCGAGGCCCCGGGACCTCATCCAAACATACCAACACATCTTAATACCTTATTCGAACTTTCTCCAATCCTCAAAACACGTCTAATAACCTTGAAACCCATAATTCGCATCAAATTCAAGCCTAAATTCCTTAAAACATTCCGAATTACACATTCGATCAAAAACCCGACCAAACGACGTCCGAATGACCTGAAATTTTGCAGGCACATCCAAAATCACCTAACGGAGCTACTGCAACTGTCGGAATTCCATTCCGACCCCGGATCAAAATCTCACCTACCGTTCGGATTTCGCCAAAATTCAACCTTAGCCAATTCAAGCCTATTTCTACACCGGGCCTCCAAATTCAATTCCGATCGCTCCCCTAAGTCACAAATCACCTCCCGGAACTAACCGAATCGTCAGAATCCGATTCCGAGCCCTCTAACTAAATAGTCAACTCCGGGTTGACTTTCCTTATTCAAGTTTCCTTCAAAAATGCTTTATGCCTCATTTTCAATCCAATTTACTCCTAACTCACCCGATAGACTCTAACACCGATATAAAATCATAAAACATGTATTTTACAACATAACGGGGTGGTAATTCCCGTGATGACGGGCCGGGTCGTCACATTCTCCCTCTCTTAAGCAAACGCTCGTCCTTGAGCGGGTCAAGAAACATACCGAAGTCTCAAACAAGTGAGGATATCTGCTCCGCATCTCCCGCTCGATCTCCCAAGTGGCCTCCTCCACGGGTCGACTTCTCCACTGAACCTTAACTGATGCAATCTCCTTAGACCTCAATTTTCTCACATGTCGTCCCAAAATGGCACTGGCTCCACATCATAAGATAGATCATCATCAAGCTGAATGGTACAGAAGTCTAATACGTGAGACGGATCTCCGATGTACTTCGAGTGCATAGACACATGGAATACTGGATGAACACTGGATAAACTGGGTGGCAAGGCCAATGCATATGCCACCTCTCCAACTCTCCTGAGTATCTCAAAAGGACCAATGTACATGGGACTCAGCTTCCCCTTCTTCCCGAATCTCATTACAACGTTCATGGGTGAAACCTTCAGCAATACCCTATCACCAACCATGAAAGATAACTCTCGAACCATACGGTCTGCACTCTTTTGGCGAGACTGTGATGTGCGAAGCCTCTCATGGATCAACTTCGCTCTATCCAGAGTATTCTGAACTAACTCAGTCCCTATCACTCTATCCTCACCAGGCTCGAACCATCCCACGGGAGATCTACACCGTCTGCCATACAATGCCTCGTACGGGGCCATCTGAATACTCGACTAATAACTGTTATTGTAGGAAAACTCAGCAAGTGGCAAGAACTCATCCCACGAACCACCAAAATCAATCACACATGCTCGCAACATATCCTCTAGGATCTAAATAGTGTGCTCAGACTGTCCGTCTGTCTGGGGGTGAAATGCGGTGCTCAACTCAACCCGCGTACCCATCTCTCGCTGAAATGCTCCCCAAAACTGAGAAGTGAACTGGGTGCCTCTGTCAGATATAATAGACACTGGGACTCCATGCAACCGAACAATCTCTCGAATAAAGATCACTGCCAACCGCTCCGATGAGTAGGTAGTACTAACTGGAATGAAGTGAGCTGACTTAGTCAGTCTATCCACAATCACCCATACAGAATCAAACTTCCTCGCCGTCCGAGGGAGTCCAGTAATAAAGTCCATAGTGATCCTCTCCCATTTCCACTCAGGAATAACAATGCGCTGAAATACACCGTCGGGCCTCTGATGCTCGTACTTAACCTGCTGACAGTTGAGGCACCGTGCTACATGTCTGATAATGTCCATTTTCATCTTTCTCCACCAATAGTGTTGTTTCAAATCTTGATACATCTTAGCGGCTCCTGGATGGATAAAATACCGCGAGCTATGGGCCTCCTCCAGAATCAACTCACGAAGGCCATCAACATTGGGCACACATATCCGACCCTGCATCCTCAATACGCCGTCACTATCAATGGTGACATCTCTAGCATCATCATGCTGAACTCTGTCCCTCAGGACAGCCAAATGTGGATCATCATATTGGCGCTCACGAATACGATCATATAGAGATGACCGAGATACAACACAAGCCAATACCTTGCTGGGCTCCGAAATATCTAACCTCACTAGCCGATTGGCTAGCACCTGAACATCATAAGCAAATGGCCTCTCCTCAGCTGGAATATATGCCAAGCTCCCCATACTGACCGCCTTCCGGCTCAAGGCATCGGCCACCACATTGGCCTTCCCCGGATGATATAATATAGTAATGTCATAATCCTTCAGGTAACTCAAGCCATCTCCGTTGTCTCAAATTAAGGTCTTTCTGTTTGAACAAGTGCTGGAGACTACGATGGTCGGTATACACCTCGCAAGACACACCGTACAAATAGTGCCTCCAAATCTTCAAGGCATGAACAATGGCGGCTAGCTCCAAGTCATGAACAGGATAGTTCTTCTCATGCGGCTTCAATTGCCGAGAAGCATAAGCAATTACCTTTCCTTCCTGCATCAACACACAACCTATCCCCACTCTCGAGGCATCACAATAAACGGTATATGAACCTGAAGCTGATGGCAATACTAACACTGGAGCTGTGGTCAAAGCTGTCTTGAGCTTCTGAAAGCTCTCCTCGCACTCGTCCGACCACATGAATGGTGCACCCTTCTGGGTCAATCTAGTCAAAGAAGAAGCAATAGATGAAAATCCCTAAACAAACCGGCGATAATATCCCGCAAAGCCAAGAAAGCTCCTGATCTCTGTAGCTGAGGACGGTCTAGGCCAACTCTGCACCACCTCTATCTTTTTCGGATCAACCTGAATACCATCACGAGACACCACATGTCCCAGAAATGCTACGGACTCGAGCCAAAACTCGCACTTGGAGAATTTAGCATATAGTTTCTCCTCCCTCAATCTCTGCAACACAATACTCAAATGCTGAGCATGCTCCTCCTGACTACGGGAGTAGACTAGAATGTCATCAATGAACACAATCACAAATAAATCCAAATAAGGCCCGAACACACTGTTCATCAGATGCATAAATGCTGCTGGGGCGTTGGTCAGCCCAAACGACATCACAAGAAACTCATAATGACCATATCGGGTCCTGAATGCAGTCTTCATAATATCCGAGTCCCTGATCTTCAGCTGATGATAGCCTGAACGAAGATCGATCTTAGAAAACACCCTTGCACCCTGTAACTGGTCAAACAAATCATCTATGCGCGGTAGAGGGTACTTGTTCTTCACTGTCACTTTGTTCAATTGCCTATAATCAATACACATTCGCATGGAACCATCTTTCTTTTAACAAATAATACCGGCGCACCCCACGGTGACACACTAGGACGGATGAAACCCTTATCCAGAAGCTCTTGAAGCTGCTCTTTCAGTTCTTTCAACTCAGCTGGTGCCATCCGATAAGGAGGAATGGATATGGGCTGAGTGCCCGGCACCAAGTCAATGCCAAAATCAATATCCCTGTCCGGCGGCATGCCCGGCAGGTCTGAGGGGAATACATCTGGGAAGTCCCTCACAACAGGTACAGAATCAATGCTAGGAGTCTCAGCTCCCACATCTCTCACAAAAGCTAAGTACGATAAACACCCTTTTTCAACCATCTTCCGAGCTTTTAAGAACGAAATAACACGGCTAGGGACGAAATCGGTCGAACCCCGCCACTCGATCTGAGAAATACCAGGAATGGCCAACGTAACTGTCTTAGCATGACAGTCCAATATAGCATGATACGGAGACAACCGGTCCATACCCAATATAACATCAAAGTCCACCATCCCCAACAATAACAAATCTGCCTGGGTCTCCAGACCCCCAATAGATATAACACAGGATCTATAGACATGATCCACAATAATCGTATCACCCACGGGGGTGGATACATGAATAGGTAAATCAAGACTACCACGAGTCGCACCCAAATGATGTGCAAAATAAGAGGACACGTAAGAATATGTGGATCCTGGATCAAATAGAACAGAGGCATCTGTGTGACAGACAGAAATGATACCTGTAATCACAGCATCGGAGGCAACTGCATCACGCCTGTCAGGAAGTGCATAGAACCGTGCCTGGCCTCCACCGGATCTCTCCTCGCCCCTGGGGCGACCACGAGAAGACTGACCTCCACCTCTACTAGACTGAGATGGTGCTGAAGAGGAGGGCTGATATGTCCAAACTCACCACACTCATAACATGCACCTGATGCTGGAGAAGGGGACTGAAGGGAACCCCTCGCCGCAGAAGAACCTTGGGCTGAAGAAATAGGTACTGCACTCTGGGCTGGAAGGGCATTAAGTGATGACTGACCCTGCTGAAACCCCTAACGACCACGACCATAAGAACCTCTGCTCTACTCTGGGCGGTCCGAATGAGAAGGTCTAGATGAGCGAGCTCTGCTCTACTGGGAATGCCCTCTAGATGGAGCACCACTGAAACTGCCAGAACCACGAGGCCTCTTGGCCCCCCGCTCCTCTCTCTCTCTCGGCGACGATCCGCCTCGATGGAGCGTGCCATATCAACAACCTGCTCAAACGATGATGACAGAACTCGCTCGCTGGTCGTAAGAATACGGATAGAGTAGTTGAGGCCATCAATGAACCTCACGATCCTCTCCTTATCGGTGGGGATCATCCATGTGGCATGCCCGGCCAACCGAGTGAATCTAAGCTCATATCGGGTCACGGACATGTCGCCCCGAATCAACCACTCGAGCGGCGACGTAGGCTCCTCGCGACGAGGCCGAGGTACATATTTCTCTAGAAAGAGAGTAGAGAATCGCTGCCATGTGAGAGGTGCTGCTCTTGCCGGCCTACGCCTCTCAAACTCCTCCCACCAATCAAATGCGGGACCGGTGAACTGAAATGTAGTAAATGAAACTCCGCTGGACTCAAGAATACCAGCCGTATGCAGCATCTTCTGACACTTATCCAAGAAACCCCGGGCATCCTCGCCCTCGACGCCACGGAAATGGGGTGGCTGAAGTCTACCGATCTCTCGAAGACGACCGCTGCTCGTCATCGGGCATAACTCCGAACCATATGCTCGGAGCTGGAGCTGGTGCAGTCGGAGGAATAACCGGTGCAACCACCGAGCGATGACCGCCTGCGGTGTGCGAAGTCCACGAACAACCGGGTCGGGTGTGCGAGCTGCGGGTCTGCCGACCACCTCCTGTCTGAGATGTCGCTACGGTGGCGGTAGCTGAAACTACACCGAGCCAAACCGGAACACAGCGATAATATTTGAGCAAGAGTCTCACGAAGACCGGGAATAGCAATAGATATAGTCCGGCCCTGAACTGGGACCGCTGGAGCATCAACCACCGGGGGCTGCTCCGAAATAGGTACAATGGGCGGGTCGCTGGCACTGCCTCAGCTGGCCTACCTCTAACTCTAGCACGACCGCGCCCACGGCCTCTAACAGGTGGCAATGGAGGTCGTCCACCTCGTCCCGATGCTCGCGTTCTCGCCATCTGTGAGAGAATAGAATATAGAATTTCAGTTCTCAGGACAACAAGATGCGCACGATAAGAATTCCAAGAAATGTGAAGTGTTTCCTAAAGGTTCGCAGCCTCCGAGGATAAGTACAGGCGTCCCCGTACCGATCCACAAGACTCTACTAACCGGCTCAAGACTCATGAGGCCTAGTAAACCTAGGCTCTGATACCGACTTGTCACGACCCCAAATCCGGTCGTGATGGCGCCCAGCACATTGCTAAGCCAGCCTGACCAATCCATATCAACCACGGAGCTAGAAGCTCTCTTTAATCCATTTAAGCAAATTAATTCACGAAATAACAGCAATACATGTAACGAAAACGGGGAACCAAGTCCCATAATACATCAACTCCCATAGACCAAGGGTCAAGAGTCATGATCCTCTACTGAACATGAGTGTATAATGGTTTACAAAAATACCAAGTGCGGAAAGAAATGTCAATACGAAATCAAAAGACAGTAGGAAGAAATATCGGGTCCTGCGGACTCTGCAGCTACCTCGTATATCCCACGGATGTCGCCTCGCACAGCCTATCGGATCACTGCTGAGAGGTACCGGATCCTGCACACGAGGTGCGGGGAGTAAAATGAGTAGCTGCCGGACTCGGTGGTAATAAACAAGGGTAAGACAACATGCAGATAAGAAATCCGCAATAAAGCACTATGTAAAGCTATAATCGGCTACTCTGTCACAGAATTAATCTTCACTGTACCTGTACCAACAAATACCAATAAATAGCATAACGACTAGCCAGATGTAGCTAAATGCGATGCAATGCATGATATGACCGCTACGACGCGTGGCCCGACTCCGATTTTTTGGGTACCGTGCTCACCGTGGGGGTTCGGACTCGGAGGGGCTCCTACGGCCAAGCACATCTCATAGAGATATTCTGCGGCGTGCGGTCCGATCCAACATATATCTCGCTGCGGCGCGCGGCCCGATCCACTACTAGTCAGGCTAATATGCAGATACAGCCTCGCGAGGCTCAAAAGTAGTTTTTGAAAACTCTTTTTATCATTTTTCGGTTGGAAAACAGTAATATCAAGTTCCCAGAGATTGGAATTAGCATAATAACGAAATAGCTGCGGACTAGTAGTAAACTAGCATGTCTATATGATAAGACAATGATAACGATCCT
Organism: Nicotiana noctiflora; assembly: GCA_032618575.1. Classification (NCBI taxonomy): domain Eukaryota; kingdom Viridiplantae; phylum Streptophyta; class Magnoliopsida; order Solanales; family Solanaceae; genus Nicotiana; species Nicotiana noctiflora. Next base: position 33,249 of record JASVEL010002881.1, read on the forward strand.
CGCGGGATCCAATAACTGGCTCACGGCCCACAAGTATACTCGACCGCCCAAGAAGGGGGTTCAACGGCTCGAGAATAGCCAATAATACAGTATCAACAGGTCGGACTAATATATAGTCTCCAGTTCATGATCGACCCCGCACTCTCAAGAGTGTGCGTGTCTCGCCGCTATACAGCGCCACAAAGTGGTATACCGGGGTTTCGAACCCGCTGGTCATCACCCGCATCTATTACTCACCTCAATACGGCGCGACGACTACTCCGCAATGCCCTTGCCACGAGAATCAAGCTCCGCACGCGTAGAATCTGATCAAATACAGTAGAAATACAACAAATTAGGCCAATGGGACGACACCCAATCAATACAACTCGATTTACATCAAGATTCCCAAAGTTGTCAAAACCCGACTTTCGGTACGCTTGTCGAAAAATCACGAAAGTCACATATTCGGAACCCTCATCTCAATACGAGTCTAAGCATATCAATTTTACCAAATTTGGACTCCATTTGCCCATTCAAAACCTTGATTTTCTAAAGTTCAAGCCTAGGGTTAAATTTTCCATAAATTACCCCAAATTCCTCCATTTTCATGATATAATTGCATAATATTATCAATACTAATCATAGTTTAAGTCCATAGTTGATTACCTGATGATTTCCCTTGAGTTTCTCTTCAAAATCGCCCAAATCGCCTCTAAAGCCGAGACCCAAAATGTGTGAAATGTTCTGAAATTTTTCTAACTTCTGATACACTTACTTACAGCGATTTTCGCTTCTGCGGAAGATTTTTCCGCTCCTACGAGTCCGTATCCGCGACCAAAGGGTCGCTTCAGCGGTTCCAGGCCTAGCCGGCCAATTTCGCTTCTACGAGCAAAGGGCCGCTTAAGCGGACTCTGCTCTGCGAAGAAACTTCCGCTTCGCGGAAACATCCGCTCTACGCACACCGTAGTCGCGCTACGCGGACTCGCCCGCGGCGGTCAAATGTCCGCTTCTGCGGACCTTCTCATTTCTCTTCTCGTCCGCTTCTGCGATCAGTGGCTCGCACCAGCGATGCCGCTTCAGCGGAATGACTTCCGCTTCTGCGTAACCAGCCGCTCCTGCGCCCCTCGTCCGCTTCTGCGGACTCGCTCCTGCGTCCAAAATTCCGCAGGAGCGGAAACAACAGAAACAGAATCCCAACCTGCAATTCTTCCACAATTTCTCCCGTTTAACCATCCGAAATCACCCCGAGGCCCCCGGGACCTCATCCAAACATACCAACACATCTTAATACCTTATTTGAACTTGCTCCAATCCTCAAAACACATCTAACAACCTCGAAACCCATAATTCGCATCAAATTCAAGCCTAAATTCCTTAAAACATTCCCAATTACACATTCGATCAAAAACCCGACCAAACGACGTCCGAATGACCTGAAATTTTGCAGGCACATCCAAAATCACCTAACGGAGCTACTGCAACTGTCGGAATTCCATTCCGACCCCCGGATCAAAATCTCACCTACCGTTCGGATTTCTCCAAAATTCAACCTTAGCCAATTCAAGCCTATTTCTACACCGGGCCTCCAAATTCAATTCCGATAGCACCCCTAAGTCATAAATCACCTTCCGGAACTAACCGAATCATCAGAATCCGATTCCGAGCTCTCTAACCCAATAGTCAACTCCGGGTTGACTTTCCTTATTCAAGTCTCCTTCAAAAAGGCTATATGCCGCATTTTCAATCAAATTCACTCCTAACTCACCCGATAGACTCTAACACTGATATAAAATCATAAAACATGTATTTTACAAAATAACGGGGTGGTAATTCCCGTGACGACGGGTCGGGTCGTCACATAGATAAGGAACCTGATACACTTGGTACACAACTCAAATCAACGGACTCAAGCTAATGTGAGTTATTACGACTTCAAAAGATAAAGAATCAACACAGGGGCCTAATCCCCTTGTATTTCACTGATAACAGTACAAAGTCAACTGTCTACAGCTAGAAACTGGAAAGTGGCTGCCTACACTATACACGCAAACAGCGCTGCACAGTAATGTAGTCTCTCCTCTTTGACCAACCAAGTGATTACATCATTCAAGTGATGTCATCTAAGGTGTATTAACAAAGAGCATTACAACAAAATAACACTTGAACACTTAAGAATTTATTCAAGCACTCCAAATTTTCGTCTGTCAAGCATTTAACTCTCAAGTGCATCAAGAACAAAGAACAACACTACTATGGACCAGTTTATATAGCAAGTATCTTGTATGTCCTTAGTTGAGTTGTAACTTTGTAATTGTTCTTCATTGTAATTCCTACTTTGCTTATATAGAAGCGTTACTCAGGAACCCCTTGTAAACCATAAACCTTCAGTTCTTATGTCGTGACTAGAGTTAGTCATGAGTTGAAGTCTTTATAATATGTGTATTGCAAAGTGGTTTGTAATAGGTGTATTACAAGTTAGTGAGGGATTAAGAGTTTAATTCCTAGATTGCATAGGTTGTAATCTAAAGTTTCTCATATTGAAGTTGAATCCTACCAGTGTAGGTCATGGTTTTTTATCCCCTCAACAAGGATTTTCCACGTAAAAACTCACTGCTCCATTTACTTACTGTTTCATTAGCACTACCAATGGAAACCTATAGAGGACATGGTCTCTATATAGTTTGGTGGATCATATATTCTATTAAATGGTATCAGAGCAGGTTCTTTCTATCAGGTTAACACCTAGAAAGGATCCTCATGGGTTCTCCACCAAATTTTGAAGAAGGTTAGTCTACATATAGACCACCCAGGTTCAATAGCAAAACTATGGGTGGTGGAAGACAAGAATGCATGACTTTATCATGGTTGAAGACTCTGAGTTGTGGGATGTTATTTGTGGTCCTTATGTCCCAATGAAGAAGGTTGGAGACCCTCCAGTGACAATACCAAAAACCAGGAAAGAATATAATGGCATAGATAGGAAAGCTATTGAGAAAAACTTTCGTGCTAAGAAGACTTTGGTGTGTGGCATAGGACCTGATGAATATAATAGGATCTCAATCTGTCAATCTGCCAAGGAAATATGGGAGGCTTTGCAAACAACACATGAGGGAACTACTCAAGTAAATCAATCTAAGATTGATATGCTCACCACTGGTTATGAGCTCTTTAGAATGAAGGACAATAAATCCATTGACATGCAGATAAGGTTCACTTCCATCATATATGAGCTACACTCGCTTGGAAATCATTCCCAAGAACAAGCTCGTGAGGAAAATTCTTAGTGTTTTGCGCAATTCATGGGAGAGTAAAGTGAATTCCATTACTGAAGCAAAGGATTTGCAGGAGCTGACCATAGATGAGCTAGTTGGAAATCTAAAAACCTAGGAAATGAAGAAGAAATATAGTAAAAGAAGAGAACTAAAGAAGTAAAAGAACCTGGTACTCAAAGCTGATAGCAATGACTCAAGTGAGGACGACAGTGGCATGGCCTATTTAACCAAAAGGTTTCAGAAAATGGTTAGAAGAAATTGAGGGATACCAAAAAGAGGCAGTTCCAGGCTTCCAACTGACCAAAGAATTATGGCCTTTGTCATAAATGTGGAAAGCCAGACCATTTTATGAAGGATTACCCTCTCCTAAAGCAATAACACTTCAAGTACAACTCTAATAAAGCAGCCAAGAGGAACTCGGTTCCGGACAAATGCTATAAAAAAAGAATGTCGCTGACAATGTTGTGAAACGAGCTCTTACAATATGGGGAGATTCCTCCATTGAGTTTGAAGAAGAAACTGATGTGGGTGATAGATCTATGATGGTAGTTGAAAGTGAAACAAATGAATACAATTCAATATTTGCTTTGATGGCTCAATCAGACAATGATAAAGATGATGACAATGATGAGGTAAACTTTAAGGATGTTAAGAGAAATCTGAAATCCTACTCTCCTAAGAAACTTATGTCATTAGCAAATGTGTTAACTAATGCCTATCATAGTCTTGTAGATGAGAAGGATGCCTTAACCATAGAGTTAGGAGATGTTGAACAAACTAGAGATGATTTGGTAGTTTTTGTAGTTGATCCGAAGGAAACCATGAGCAATTTGGAAAATGAAAAGGTAGTTCAAACTGAAAAAATTGCTAGTGTACAACATGAAAGAGATGATTTGATGGAAGTAGTTGTTGACTTAAAAAAAACCATTGAAACTTTTAGTAAAGAAAAGAATTACTTAGTGGAGAAAATTGATTCTTTAGAATAAGAAAGAGATGACCTCTTAGTTGTGATTATAGATTTGAAGGAAACAATAGAGGAACTCAAAGCAGAATGTGCGTCTGGAAAGACTAATAAAGGAAAAGGAGTTTCTAGTGAAGCGCATCAAGCTAGAAAACAAATTAAATACTATAAAAATCAGTTTATGTGCTGAACTTGAGAAAACAAGACAACTTCAAGTAGATATGGAAAGAGTAAAAAATGACCTTGAAAAGTCTCTTAAGCGGACCTGGTCCTCGGATGCTATTACTTCCATGTACGTTAACAATGGAGGAAACAAGCAGGGAATATGGTTTCAAAGGGAGAGAACTCATTACAACCCTCATAGCTAGTATGTCCTTGTACCCCATAATTGGTTGTTTACCCACTGTGGGAACGATGGGCATTTTAAAAAAAATTGCCAAGCCAGGGTTCAGTCTCTTCAGAAAAACAAAGTTTTTGCTGAAAGAGTAACTGCCGAAAAGGGACTAGGCACCACACATAAAAAACACATGTTACCTGCATGGACTAAAAGAGCACTTATTCATCCTCTTGATTATTACAAGGTGTAGATGCGTGATTTTGCCCCTACCCGAGATTTTTTATATTTTTAGCTAAAATATTTAGTTTAGGCCTAATATAGCTATCTTAGCTAATTTTGACTCTTTTACTTTATTTTTACCTTAAAATGAAAAATAACAAAAATATAGTTTTATTAATGTTTCGTAGTCATTTTTAAACTTGAAAAATACAAAAATAGTACTTTATATTTTTATCTTTTTATAAAAACAAAAATAATAAAAAAATAGTTTCATTAACATTTTGTAATTACTTTAATTTTGAAAAAATATAAAAAAAAGTAATTTTTGTTTTAATTATTAGTCTTATAGTTATTTTGCTTACGTAGGATTAATTAATAACGTCGTGTTCTCATTCTCGGTTCCGGGCAAACAATAATATTCGGGTTCAAATTACCCGGTTTTATAATTTTCGGACCTAGCCCATAATAATCCGAGCCCACCTACCGTGGGGGACACGGACGAATTAGACCCATCACATTTTTGTACACAAAAGGATGGGTCTTAAAATACTAAACTAATATAAAAAATAATTAAAAATGAAAAGAAGAAAAAGACAAAAGAAAAGAACAAAAGGAAAAAGACAAAAAAAAAAACAAAAGTTGTGATTTTCTTCTTCTTAAAGCAAGAAGAGAACGGCAAAGAAGGAGATTGAAAACGCAAAAGAAAGAGGAGAAAGAAAAAAGAAAAGAAGAAAAGAGAGATACAATAGAAAGAAGAAAAGAGAGAACGGCAAAGAAGGGAATTGAAAACGCAAAAGAAAGAAGGAAAAAAAACGGCAGCAAAGGCCTGGGTGGGAAACGAATTGAGAAAGGAAAAAACGAAACAAAGAAAGAAAGGAAACAGAAAGAAAAACGGGAAAGAAGAAGAGAAACGAAAGAAGAAGAAAAACGGCAGAAAAGAAAAACCGAGAAAAAAAAATAATACACACAGTAGGAGGCCACAGTGGAGGAAAAAGTTTTTCTGCTTCGTCAACCTCGTTCTGCCCGTCGAATCGTTTGTTCTTGGTTCCGGTTTGGTTTGAGTTATGTCCGGAGAGGTCGAGGTTCGAGATCGTCATAAAAGGTTCGTTTTCTCGTTGTGTACGTTGAAAAAATATGCAGAAATAAAGGTGCATGTTCTTTTCCGATATTGTTCTTCTCGCTAATATTTTGGAGTGTTTCGTATTTGATTTAGTTTCGTATGGTTCAAACTATTTTTGTAAATATATGATTTTGTTGAACATGCAATGTCGAAGTTAGCTAATGAAAATGACTAATCCTTCATATGCTCGCCACCTAGTTATGCTTCCGTTGTTTATGTAATTGTTCACCATAGTCTTGAATTTGCTCACTTAGTTAGCTACTCGTATGTTTACTCAAATTGGTTATAGTTGAGCACGATGTTGTCACATTATGGAAATTGGTTCGTTATTCTTTAAACGACGTAATTAGATTAAAGGAATCGGGGGTGCATTTCATGTGACCCGACTCCATATTTGAACAAGGTTAAATAAAGAGTGTCGTGAACCACAAGTGCATTTCATGTAGTGTGGCTTGCAACATGTTTTAAATAATCTTGAATTAACTCTTAAATAAATATAGCGGAATGTAGTTTGCTTTTAAATTAGAATTAGAGGTGTGCCTCGCCTAACAAAATTATACAAATCGCGGGGCCCTCATAAATGTATATGTAAAATATTCAGATTTCGAGATGTGCCGTTTCTTAGCGAATTTCCTAGCCTTCTCAAAAATATAAATAAGTAATCGCTATAGGCGCGTTTTTAATAATTTTACCTTTTTAAATACGGGTGTGCATTTCATGCGGCCCAAATCCAAATCCCAAAATGTTGAATAAGAGTGTGTCGAGGATCCGGGTGCATTTCATGTGACGTGATTCGAAACATATTTTTAGGCAACATTCTCTTTCGTAAATAATAATAATAATAAAAGCGGTAAAGGGATATTAATTTGAATTAAGTATATAACTGTAAAAATCAGATAAATAAGCCGAATATGACAGTTAAGCGATCGTGCTAGAACCACGGAATTCGGGAATGCCTACCACCTTCTCCCGGGTTAACAGAATTCCTTATCCGGATTTCTGGTTTGCGGACCGTTAAATAGAGTCAAACCTTTCCTCAATTCGGGTTTCAAACCGGTGACTTGGGACACCATAAATCTCCCAAGTGGCGACTCCGAATCTCTCAATAAATGAATCCCGTTTTGGTTGTCCTTTAATTGGAAAACTCTCTTTTATATTTTGCGCCCTCGCGGGTAAGCGTAAAAAAGAGGTGTGACACAAGGGATCCAAACTTTCTTGGGTTCCTAAATCTAAATCTTGGTTTCATTGTGCAGGGAATAATGAACGGAAGTAGTCAACAATGGTTCACGGACAGTGCATGCTCAAAGCACTTAACTGGGAACACCATGGGCTTTCTTTCACTAAAAGCCCTGCAAGGAGGGATTGTATTCTTCGGCAATGGAAAAAGGGATACATTCTTGGAGTTTGAAAGATTGGGAAATCACTCACTTACTCAATTGAGAATGTGTACTATGTCAATGGTCTCAAGTACAGTCTCTTGAGTGTTCCTCAAATATGTGATAAAAGAAACAAGGTAGAGTTCTTGTCAAAGATATGCAATGTTACCAATATACTAACGGGTGGAGTGGTACTGGTGGCCAAAAGATACAAGAACACTATGTATACAATGAAAATAAATGGTCCAATTTTTTTATCATTAAGGCACCTCATAGAAACCACCCCGGAAGGCTCGAATCCTAGTTCTGAGTTCGTCCCCAAGGGTTCATAATAATTGACCTCGGGCAATAGAAACCAGTGGCTACGATGCACTAGCAGGAACTTCCCAAGGCACATGGTTAAAGTTGACCAAGTCTACTGGGCTAGTGTGTGCCCGCACCATAACATTAAATGACCGCATCCTCCACTTGTCTTTGTAATAAATGCATTCGCACCATGTTGGGATTTTCCCTCATCTATAAAGGGTACCCTTGTCATTTTATAAAGGTAGAAGATACAATATACAATATACTACATTCAATACAAGAACATTCTCTGCTTTCTAGCTTAAACATATTCTCTTGGTCACACTATTACATTTATTGCTTATATTCATTGTGTTCTATTAATCGTTCATCATTTATTGCTCATTATTGATCATAAAGAGCCGCCATCACATCTCTCAAAACAATTAATCCTTCATCGATCGCCCTTAGTCGGACGTCCGACTCGACCTTGAGACCCCTATTTCCAGCCATTCGGTTTGATTTGTTACATTATCTATAAGCTATAATCTTAAAATTATAATCCTTCACTTAGCAACTATTGCCTAATAACTAGCATAAAAAACGATCTCATATTTCTTGAACCACAAATTCAAATCTAATTGTTATTACCATTTTCAGGGTAAATAATTTGGCACCCACCGTGGGTCTAAAAATATTAGTGATTGTTTTCTTGCTGCTTTACTATATAACGCAAGTTATCTTTCACACTTTTTATTGCCCAAGATCTTTGATTTAGGGTCAAAATGTCTAACTCAATAAACGTACATGAAAACAACAGTCTTGAGGACCATGAAGAAAATGGTGTAACTATTATAGGTATTGGTGTACCACCACAATACCCTGAGGATGCACCAGAACCAATTCCCGTGGACATGGTGTCGCACGACGCTTAACACGTCGAGAGGTACCGGTGTGAAAGGATACGTATAAACGTTCAGAAATCCATCAACAGGGTCTGTGATACCCTCATCCGGGGAAAACGCCTGTAGCGTTACCTTCTCCTCCCATCTGTAGTCTCTCCTCACTAACTCAAATTGCTCTTCTCTTATAAAAAACATAGTCCTCAAAGTAAACTCTCATTGATCTTGGGCATGGACAACAGAACTCTCCCCTCTCTCGGGCAACCCCGAAGTAGCAACCATGGTTGTAGCGAGACTGGAGAACTGAAGCGGGAACCTAAACAAACTCTTTGATGCTAAGTTAATGAAGGACTCGACGCCGAAATAGAAGGATAACAATCTAAAATAGTGGGATCTCCCAAGAAGCAAAATAAACTATCTTCTCTCGGGCAACCCCGAAGTATCAGCCATGGTTGTAGCGAGATTGGAGAACTGAAGCGGGAACCTAAACAAACTCTTTGAGACCAACGACTTCAACGCAAGACCCGAGGTAGTACCCGACCTCGAGGACCTCTATCAACAAGAAGTTAGGCTTCAAGGAGCCAACACCATCATCTTTAGTCCCGGGGTGGTACCCGACCTCAAGGACCTCTATCAACAAGAAGTTAGGCTTCAATGAGCCAACAACATCATCTCTAGTTTTGAGGTGGTACCCGACCTCGAGGAACTCCATCAATAAGAAGTTAGGCTTCAAGGAGCCAACAACATCATCTCCAGTCCCGAGGTGGTACCCGACCTCGAAGACCTCCATCAGCAAAAAGTAAGGCTTTAAGAAGCTAACGGTACCGTCTTCAGTCTCAAGATGGTATCCGATCTTGAAGGTTCCTCTCAAGAAGAAAAAACAAGCACTTCGAGCTCCGCCCATATGGGCTTGACCTTACAACATCACCTAAATATGGGCAACCCCTCATCAAGAACTATCTACAACACCTTTGAAGTTGTCTACATCAAATTTAAAGCAAATCTTCATGTCCTTGAAGCTGAACCTCACTCAGAGACCGCTCCCGAAAATTTTAAGGCTCGGGGTATTATTTTCATATGACCCAAGGCAAGGGTACCAATGGCCCGAGTCTATTAGACCAATTCAAGTCTAGTCATAGGAACAACAGAGCTGTCGTTTCTATTGACCAAAGGACTGAAAGAGTACTTGCACCCGAGTTAGATATTGACAATAGTTAGTAGAGGCATACAGCCAGAGTCTCCACAAGTGTTAAAGAAAATGGCAAACATCAAAGACGAAAGTCGAGAAGATATTCTTATATTCATAAGTGTATGATTACAAAAGCCCACAAGGGGTTCTTACATAGAAACAAAGAGGTAAAATGGGATACATGAAGTAAAAGCCTAAAGACCTAGTCTACCCTCAAAGGTCCATCTCCGGTAGCAGCATCCTTGAGCGCCGCCTCCTAGAACTTTCATCCTTGAAGGTGATACCTTCAACCTCCACCTCTTATAGGTTCCCAGCATGACCCCTTGGAATAATATCTCCGATGAGAAGATGAAGAAGAGGAAAGGGGGAGGACATAGAAGAGGCAAAAAAAAAGAGACATAACCCGCCGAAGCCAAAGGTTGAAGATTTGGCACGCCCCATCCTCGACAGCCGGGTGTGCCCTTTTATACCTTGGGAAAAAACCCAAGGAAAGAAGTGCCATACCAGGCCAGGGTAGGAGAGTGAGAATTGGTGTATAGTCCGAACACTCTCCCGTGTAGTATGTGGAGTCTGAATGTCTTTCTAGATCGGAAGAAGTCGGCCACCACTATCTCATTACCACGAGCCAATAATAACTGTAGTATCAGTCATAACAACAAAAACAATGACAAAACGGTGTGATCCCGCTCGACAAGGGGAAGCTCAGGCAGAAGGCCACTACACAGCTGATGAGAATGTTGACATACAACCTTAAGATCGTGAACCCCAAACATGATGGTTAATGATAAAGGAAGATAGTGAGGAGAAACAAATTAATGAATGGAAAAAGACACTTTGATGAAGAGATTGTGCCAGAATGCCCCCATTTATTGGGGGTAATGACACGACCGTCGAGGCCTTTAAAAGACAGATCGGAAGGCACAATCAATACATTCTTGAAAACTGAATTGATGCCGGTATTGTCACTTGAAGGACGAGAATTGATTTTGCATTGAATGGCATCGAAAAGACAAGTCCATGGGATGTCCCGGTTATCGTGAAGGCTCACGTCATAGGTTGCATCACCGGTATAACATCATCATGAGGAGCCCGAAGAGTTGGGCATCAAAATTGTTTCCTATCGCTTCTAGGAAACATGGAGACTATTTGTATACGGCAAAATCAGAGGGTCTAGTTTCCCATCATTAAGGCATTTTGGAAGATCACCTCGAAGCCTCGAGGCTGCAAAGATGCGCTCGAATCTCCTTTCTCGGATCTCGTGGACACTCATCCTGAAGGGAATATCAACTGAGGCTAAAATAAAAATGGGGAGTTCCGAAGGTGCACGGCTTAGTCTGGCAAGACCTATCCGAACTACTCTGAACCCGAATCAGGGTGTCACATCTAGCTATCTCATCTCCATATCTTTACAATTAATGTATGACGTACTATAAAGCTTCCCCTTTTATATAAAGGGGATCCATATGTCACGACCCCAAACCTCGGTCATGATGGCGCCCAACACATTGCTAGGCAAGCCCGACCATCTTATCCAATTAAACCAGCCAAGTATAATTAATACTGATTAATCGGCGTGATTAGCCTATTTTCATAACAAATCAAGAAGTGTAGAAATGAAATACAAGAACACAGTCCCAACCAAATCGTGGTGTCACAAGTCTGAGCCTCTACAAATGAGATCTACTACACAATCAAGTCTAACCGGAATGGAGACAACAAAATGATAAAAAGAAAGAGGTCAGGTACTGTGGACGTCGGCAGCTACCTCGAAGTCTCCACAGAATGGGTATAATAAAGCAGTTGTGATAGCTCAAGTGCCCTCCTGAACCTGTATATCTGCACAAAAAGTGCAGGGGAGTGGGGTGAGTATATTTCAACTCAGTGAGTAACAATAATAAATAATAACTGAAAGTAAGAACTCCTGTGCTATCACTTAGCAGTTCTAAGGCAACCCTCACAGGTACGTCATCACTATGGTAGTACTCTAATCTCCAATCCACGTTTATCTCTACAAGATTCTACACTGATCCAACCCTCACTCGTACCCCTACGGTGTACGGCCATCTCAACATATAAAGACACGTACCTATGTCTATAATGTATAAGTATTTAAGTAGATAGTAGGATATGATTAAGTATAATGCTGCGGTGTGCAACCCGCTCCAATACATATACCGCTGCGGCGCGCAGCCCGCTCCATTTAACGTCGACGGTGCTCACTGGGGGTGTATACAGACTTCGGAGGGGCTCCCTAGGCCCAAGCACTATTATACTGCGGCGTGCAGCCCGATCCATACATGTATTACTGCGGTGTGCAGTCCGATCCAATATATATATATGTATATATATTTATACTGCTGAGGCGCGCAACCCGATCCCATAATATACACCAGTGCTCACTGAGAATGTGTGTAGACTCAGACTCCGAAGGGGCTCCTACAGCCCAAGCGCAATAATACTGCGGCGTGCAGTCCGTCCCACATGTATATTACATGTATATTACTGCGGCATGCAGTCCGATCCAATATATATACTGCTGCGGCGTGCAGCCCGATCCAATATAGGTATATATATATATATATAATACCCCATAATGGGTCCTCGACCCTATCCCAGTCAGTATATACTTGGCCTCTCAGGCCCAATATAATATATCACAGTGGGTCCTTGACCCTGTCTCAGTCGATACGATATAGGTATATATATATATAATACCTCATAATGGGTCCTCGACCCTATTCCAGTCAGTATAAACTTGGCCTTTCAGGCCCACTCAGCTAGAATGGGGAATTCCACCTTAGATAATCTCTCTCGATGTACACATCTAGTACTGGCTCATATTATGCTATACAGCTAGAGCTACGGCTGAGTGAATGTTTCCAACACGATATAAGGGTCACCTAGCTCTATATAGGTTCCCCAATGCTCTACAGATCGGCACAAGGCCCCAAACATGGCTATCAGCCCAATTGCACAGTTATAAACTTATTATCAGTCATAACACACAGTATACTATTAGTCGGGAAGGACTAAGTCCGAACCCCCAATCACCATGTCACCACGCCCGTCATGGAACGCGTGTCTCATCTCAATATAGCACTGTGAAGTGCTAGTACGGGGTTTCAAACCCTCAGTACATTGTTTACTACTACCACTCACCTCGAACCGGTAAAAGCTTCAATCCGCCTTGCGCTTGCCTCGCAAATCAATCTCCTCGGGTGCCAAATCTGCTCAAAATCATAGAGAATGCATCAATATATGCTAATTTCACGAAATTCATTCGAAATAACCCAAATTATATCAAAACCCACAAGTTGTCAAAACCCGACTTTTGGTGCGCTTCTCGAAAAATTATAAAAGTTATATATTCGGAACCCTCGTCTCAATACGAGTCTAGGAATATCAAATTTACCAAATTCGGACTCCATTTGCCCACTCAAATCGATATTTTTCTACAATTTTAGGCCTAGGGCTTAAACCCACATTTAATCCTCCATTTTCATAGAAATAATCCATGATTTCATGATAAAAGCGTGTAATTAAACCATGAAACTTACCTCCGACAATATCCCGATGATCTCTCAGCTATTTCCCGTCACTTTCTCACTCTAGAGCTCAACAATGGGGGTTTATGAAATGAAACACGTAATGAAATGTTCTGGTTTTAAAATCACCGCCTGGGACCTTTCTTCTACGCGTTCGCGTTCGTCACCACGCGTTCGCGATGCCCAGATCCGGATTAACCTTCGCGAACGTGACCTCCCCAACGCGTTCGCGATGCACTAGCTCCCAGCCATCTGATTTTCCTTCTACGCGTTCGCGATACCCCTCGCGCGAACGCGATGCACACCCTCACAAACCTACGCGAACGCGACACCCTGAACGAGATCGCGAAGCTCAAGAATCCTGGCCTACGCGAACGCGATGAACTGTCTCGCGATCGCGATGCTTGACTCGCCTGGCCTTCGCGAACGCGGCCCATGCCACGCGAATGCGAAGGCTTGGATTTTGCCCAGTGATCTGCAATTGTTCTGCAGATTTTTAAGTTCCAAAAGTGCCGGATGATGGTCCGGATTCACCCCGAGGCCCCCGGGCCCCAACGAAAACCACCAACATACTCCAAAACACGATACGAACTTGTTCCAAGCATAAAAACACCATCTTAAACATCAAAATCACCAATTACACACGGATTCAAGCCTAAGTTTTCTTCAAAACTTCCGAAACTAGCATTCGATCAAAAACTCGACCAAACGACCTCCGAATTACTTGAAATTTTGCAGGCACATCCAAAATCACCTAACGGGACTACTGCAGCTGATGGAATTCCATTTCGACTCCCGGATCAAAATCTCGCCTATCGATCGGATATCGCCAAAACTCATCTTTAGCCAATTCAAGCCTAAATCTATTCCGGACCTCCAAATTCACTTCCAATCGCTCTCCTAGCTCATAAATGACATCTCGGAGCTGACCGAATCATCAGAATTTGATTCCGAGCTCTCTAACTCACAAGTCAACATCCGATTGACTTTTCCCAAATATTCCTTCTTCTAAGAGACTGTTTGTCTCAATTCCTACTAAACTCAATCCGAAATGACTCAAACTCGCCAAACATACATATTAAAACATGAACGAGTATATAACGGGAATAACGAGGTAATAACTCACATGATGACGGGCCGAGTCATCACACCTTACTACTCTGTAAAGGGTTGATGTTGCTCCAACTATTCTACACAAAATATATAAGAACTCTCTCTCTCTCTCTCCTTTCTCTCTAACACATTCTCTCGATATTGTTGCTCTCATTTATTATCTTTATACTTGTTCTTCATTTATTATTTATCATTGGTTATAAAGAGCCTCCCTTAATTATCTAGTAACTGGTATTCCTTTCTCGACTACCCATAATAGCTCGAGCCCGAGCATAGGAATCGACCTCGAGGCCCCAAACTTATAAGCTCGAGGCCCTGAATATCTAACTCATCGGTTCAATTACAACTCTATTTTAGCTTGTATTTCGTCTTCAAACTTCATTCACATAGCATCAACTGCTTAACAACTAGCATAAAAATAGGTCATGTATTTTTAGAGTCCCATCAACAAATTTAATTATTATTACCATTTTCACGGTAAACAGTTTGACGCCCACCGTGGGGATAAAAATAATAGTGATTATTTTATTACTGGCTTCATTACACAACGCAATATCTTTCACACTTTTTCTTGTCCAAGATCTTCTATTTCAGGTCAAAATGCTTGGATCAGTAAACATAGTTGAGAACAACAACCTTGAAAATCATGGAGAAAATAGTGTGGGTATTCCGATTGTTGGTGCGCCACCACAAAACCCTAACAACGCACCTGGGATGATTTCACCAGACGTGGGCTCGGGCGACGCACAATAGATCGATGAAACCTCATGCACCGACATGACCATACAACAAGGCGACCAACAGGAAGCCCAAAAAGCCTCAGCTCGAGAAGAACGGGAAGTTAGTCTTCATGTTATTTTTGAAATGTTGCAGGCACAAGAGCTGGCTATCGCTCAGCTGCAAAGCCACCTGAGAACTCTGAGCAGCGTAGCACTAGGAATAACTCTCCTGGCCGAACATGTACCAGAGTGATCGAGCGATGATGGTTCGATAGTCGAACCTGACATCGTAAAAATGCTTGAGTACCTCACCAGAAGGATCAAGTCGAGTGAGAAAATGATAGTTTCCAAGGACAAGAAGGTCAAAATTTACAACTCCAGGGTCGACCAAATCCCGGGCGCTCCCCCGGTCCTGAAAGGCATAGACTTGAGGAAGTTCATCCAGCTGCCGTTCCTAGAGGAAGCAGCTTCGAAACCCGTTCCAAAGAATTTCAGAATACCCGAACACCCAAAATACAATGAGACATCAGATCCTAACGAGCACGTTACCGGCTATATGTACGCAGTAAAGGGCAACTACATAAAAGATGATGAGATCAAGTCTGCTTACAAAAGAAGATTGGGGAAACGCTCTCGAAGGGGCCCATGATGTGGTACCATAACCTAGCCCCCAATTCATAGACTCATTTGCCATACTGGAAGACTCCTTCTTAAAGGCACACACCGGTGCCATAAAAGTAGCAACGTGGAAGTCTGGCATATTCAAGATCAAGTAGAGGGAGAATAAAATGTTGCAAGAGTTTGTATCTCGCTTCTAAATAGAACGAATAGAACTACCTTCGATCTCCGAGATTGGGTAGTACATGCTTGAATGAGCGGAGTTTGGTGGCCTCGAGGCAGCTAAAAGAGAACCCAATCGAATATCCTGTCGGGACCTCGTCGGGCATACACAACTGATACCAGTCAAAGATCATGGTCGAAGATGATAAACTGGGGAGCCCCCTCGGGCTTAGTATACCTAAGCGGGCTCTTAGCAAAGGAATCAAATCCAAATAAATAAAGATATCAGCCATACACCGAAGACAAGAGAAACGCCCCAAGGTACAACCCGCGTCGCAACGGCCGATTGATCAACCGAGGGTAGAACCATCAGGGACTCAATAATAGAACCATATTCAATGGAAACACATGGCCAATAAGGGCACCGTGCCTATCAGAATACAGCTTCAACATTGATATATTAGACATGTGTTCGCTATCAGCAAAATCTAAGACACCAGATGGCCCATGCCTATATAGTCGGATCCTTCCCAAGGGAATCATAACTTTGTATGTGAATTTCATAACACACACAGCCATAGGACCGGAGACTATCACCAGCTCCAAGAGGAAGTAGCAAGGCTACTCAATAAAGGTCATCTTAGAGAATTCTTAAGCGACCAAGCCAAACATCAATTCTGAGAAAGAGAGGCGGCCAAGAAGAACAAAACAAATGAACCACAACATGTTATCCACATGATATTAGGGGACGTCGACGCTCCCCAAGAACACTTGATGAGAAAGATAGAAATATCCATCACCATAGAAAAGCAAACCTGGGAATACGTCCCCGAAGATGCCCTCTCATTCAGCGAGAGGACCCTGAAGCTTTGTCCTAACCTCATAATGACGCACTGGTAATCTCTTTCCTCGTAAATACATTTCTAATAAAATATATACTCGTGGATCCAAGTAGCTTAGACAACATTATTAGGTTGAGGGTAATAGAGCAGCTCAGACTGCTATACCAAATCGTGCTCGCCACTCGAGTCCTCAACAGATTCAACATAGCAAGTGAAATAATGAAAGGAGAGATCACTCTCCCGGTCAGCATGGCCGGTATGGCCCATTATGTCATTCCATGTCATCGAATGAGACATAAGGTACAATACATTGTTAGGACGACCATGGATACACTGCATGATAGCAGTACCGTCCACCTTCCACTAAATGATGAAATTCCCAACAAAGGACGGGATTAAAACTATCTACGGGGAACAACACACGGCAAGGGAAATGTTCGCGATGCACGATGTTTCACCGACTCCAATATCTCCGCTATCGAAAAATCTAAAGGATGATCAAACTACATCTTTGGCTAAGCCTGATTAAACATAATAAAGGACCGTACCATGCCCTTGTTACAAACAACAGGGACATACTAGGCCTCGAAACATCACCGGCGCATACCACGATAAGGTATAACCATCTCCCTTTTCATTTAATGTTTTATACTAACCCGTATGCAGGCACCCGATCAAAGTAGTCAAAAGCACTAACTCAGCCTGAAGACCTTAAGATTTTAAAAGCATTCGTTGCACTCTTTTCCTTCGATCGAGCTTTTATCCCAAAAAGAGTTTTACCTACAATATTTTATGAGGAAACACCTATATTCTACCTAAGGAGGATCCAACAAGTGTTCAAGGCTTCTTTTTGTAGTCAATCCCGAGTGCCAAAGGACATCCTCTCGAAAGATCATCCGCTCAGAAAAGCCGAGAAATGCCAAATAGGGTCCTAATGGGAAAATAATGTACTGGACCAAACGCTCGAATGAACCGTGTTCGCATATCCGAGCTCCCGATGACAGAGACACATGTACTAGTGCCAAATAATCAAGGAATACTTTTTCCAACATATTCTGCATTTCTGAGTATGCCAAATGCCAGTGTTAGAGAGAGACTCTATAGGAGATTCATTCTCGTGGCTTTGACCTTGCCGTCGAGAACGAGAGTGAAAAGTATTCAAGACCAAAGCTAGAGCGATGCTTTCTTCTAATGACGATGAATCCAGGAGTACGAGTGAAGAAGATGAAGAGTAGGACCTCGGGAAATATTAGGCATTTAGAACTTTTTTATTTTTTAGATTGTGTGTGTAAGACCCTGAGTGGTCTTTGTAAATATTTTTGCATATATGAAAGATCCCTTTTCTTTCCGGCTCGTCTCCCATTTCTGTTTTGTGAAAACTCTGCTTTGCTTTTCTCCTGATGATAATTAAGGTATAATTTATATCTTGTACAAATTTTGACTCACTTTGTTGCCTTGTGAAAGTTTTGTCGGAGTCAGATTAGAAAAGTCTCTATAACTGAGCGAGTACTTGCTCGAACTCGGAGTAGAAAAAACCCTTAGGTTTTAGTTAAGCGAGGGTAAATTCTCGATCTCAACAACATAATGGACCTTAGGCTCTTAAATTGGGCCAATATGGCCTTAAAAGAGTGGCTTTTTCCCTTTTCGGCTTAAAAAGTTTAATCATATAAAAATTTGTTATGCCTTAGCATGAGATAAATTTGTATCCATTAGGATTTAGTGTTATTGAAAACCTTTTACTTTGTTTGAGAGTTCGAACAATTTGATACCCCTTAAGGTTTTTGAGGGTTGATGTTATTGAAACCCTTTATAACTTTATCGAGGGTAGCCTTTTTTTAAACCGATTTTATGAAAATATTTGAAGGCCTGTTTTATTACGAAATTCTGACATCTCCAAACATTGTTAGTTTGGACGTAGTCTTTAACTTGGGATTTGCCCTTTGGGCTTGTTTCTCGATTATATTTCAAACTTGTTCGAAGTGTCAGTCCCGAGTAGGGTGGTCATGGCCTATAAATCGAGGATTGACTTTTAAAGGTCTTATGGTCTCGAAGTTTAATAATTTGAACACGCCGAATTTTGGACGGCAGTCACCGAGTACGGTATTGATAGCTCGAGCTTTAGTTGCGATTACACTTGAGCCAACTTCCGCAATAGATCATAATTACAGTAGAAATTTCACTGAGGCATGGAACATATGGTAAGAAAAAATACTTCTTTCCATAAATCATTCATGTGTATATGTTTTACCATCGAGGCTCGAGTAATCTACAAGGACACATTTCATTGACTATTTATCCATTTTACAAAATTTTACCCATCGTGACTTGTTGATATGGAGTATCTTCCTTGAGAACATAACATTCAAAAGTGACCACATCCGAGGGTGATTCCCCTAGTATTCGAGGTTGATTGTAAAGAAGCCTCGGGTATTGTAGAATTGTTCCTAGGTATCCCAAATAATTGTTACCTCGTTAAATACCTCACCGGAAAAACCCAAATAGATCTAAATGAAAAGGGGTGCAACGCTTGCTTTAAAACCTAAGGTCTTTGTGTTGATGAATGTACCGATTTCTTCGATTGAACACCTGTGATAAGTTAGTATCAAATACAAATAAAAAAAGGAGAGAGTCATACCTTAGCAATAGTATCACTTAAGGAGTGATATGTTCCAATTATTTGGACATTGTTCGCCATTCATCGTGCCAAGTTTGTAAGATCCCTTTTCTGATGACATCGAGGACCTGATATGGTCCTTCCCAATTCGGGCCGAGTACCCCCTTATTTGGATCTCGAGTTTTGAGGGTGACTTTTTCCAGAACAAAGTCCCCGATTGTGGCGAAGATTGGCTCTTCGGTTGTAGTATCTTTCAATGCGCTATTTCTATGCTCCAATTCTGACAAGGGAAACTTCTCATTTTCCATCTAGAAATTCAAGGCTTGTGTTCATAGCTTCATGATTCGATTCTTCCGTTGTGTATCGAAACCTAATGATGGGTTCCCCGACCTCGACCGAGATTAGGTCTTCGACGCCATATAGCAAGGAGAATGTTGTTGCCCCGTACTAGTCAAAATTTCTCTCCATTTTCCCTTAGCGTCGCTCAATATTTTCTTTAGATTCTGATGATAGTCTTATTTGTTGATTCACCATGTCTGTTCCCACTAGGATGATACGACGTCGATAATATCCATTTTATTTTGTGATCTTCGAGGAACTTTGTTATTTTTCTGCCGATAAATTATTTTCCACTATCGCATACTATCTTGGTAGCTATCCTGAATCGGCATATTATGTGATCCTATATAAAGTGTATAACTTCTTTCTCTCTGACTTTCTAGAAAGCTTGTGCTTCAACCCACTTTGATAAATAATCATTCATATATAAAATGAACTTAGCTTTACCTGGGGTCGATGATATCCATTCACCATTTCACTAACGGCCATGGGGATAGGCCTAAATGAAGTTGTTCCTAGGGCTGGTGGATCATTGGTGCATGTCTTTGCCATTTGTCGCATTTTTGGACAATGTGAATCGTGCAGCTTTTATTTGCAAAGTTCTCGATTCCTTATGGTCCAACAAAAGCTTCCAATTATTTAGATAATTGATATATTTATTCCTCCAACCCAAAGTTAGGCTTATGGTGTTTATTTCAGCATGGCCTTCTCCGACTACCAACTTTGAAAGTTGTACGACAGTCCCCGAGCTAATTTCGTCATCTTCAACTGATGAACCTAAATTTACAAGGGCATCGACCTCACTGTTCTATTCTCAAGGTACATGCTGTAGGGTCCATTCTTTGAACCGGTGTAGGGTTACATGTAGTTTGTCCAAGTACCTCTACATTCGATCTTCTTGAACCTCGATGGTTTTGTTGACTTGGTTAACCACGAGTAGGGAATCACACTTGTCCTCGATGACCTATGCTCCCAAACTTTTAGCCAACTCGAGACCTGTAATATTCATAGCCTCATACTCGACCTCATTGTTAGTCAACTTAGGGGTTTTGATAAATTGTCTAATTGTATTGCCCGTGGGTGGCTTCAAAATGATGCCTAGCCCGGATCCCTTCACATTCGAAGCACTATTTGTTAAAAGGGTCTACACCTCCGAGGATGTACCCGATTTTATCAATATCTCCTTTTCGACCTTGGGTACGAGGGCTGGCGTGAAGTCGTCCATAAAGTCCATATTTGAGACTTAATAGTTGTTCGGGGTTGATATTCAATATCACACCCACTAATCTCGAAGGCCCATTTGGCCAATCAGACCGAGAGTTTGGACTTGTGCAAAATGTTGTGAAGGGGGTAAGTGGTTACAACACAAATTGTGTGATATCGAAAATACGGTTTAAT
The DNA here is from genome assembly GCA_032618575.1 of Nicotiana noctiflora. NCBI lineage: Eukaryota > Viridiplantae > Streptophyta > Magnoliopsida > Solanales > Solanaceae > Nicotiana > Nicotiana noctiflora. The sequence continues at coordinate 54,242 of JASVEL010002881.1, forward strand.
TTCCTAGAGGTGCTTATTAGCGGAAGCACTAATTTTTCTAAGTGTAGGTATCGGGTCTTTGCTTCACCTAAAGTTTGGCTAACATAGTGAACATGAAATTGTGTACCTTGCTCTTTCGGAACTAGGGCATCAATTACCACAACTTTCGAGACTGCCAAATATAAGTAGATTTGCAAGTCCTCTTTCGGAGTGTGAAGCAATTAGGGGCTTGAAAGATACTGCTTTAACACTTCTAATGCATGTTGGCGTTATAGAGTCCAGGTGAAATTGTTCTTGTTTTTGAGTAGTGAGAAGAACCCGTGACTTTGATTCGAAGACCTCGAGATGAACCAGCCTAAAGCGATTATCCGCCCCGTTAATCTTTGAATGACCTTAACATTGTCTACGACTATGATGTCTTCGATCGCCTTGATTTTATTGGGGTTGATCTCAATCCCCCTATTTGACACAATAAAGCCGAGGAATTTGCCCGATCCGACCCTGAATGTATATTTCTTAGGGTTGAGCTTCATATTGTATTTTCTCAATATGTTGAATTTTTCCTGCAAATGTGCTAGATGGTCCTCTATACACAGGGACTTATCTAGCATGTCATCAATATAAACTTCCATTGATTTACCTATTTGTTCTTAGAACATTTGGTTTACTAGGCGTTGGTAAATAGCACCAGCATTTTTTAGTCCAAATGGCATTGCATTATAGCAATAAGTACCATACATGGTAATAACTGAAGTTTTTCCTGATCCTCTGGGTTCATTTGTATTTGGTTATACCTGGAGTAGGCATCGAGAAAGCTGAGGATATTGTGGACGGTCGTGGCATCGATCATACGATCGATATTTGACAAAGGAAAGGGTCCTTAGGGCATTCTTTTTTATGTCTTTGTAGTCTATGCACATTCCAAGTTTATTTCCTTTATTGGGGACTACGACTACGTTTGCTAACCATTTAGGATATTTTACTTCCCGAATGGATCTAATTTTGAGAAGTTTGGCTACCCCATATTTGATGAAAGCATGCTTTATCTCAGATTGTGACCTTCTTTTTTGCTTTAACGGTCTGAACTTTGGGTCCAAGCTCAATCGATGAGATGTAATCTCTGGTGGGATCCTTGTCATGTCAAGATAGGACCAAGAAAAACAATCCATATTATAATAAGGAATTTAATGAGTTTTTTCCTAAGCTCGGGAGCTAACCCCGTGCCCAGGTATACCTTTCAATCGGGCAAATGCTCGATCAGTATGACTTGTTCCAGATCTTCAACCATTGACTTTGTGGTGTCGAAATCACCGGGGATTATGAAGGTTTGAGGTATTTTACAATCATCATCCTCGATATTTTCATATTGGTAAGTAGTATCGGGTACGCTTCTCCCTTGTGATTGTAACTTTGGTGCGTTTAAATATCGGGCCATGAGGAATATCGACCCCACCAACGATCATATGAATCACGTGATGTGGTTCCCCCCGTTCATTTTTCCTATTTGCATCCCTGTCTCTGAAATGATTTTTAGCTCGGTCACTCAAGAACTGTTGAAGACGACCTTCATTGAATAAACAAGCTACTTCCTCCCTCGATTGCCTGAAGTATTTGGTTTATGAACATGGGTTCCATGGTACTTGCATATTTAATTAGGGTTTCTTTGAGCTGGGTCATATTGTAGGGGTCTAGGCCATCTAGTATTTTTGATCCATCCAATGACTGATACAATACCTGATGCATCAATGCTGAAGTTGTATTCCGATAACCGTGGCGCTTCCTTGGGCCTGACATGTTTATCAAAGCCACTCTTACTCATAAGACCCCGGAGTTTTACCCTCGATCTCTCCTAATGCGATTACATCCTGGTCCACTGTTTCTACGATCTACATTGTATGGTTGGTACTTGTCAATGTCTCTTTGAATCCTGCCTTCGGATCTATTCGAATAAAGGGAGCAAAAGGAGCTCCCAACTGATCATCCCCAACTCTAATTTTTGACAGGTATTGATTGTGTAGGTCAACCTAGGTCATAGCTAGATATTCAATCGGATTCCGTTTAAGTTTTCGTGATGCTATCGAGCTTTTCTCCTTCAAACCTTGGGTGAAGGCTTAGACAACCCAATCATTAGTGACCGGGGAAAGTTCTATGCGTTCCATCTGGAACCGAGATACGAATTCCCTTAATATTTCATTGTCCTTTTGTTTCACCTTAAAAAGGTTCGATTTCCTATTCTTAACCTTTATTGCCCCTAGGTGTGCCTTTATGAATAAATCGGCGAGCATGGCAAATGAGTCGATGGAATTGGGCGGCAAAATATGGTACCACATCATTGCCCCATTCGATAGAGTTTCTCCAAAAAATTTCAACAAAATATATTCATTTTCTTAATCTTCTAGGTCATTTACTTTTATTCCACATGTATAAGAAGTGACATGCTCATTAGGATTAGTGATTCCATTGTACTTGGAAAAGTCTGGCTTGCAGAATTTCTTCGGAGCTGCACTTGGTAGGAAATGTTTTTGCACGAACTTCTTTGAGTCCAAACCCTTTAAAATTGGGGGTGCCCCCGTATTTGATCAATCTGTGAATTATATATTTCTACCTTTTTATCATTATCCTCAATCTTCTTTTCTCCTGATTCGATTCATTTAGTGAGCTCCTCGAGCATTTTCATGATGGCGGGGTTAGTTCCTGATCTGTTATCGTTCAATTTTTTTGGTATAGGCTCGACCATGTGAATCACTTCATGTGATGCATCGAGTTCGATTCTGCTTGGCGCTCGATTCTGATTTTGGAGTTGCGCTATCACAGCTTGCTGAGTCTGCAACATTCAAATATCATTTGAAGGCTAATCCCCCCTTCTCACCATTCCGTGAGCTCTGTTCGATTACCCGCCCATCTCTACGAATGCTATTTTCAGGGTCGACCTAAATTTCTATGAACCGCAACACGAGAATTAACATCGATTGGATCTATAGCATGTGGTCCATCGGGATTGACTGGAGGTACTCCATTTTCCGGGGCAATTATGTACTCGTTTTCGCCATAAAGACCAAGGTCGGTGTGTGTGTAAGTAGGCATTGCTTGAGAGTTTGACATGTTAATTCCTGAAATCAAAAATACTTACGAGAACAAGTGTAAAAGTAGTGAGTCCTATGAGGATTAATACTAGGCAGTCACCATTATCCTTGGCCCTACGGTGGACGTCAAACTGTTTACCCAAAAAATTGAATAACAATTAAACTTATAATGTGGTTTAAAGGCACGTGATTTCACCTAATACCAATTGATAAACGTAAAAACAATAGATGAAAATTAACTATAATATAAAGCAAACCAACATTTAAACAGAGTCCTCGAGATTGGATACCCTCGAGCTACTAATGTAAGAAGAACAACGAGCTGATGAACAAGAGAGCATAAACTAAAGAGAAAATATGTTATTACTTTGATCTGCGTGAATCTGTTTCTACAAGTGATGGGGACTCCTCTTTATATATTAGAGGAATCCTAATTATGGTATAACTCTAATTACAGCCACCGCCCTTGATCTAATTTATTTCGGGAATTCCGTCGTGATCTTCGACCGGTTGCGGATATCTCGTCTTTCTGTTATTGCGCTTTGTTCGAAGTCTGTCATATATGGTCTCGACCGCTACTGACCTCGATCTTGATGAGCACCTCAATTCTCGAGCTTAATATTATATCTTCCCGCTATAACCTAACCCATTACAAGACTGACCCTCGACGCGATGCCCGTCTTCGATAAAATGGCAAAATCAGACAAGTTCCAATTTTATCCGTATACATATATATTTTGCCCCTCCATCTTATAGCAAAATGCCTTTGACACATCTTTATTTCACGGAAAACATTTTATAAATCTTTTCCCTTACCCTGTCTCATACAAAACCTCTTGATGCAAGCAAAGTCAAGCCGAACTAGTACGATCAGGAGACACATGAAGCATTTTTTGTTGTTCCGTTGATTATAAACGGATGTGACAGAAAGAGTCTAACTAATAATGATTGAACGAAAGTGGCTTTGACAAGACCTTAATAATTTTGGAATTGATCTTGTTAATGGGTTCAACTGAATTCAGTATTTTCGATATAACGAAATAAACTCACAATTTTATTGGTAAAACCAATTCAAATAAGAAAAATTTACAAGTTAAATCCATCAAATTAAACTCGCATATGTCTTCGCTACCCCAACTAATCAAATTAGTTAGATTATGGCCCGATATTACATTATGACAATACCGTAGCGCCATCAATTTGTCATTGCATCTACTTTCATGTTTTAACAAGTGCTAACATTTTCTACTAAAACTGTGTTGCTATACGTACATTGAATCTGATGGTAAAAGGTATATTATATTCTGGAGGTAACTAAAAAGAGTGAAAAAGATCGCAATACTGAACATGTACCAGAAACATAACGAATGAAAATATCGACAATTTTAAAGCTTATGCCAATCCACTGAGACTGTCCTAGTTTCAATGACGAAAACCTTCAAAGTAGATGAGATTTAATATAAAATCTGTTGAGCTCAAAACGACTGAAAAATGTTCAAAATAACCCAAAATAGTCATAATATGGTGTGATATTATCCTTTCTGGACTAAGCTCCCAATGATTTCCCTCTTAGGCTTAGCCAAAGCACGGTTTTCCTAAAAGGCCGCACACATTAAAAGTATCTAACTCCTTATAAGTAACTAATTTTTCGTTTTTGCTATCCATGTGAGACTTTGTTTACATTCCCAACAGAATCTAAAGCATTTGTAAAAAGAGATCGGATGATCCATATATATATATATATATCGATACATATACAATAAAAATGTATGTGTAGCAACTAGCAACTCTAGTTCTGGTTTGTTCCTCAAGATTCAAGAGTTGCACACTAGCATACTTGTTGAGGTGTGCCTAATACCACTATGTAATGTAGTTTGGCCATCACCCCTGTGGTGTTCTAATTTAGTATCTCATTGTCATAAAGTGTTTTAGTCACTCTCTTCTACTGAGGTGTACCAGTAAGTATATATAACAAAAAATCAAAGGCAAACATGTATACTAGTTTTTGGCCCCGTCTAATACCAATTATTTTACAAAGTTCAAGGGACACTTAGCTGCTTTAATGCATCTTTTGTTAATTCTGGATCATGGAAGTGAAATATAAACTGGAAAAAATATGTGAAATACAGATTCCTGCCGATAAAAATAGCTTACAACAACAACGACGACCCAGTAAAGTTCCACTAAGTGGGGTCTGAAAAGAGTAGTGTGTACGCAGACCTTAGTTCTACCCGATAGGAGAGATTGTTTCCAATAGACCCTCTGCTCAGGAAGATGGAAATAAAACAAGAAATAAAACAAGAAACGACAATACATCAGTCACGATAAAAATAGCTTATATACACATAAAGTTTATACACTACTTGTATATGCAAAAATGGGTATTGCTTATACAAAATCTGTGGAAACTATGGACCCTTTTACAAAATTTGCAGGCACAAAAATGCAATTTTCAAGTGCATTATGCTAAAAGCTATACATCCTCAAAACACCATGTTAAGGTTCTGAGCTATACATCCTCAGACACAAAGATATACATACCTTCCAAAAACCACTAAGCAATAACATGCCCTTATCAAAAGCTGCTAGCAGAAGACTCCACAGCACATATGGTTTTGCCTCAACTACGTAAAACAGCCCCAATTATCCATCTCAAATATAGGGTCACTTTGGTTAGCATTCTCCGACATTTGTACCGTGGACTCAATCAAGGATTCATCGGGGACAATGTCGCTGATGCTTAAGGATTCATCGGGGACAATGTCGCTTCCAGCATCAGCTTGCAAAGTTACATAGTACGCGTTATCAGTTTCTGGTGGTGCACCAAAGTCCATAAAACTAAGGGCTGAACTGCTGTAAGAGTTTTGATCCTTTACAGTTTCCTTCTTCGTACGCTGTTTATAAGCAGACATTTCTCTGTAATATCTATCCCTGTCCTTGTTACTTGCCTCAATATAAGGCTGCAAAATATTTGAAGGAAACGATCAATAAGGACAGAAGCTTTACTCTCCACTTGTTACATGAAGCAATTTAAATTTGTGTATGTTAACATATAGGAAAGAAACATGAATGCTTAATTGACAAACAAAGTACATAAATGACCAAATATGAGAAATAAATTAGGGGGTGATTAAAGCTGCTAGCAACAGTATGATAAGTACTTCATTGTACCTTTCGGTCATTTTCAGATAGAGCCCTCCAGCTATTGATTGCCATATCTCTTATATTCTTAGAGCTCTCCCCGAGTACTTTCTTTAGTCTTTCACATTCCAACTTGAGGTATATCTGATATCCGCTCCTTGTTCTTATTGGTGCACTGGGGTCTTTCCTTAGATAAGTGTTGGTTGCAGAAACCTGAGATTTTTGCTCTGGTGTCTCTGGTCCTACCAAAAGATAATTTTATGATCAACTTGAGCCTTAACCTAAGCAAAAATGAAGCCGTCCTGAGGATACAAACTCAATAATTGGACAGGCTTGTAACTTTAAGATAACTGGAAGAACTAGTATCAATTCCATGACTTTGCAAAGTTTCGTGAGAAGAAACTTATCTCCAAACAAATAGCATACAGCTGAATAGGACACGCACGTAAAATAGTACCTGTTGTTGCAGGTTACCGATCAAACGATTAATTTTGATGCCTTGATGCCATTGTCTGGCATAACATTCATTCATTAAGTAATTGAATTGTGTGTCTCACTTTTCATCTGTTTTACCCTCTCTTTCCTCTTCATTTCTCCTTTTCTTTTCTTTTTGGACAAATCTTCAGCATTTACATCATAAGCAACAGAAGAGACGACTAAGGGTGACAGAACAGCAGATAAAGTAACTGCAGCATAACAGATCACCAGCCTATATTTTCTTGTTTTGAGGTGTGACTTGTGAGGTTGGTAGAGGAATTGCCTACTCAGTGGAAAAGATCATCCAAGAAAAATCCATGTCAGGATACTTCTGAGGTTTTGAGCTTTTTAACGTTTCATCAATGGAAAAAGTTTGCTCTAAAAATTTCCTCGAGGGAAAACCTATAACAGCTTTGTATGTCCAGCAAGGTATAACTGAAGATAATCATTTTCTTGTCAAAAGAAGTCTTTTTCTAGAAAAGTTTATGACAAGTCCACGTATTCTTGTAATTTACATAATTAGAAATTTACCAATTCTTTTCACATAGTCTCTTAGACAAAAAATAGCAATCACTTCGCGTTAACTCTCTATAACTGACCAACATTGGACAGTTAGCATGAGTTAGCATGAGTGTATGTTGGTGGTTCAAATTATCTACTTTCTTCGAATCTGAGATTTTGATAAGAAGTTTGGAAGCTTATAGAACTGTAAGTCTCTGCCGTAAAGAAGAATAACAAACCTGTTGAAACTGGGCAACAATCATTAGTGCACTTCCTTTTTTCTACTGGGCTGTTCGTATCATCGGAGTGTGGTAACACCACAGGAGATGACCAATCACAATATTTCCTTTTCCTGGCCGAGTCATCTATGCTATCCCCAGAACCTAAAGAAAGATTATAATCTTCAAACAAAGAAGAGAATTTATCAACAACTAGACATACTGGACTAGAGATTAAAAGGTTCAACTTCTAGAAACCATAGACCCCCAAATTTTCAAGAAGAAAGTTTACCTTTTAATGATACTGTCCTAGCAGCAGCAGAAACTTGATGACTAGGTGGTGGTATAGTTGTTTTTCCTCGACTTCGATAGTAATACATTTTCTCAAATTGGAGAAGAAGATTTTCGTAGACCTTCTGAAGTTGAGTCGGGAACATTACGACGTTGCTTTTCACATGCAAATAAGATGCAACTTCACCCCACTTGGCATCCTTAGTAACCTACTAATTGTAAATCAAGTAATTAAACTCGTACTAATAATGGGAATGTCACATGCATATCCACATTCAGTGCCATAGGGGCTTCATTTACATTAATTTAGAAATTCTTATGATCTGAGACTTAATTGGTACTGGGGCCATGTTACTTGCCATTTTCTTCCATACCTCTTGAACGCACTTCTCGGCTGAAGGAGCTATGATACAGTGAAGTCATTATATTATAGAGGAAGACGCAACAAGTTTTTGAAACTCATTTCGATAGTTTCAATATGTTTTCCCCTAAACCACTTCTTTCCAGCAATCACTTATCAGATAGGGAAAACTAAGATACAGAGCAATTAGAGCAATTAGATATCAGAAACCAGTAGCGGACCCAATTTTTGAATCATGCGTGCCCAACTACTTTTAATCCGAAGTTGCAACTGAGATTGAGTGCTCAGTAAATCTGTCTGTGCGCATTACTACTAGTTTCCAATAAAAATAAATAGCATGTGGTCCCAGCACTGATAACGTCCGACATTGTCGGCAACACAGAATCATAAGTGACCATTGACTACAGCGTATATGCTCCATCTGCCTACTCTTTGCAGACTTACTTTGCAGCGCAATATAGAAAACTATATCCATCAAAACAGATTGTAAATGATTTCAAATCATACTTAAATTTTGAGAAAAATATTTCTGGTTATTTCAGGGGTCTAAGAATACTAAGTCATGAATCATCTTCTGATGTGGCAACCTAGTGGAACCAAATCAATAGAGACCAAGTATGCTAAAACTGCACTCAAATTCCAATTCAACAACTAAGCAAGAAAAAATAAGAAGTAACGATAAACGCATTTATTCACTCAAATTAGATGTTGTGCCACTGCACAAGAAACATACTGAATTGGCTAATGTTTATACAATGTCAACTGGTGCAGGGCAATAACCACCTTAAATAGTTTCTCTTATATATTTTTTTCTGTTCTTCATAAGTGAAGCGCTGGTTCTGGAGAACTCGGACATGAAAATATGTAAACTTGAGCAGTCAAAATACGAAATACTTTGGAATAGGCAAGTTGCTTATGGAAAAGAAAGGTAAATATACTCATGATCGAAGGATCAATGTTATAACATTGACACAATGAAGGTAATCTTTTTCCTGGAGCAAAATGAACACCATCCTCCTTTATTGATCAAGTGATAAACAGTAGATCAGCACATGCATATGTGGGAAAAGTAAACATGGGTTGTTGGTATTGAGATAAGCTAATTCACATAACAATAAAGTCGGAAATTTTAAAATACCTGATTAAATCCACCTCTTTTAGTGACTTCTTCATAGAAAAGATACAAATCCAAGGCTGTTTCTCTAAAGTTAAATCTGCATATATATAAACGTAACTTCCCTTTAGGAAAAAATTCACAGTACTCTCAGCCAACTTTCAAGTTTCAATATGCAAACCACTAATATTAATACTAAGAGCCCGTTTGGAGATAAGAATTCGTTCACTTTTTTCCGAAATTTTTTTACTTTTTTAAAATCAGTGTTTGGCCATAAAATTTTCAATTTTCACTTAGAAAATAAATTTTGTAATTTTCGAAAATTTTAAAAACTCCAAAAAACTGTTTTTCAAAATTTTCACTAAGATCACTCACAAAACTTCAAAAACAACTCAAAAAACTTCAAAAACAACTCAAAATTATATTCATGTCCAACACAACTCTAATTTTTAAATACCATTTTCACTTTTTTTTTTTGGAATATTACAATTCTTATGTCCAAACGTCCACTAAGATAGTACTGCAAATTACACCACTTCAAAATCAAAAGTCAAAGGCTCTATCTCTAATGCTTGGGACTACCTAACTGGAGCAACTTACTGTCCAACGATTATCAGACCTATTTCTGATTTGCATGCAATTAAATCTTTATTTCTAATCAACTAATTATACAAAAAAAAAAAAAAATTATATTGTCCTCTCAAAAGCATTTCATATTTCCACAAAGGATAATGTAATAAAGTGTCCAACAAAGCTTGCTATAGTGATGACCATTAATTTCCATGAATATACATTGCATGATATAATGAAGCCAATTATTCTTAGGAGTAAAACTTGTTCTCTGTCTATTATTAACACATTCTTTTCTCATTTTCTGGACCTTAATTAAGGAATGTGTAAATTATAATCTTAATTAAACACTCCACTAGAAAGAAAAAGGTTGAGAAATTGTAAGGAAGCCTCACACAAGACTAAGTCCTGATGACTCGTTCAACTTGTTAAGCTTTTCATAGAAGCGATCCTTTCCATTATATGAACTCTGTCCACTCTGCATTGCCGAGAGATTGCCGGTAACTACAGGCGACCAGAAGCTACATGCATAATTACTTCCGGCACCGGAATACTTATTCTTCTTGTTTTTCTGATCCTCTGCCGCCATGCTGAGAAACTGCACATTAGCAGAGAAACACACTTTCATTCCTCCATTTTCCAATGCGACTGTGCTTTTATTTTATGCTGTTGGTTCATCACACACGAGTCTCGTCCACTTAACCTCTGTGGCCCCACTGTTGTCTGACGTGGTAACATTTGTGGGGCCTTTTGATGGTTCTTTGCTGTCAAGGAGGTGTACGTGTGTCATCCATGCAAAGTGGTGAAGATATCCACCGTTTATAGTGGGATTTTAATCACAATCTCAGCCGTTGTTAAATCCATATTCGTCTCGTATTTTTCTGTGATTTTGGAATTTTAAGTTTTAATTTATTAATTCGACAAAGATCGAGTTTTCTACAAAATAATACTTTATGTTTGGGGTAATACCTAATATGATCCTCTAAATATAACCTTAAGCATTTTTTATCCTTTAATTTGTAAATTTTTTCACGGATAGTCCAACTAATTAACAGAATAGACCAAACAAATGATGAATACATAAGAAAAGACATTAGATGTTCATGTTGCGGAAGCCAAATGTATATAGTGTGAATGAGTCACAACTACTATACCAAAAATTATGGCAGCCACCAAATAATAAATAAGACAATAAAGAAATAATATAAAGAACATCAGAATTTACGAGGTTCGGCTAATTTTGCCTACTCCTCGGACACAACCAATATTTTATTCCACTCCAAATACAAGTGAAATAATACTAAAGAGAGAAGATACAAATGCCTTAAAGAGATAAGAAGGCAAATGAGAGGTGTGTTTAAATCCTAAACATTAGGCCTTCTTTTATAGGGGGAAATCCTCCCCAATTCTAGTTACCCACCGATGTGGGATGTGAAACTTTGACAAATTCAACAAATCTCCACCTTGGCAAAAATTTCACATCTTCAATTTTCTCTCTATAACAAATTTTGGTTGTGTCTTCATCGTCAATCGTCAGTGTTCAACAATGTTGATCAAATCCAAACAATGTTGAAACTTGATCGCAGTCACCACCTTTGTTAGCATATCAGCAGGATTCTCCATAGTATGAATTTTCTTCACCGTGACTCCACCTTCTTCCATGATTTCTCGTACGAAGTGATACCGAACATCAATGTGCTTCGTCCTTGCATGATAAACTTGGTTCTTCGCTAATTGAATAGCACTTTGACTATCACAAAAATTGTGATACCTTTTTGTTCAACGCCAAGCTCCTTTAGCAATCCTTGAAGCCAAATTGCCTCCTTCACAGCCTCTGTAATAGCCATGCACTATGCCTCTGTTGTAGACAAAGCAACTGTTGACTGTAAAGTAGACTTCCAACTAACTGGTGCCTTTGCAAAAGTAAACACATAACCAATAGTTGATCTTCGTTTGTCCAGATCACCCGCAAAATCTGAGTCACAATATCCAACTACAGACTGATTGCCTTCCTGCTCAAAAACTAACCCGACATCTACAATATTATGAATATACGGTAGAATCCACTTCACAGCTTGCCAATGCTCCTTTCATGGATTATGCATATATCTGCTAATAACTCCAACAGCTTGTGAAATGTCAGGTCTCGTACAAACCATTGCATACATCAAGCTACCAACAACATTTGCGTATGGTACCTTTGACATATACTCTTGTTCAGCTTCATCCAATGGCGACATAGTAGTACTTAGCTTAAAATGGGGAGCAAGTGGAGTACTAACTGGCTTAGTCTTGTCATCTGTGCCAAAACATTGTATTACTCTCTTCAAATATTCTTTCTGAGATTTGTTTGAACGTCTATCTCTTATTATCTCCATGCCAAGAATTTTCTTCGCCTCACCCAGATCCTTCATCTCGAATTCCTTCTTTAGTTGAATCTTCAACTTATCAATTTCTTCCAAATTTTTGGAAGCTATCAACATATCATCAACATATAGGAGAAGATATATAAAGGAACCATTTTTAAGCCTGCGCAAATACACACAATGATCGTATTTGCTTCTCTTGTACCCTTGCTGCAACATAAACTTGTCAAATCGCTTGTACCATTGTCTAGAAGATTGTTTCAACCCGTACAACGATTTTTCAAGTTTGCAAATCATATTTTCCTTTCCAGCAACTTTGAATCCTTCTGGCTGAGTCATGTAGATTTCCTCCTCCAAGTTTCCATGTAAAAACGCAGGTTTTACATCCATCTGAACTAGTTCCAAATCCAATTGTGCTACCAAAGCCAACATAATTCGAATGGATGAATGTTTTACAACTGGAGAAAATACTTCATTGTAATCAATTCCCTCCTTTTGAGCATATCCTTTGGCCACCAACCTTGCTTTGTAGCGAACATCTTCTTAATTAGGAAATACTTCTTTCTTTGCAAATACCCATTTGCACCCAATTGCTTTCTTTCCCTTCGGAGATTGGCCAATCTCCATGTATGATTCTGATGAAAGGACTGTATTTCATCATTCATGGAAATCCTCCACTTATCTTCTTCTGAACTTTGGACTGCGTAAGTGGCAGGAACATCATCCGCTACAATTGCGGTTGCACAAGCAACTGTCTCTATGAGACGAACTGGTTTCGTTACTTTCCTTTTTGGCCTGCTGGTTGCTATTGATTCAAGTTGTTGTTGAGGTTCATGAGTTGGAATCTCCTCTACTGGCTCTCCTCCCAGAGGATAATCTTCATTTGTTTCCTCCTCTGCTTCTTGTGTAGGAAAAATAAATTTTCCCTCAAACTCCACTTGCTTAGAAGCACCATCATCTTGTTTGGTATCTTCATTTGTTACCTTGTTTACCATAGAAGATTCATCGAAGGTAACATCCCTGCTGAATATTACTTTATTTGTCATAGGACACCATAAGCGATGTCCTTTGACTCCAGAAGTAATCCCCATAAAAATAGCCTTCTTTGCCCTTGGATCCAATTTTGACTACGTCACATGATAATATGCAGGTGAACCAAATACGTGCAAAGATTCATAATCTACAGCAGGCTTTCCATACCATTTTTCAAATGGTGTCTTGCCATAAATAGCAGCAGATGGTAAGCGATTAATGAGGTGGCATGCATATGTAATTGCCTCGGCCCAAAATTCTTTGCCCAAGCCAGCATTGGACAACATACACCGTACCTTCTCCAGCAAGGTCCGGTTCATGCGTTCTACCATTCCATTCTGTTGTGGTGTATGTCTGACAGTGAAGTGTCGGACGATGCCATCATTTTCATAAACCTTATTGAAATGATCATTTTTGTATTTACCTCCATTGTCTGTGCGAATACACTTGATCCTCCTGCCCGTTTGATTCTCTACCATCATCTTCCATTTCAGAAAAATTCACAGCACTTCATCTTTGCTCTTCATTGCATACACCCATATTCTTTGGGGAAAATCATCAACAAAGGTTACAAAATAGTGCTTCCCACCCAATGAAGGTATTTTGGAAGGACCCCAAACATCAGAATGTACATAATCCAAAATGCCTTTAGTATTATGGATTGTTGTACTAAATTTAACCCTTGTCTGTTTCCCTTTGACACAATGCTCGCAAAACTCCAAATTTCAAGCCTTTACCCCTTTCAACAATCCTTGATCTGATAGATTTTTCAAGGATTTTCCTCCAGCATGTCCCAAGCGCATGTGCCACAGCCTGGTTGCTTCTGCCTCTTTGTTGTCACTGGATGTCACTGTCGCTGTCCCAATAACTGTACTACTGAGATAACGGTACATGTTATTGTTCTTCCGATTGGCCTTCATTACCACTAATGCACCGGAGCATACTCTCATCACTCCATTTTCTGCAATAATTTTGAACCCTTTTGATTCCAGGGCTCCCACAAAGATGAGATTTTTCTTCAAACCCGGTACATATCGAACATCTATTAATGTTCTGATCATTCCATCATGGTTCCTTAATCGTATTGAACCAATTCCATATGAGGTAAGAGGGCTATTATCCACTGTTTGGACAACTCCATATTCTCCTTCTTGAAAGTTCACAAACCAATCCCTGTTGGGACACATATGATAGCTACAAGCCGAATCCATCAACCATATGTCTGATGACGTTGACGGCTCCGTTGTAACTAATGAGAAATCCGAATCATCACAATCAGCTACATTTGAATCCATAATGGCCTTTCCATTGTTATGTTTGGCCTTATTATTCAACTTCGGACAGTCTTTCTTCCAGTGCCCCTTTTCTCGACAAAAGGCACATTCATCTTTGTTGGGTTTAGATCTTGACTTAGATCTTCCTTTCCTTGTCCTCGTTTGATTTTGAGGACGACCCCTCACGAACAGTGCTTCTCCTTCTCCGCCCTTCTATTTTTCTCGCTTTCTTTGTTCATAGCTGTACATAGCCGAACAAACTTCTCTGAGAGAAACTTCGTCATTTCCATGGAGTAGAGTAGTTTCAAGGTGCTCGTACTCGTCGGGAAGTGACGCCAACAACATCAAGGCCAAGTCACCATCATCATAAGTTGTATCCATATTTTGCAAATCCGTGACCAACTTATTGAAACTGGTGATATGTTCATTCATCGTGGTACCAGGAACATAGGTGAAGTGAAACGGTCTCTTCTTCATGTACAATTTATTTTGACTGTTTTTCTTCAAAAATTTATCCTCCGGTGCTTTTCATAATTTACTTGCAGAAGTTTCCTTTGTGTATGGATATTTCTGCTCTCTAGCAAGGTAGGATCGAATGGTACCGCAAGCAACACGGTTGATAATTCTCCAATCTTCTTCTCCAATACCATCTGGTCTCTTTTCTTCAATAGCCAGATCTAGCCCTTGTTGAAAAAGGACATCTAGAACCTCGCCTTGCCACATCCCAAAATGTCCGGACCCGTCAAAAATTTCTACCGCAAATTTCGCGTTTGACACAATTCTTGTCATAAGCGAAGATGCCAATGATGACGTATTGCTGACACTTGATGTAGATTCTTCTTGTTTATTGTCTCCCATCTTTGACATAAATATTATTTAATAGCTGACGACACAAATCAAGATAAATCTTTTCTGATGTGGAAGATCAGACTACGCTGCAACCACAGAGCATACGAGATAATACCTTGGCTCAGTTACCAAGATAAATCTTTTCTGATGTGGAAGATCAGACTACGCTGCAACCACAGAGCATACCGAGATAATACCTTGGCTCTGATACCGATTGTTGCGGAAGCCAAATGTATATAGTGTGAATGAGTCACAACTACTATACCAAAAATTATAGCAGCCACCAAATAATAAATAAGACAATAAAGCAACAATATAAAGAACACCAGAATTTACGAGGTTCGGCTAATTTTGCCTACTCCTCGGACACAACCAATATTTTATTCCACTCCAAATACAAGTGAAATAATACTAAAGAGAGAAGATACAAATGCCTTAAGAAGATAAGAAGGCAAATGAGAGGTGTGTTTAAATCCTAAACATTAGGCCTTCTTTTATAGGAGGAAATCCTCCCCAATTCTAGTTACCACCGATGTGGGATGTGAAAGTTTGACAAATTCAACAGTTCAAAGGCTTTCCCAAAGCTTTGTTTTCTTCCTATATGCGAGCAACTTTTTCTCAGCTCCGTTTTCTCTCCTGCGACCACATCAAATGCCTAGGGGTGGCACAAGCTAGAAAAATACTTAGTGACATTTTGCAAATGGTGTCAAAGAGATCATATAAGCGATTGACGAAAGCTAAAAAATAAATAAAATGAGAAAAAAACAAGAAAAATATGAGTGGGCAACAAATGATCATAAATTTTTCTATTTCACGTGTTAATTATATCACAAAAAGTGAAGGCACTTTCATTCCATTCATATGAGTCTTTATTATCTTTTACCAGTAATTTTGCTCATAATTTTAGTTGATTAAGTTATATATTATAAATATTTCTACTTTTAATATAGAACAAGCTCGAATTTGTTTCGTAAGTCCAAAACTACTACTTATTGTTTGTGAAAGTTTTGTACGAGAAGCATATTCAACCATATAGTATCCAAATTCCACCAACTACTTATATATAGTGCTTCCCATAATAATAAATGTCAAAGAGGCAAAATGAGTGAATTCCTTTTCAATTTTACACTCTAAATTCCTCACATTCAGTAGCTTAGGTTGTTTCGGAAATCAATAATGACAAACAATAGGTTAGTACTATACTATATTTTAAGGACATGTCAAAAGGCCAAGTGTAAGGAATTGAGGACGAAAATAGAAGGAACTAAAACTATGGGGAACATTTTACAACTCTAATCATAGTTTAGGGACCAATTGAACAACTTTCGGGAAGGAACAAACACGAGCCAACAGTTTCAGCAAGTGGGCACAGCATTGGAGCAAAATCAAAACACGTCAGCAGCCAAAATTCTGGTCTTAAGGCAATCCATTTGTGAGAGTTTTGAGTTGCACGCCTCCTCTCTTCCGTATTCAACCAGATAACAATCCACTTCCTCTGAGATTTCCACAAATACATTGTCCACACACACACGCCTCCATAAACGAATGACCAAAACCAAAACC
This sequence comes from Nicotiana noctiflora, assembly GCA_032618575.1. Taxonomy (NCBI): domain Eukaryota; kingdom Viridiplantae; phylum Streptophyta; class Magnoliopsida; order Solanales; family Solanaceae; genus Nicotiana; species Nicotiana noctiflora. The sequence goes on from JASVEL010002881.1 coordinate 71,061, forward strand.
AAAACCAAAACCCTAGGATTTACCGGCTAGGTGTTTCGGGCTGCATGAGTAGTTACCGAGAAGTATCGGTAGAAGAAATCCGTTTCTTCAAAGTTGTGAAGCACTTAAATAAACCATGGCGGTTGTTGTTTCTCACGCTTTCCTTGCTGTTCGTCAAGCTCCGTTTACGTCGTCGTCTTCCTTTAGAATACGCCCTTGCTTCTCTTCTCGTCGATGGTTAACTACTCCTCGCTTTACCCCTCAAAGGTGCCACCTTTATGCTTTTATTTTAAACTCTTGACATTCCGAATCACTGATTTGATACTGTGTATGTGTGTGTAGGCATTGTGATTTTTATCCCTTTTCCCCAATAAATAGCTTAAATTTGGTCCAATTTTGGTACACATATTATCCGGACAAGAATGTAGCACTCGTATAGGATAGCGTGTTCATTGTTGATCCTCAAGGATCAAATGCCCGAGGAAAGTCAATCTAATTTGCTACTAGCCAAACAGAGGAAAAATAATGTGATACAATGCAAGAGTTGCTGAATTCTTTGGTTTTAATGCAGGGTTGGAAGTTTATGCTCTAGATGTTCCATAAATACTGACGTCTTGACCGACATTACAACTGATGAAGAGGTTGGGGATGATGGTGCAACTGATGATTTCGGCTGTTCAGTACCTGTTATTAATCTCAAATCTGATATCCTGGAAACTGAAGCACTAAATCTGCTAGCTAAGGGCACATTTGTGGACACTCTCTTGACAACATTGCCTGTAGGATTTGTTATGATTAATTCTACTCAGTCATTTGACTGCCCCTGTTCCCATCTAACTATCACTTTGATTTTTCTATTATTGATGTTGACCAGGTCCTAACAGAGGAGGAGCAGAATATTATTGCTGCAACACCTGCTCATCCAGCTGGGTTATACGGTTAGTCTTTTCCTCTTAAGTGGAGTGGCATTTCATATTAGTGTGGTAGAAGCCTAACTTATGGTTAAAAGGGTATGAATTGCTGTCTGCTGTACGTTAAAATGATGATAAAGGCATAACCTCAACCTGGTTTGGAATTAAACAAATGATACTTATGTGAAATACTAATACATTGAGAATCTGGTGTGGTCCTCTAGAAGTTCGTATTATATGAGGTTGAGATATAGATGTCTAAAAAAGGGCAGCCCGGTGCACTAAGCTCCCGTTATGGTCTGCGGAAGGGCCGGTTCTATTGTAAGCGGCCTTACCTAGCATTTTTGCAAGAGGCTGTTTCCACGGCTCGAACCTGTCACCTCCGGGTCACATGGCAACAACTTTACCAGTTACACCAAAGCTCCCTTCTGAGACATGAATATCTATTCTTTTTAATTAGATTTCATATGGTCGATGGACTATTTGGAGTAACAAAGCAATGTCATTGTGCAAGCTGAAGATTTGGCTTTTGGGAGCGGCCTCAATAACGGAATATATATGTGTTTCCTACGAAAATTATTTTCCATATTCTTTGAGACATTAGTTTAACAAGACCACCACTGTTGTTGTTGATGATTCATGGAATTCCGTTAGGGGTCGTTTGGTAGGGTGCATAAGAATAATGCTAAATAGGCTGGTTAGTTATGCTGACATTAGTATTGCTAACATATTTCTTATCCATTGTTTAGTTTGATGTATTACAACATTACACAATTTCTTAAAGAATTGTTTGTTTACAAAAATACATTCATAACCAGTCCATCACTTTATCTTTTTAAATAAACATATGTTGAGGAATCTTTTATTCTGAAAAGGTTTTAAAAAAATATTTGATATATTGTAGTACAGAACTAAGTATTTATTTATAAAAAAGGAAAATATTAAGTATTTATTTATCTACAAGGGATATAATTTTATTTTTCACTTTCTTGGATTATTAGGCAAAGAAAGTTTGAACTAAAACAATAAAGGGAAAATGCAAATGCATTCCAGTACGTTGTAGTAGAGTACATATTTATGAATTTACAATGAAGAAATTGGTAGAGTATAGATATAAATAGCAGGAGCAACTTCAGTATCAAACTTTAAATCAAACTTGCATTAATATAATAGCATTTTTAATCCAGCATCAATTTTGAAGGGCAATTTTGTCTTTAACTAAGCTAATGCAAACCAATTGCATTGTTAATACTATGGTTTCCTATGCATTAGTTATGGTTGAGATAATACCAAATATGGTGTATAACTAATGAATAGGTTCAAAAACCAAACAAGGTATTATTAATATATAAAGCTAATGCATGTATCTATTGCATCCTACCAAACTACCCCTTAGGATGAAGAACACCCCCCCCCCCACCCCTACAAATTCCCGCTGGCACATCACCAGGACAATTTGTTTGTTAAGTTTTGACTTTGAAAACATAACCAGTTAATGACTAGTCGAGTTATGCCAGTAATCTCTGATCATTTTATAGATTTCTGATGTCAAGTGCATTCAAACAGCTTTATATGCTAGTTGCCTGGCTGGGAATTTGGTGGAACAACTTTGGAATTTTGCCTCGCCTGCTGCTATTGCATTGATTCATCCTAGTCTTCTTCCTGTAGCACTAATGGCTTTCGTTGCTAAGGTATTAACTTTTACTTTCTTGGATAAGGTAAGATTTTTTATTAATAGAAAGGTATCAAGAAGGTGTGAAAGAGGTTTAAAAAGATCAGGACTTGATTAGAAGTTACAGGAAGACTAGAGGCTTGAAGATAATTATTTACCTTACATCCGCTATACTTTGTACAGCTTGCTGTAATTGGTGGAGGCCCTCTGGTTGGCAAGCTTATGGATCACTTTCCGAGGGTGCCTGCATATAATTGTCTATCTATAGTCCAGGTATCCTTTTCGGGATGTGTCGCTAAGGAATGGTGAATGCAAAACTTTTTCCTGAAAGTTTTCTAATACTTCTTTTCTGTCAGACAGCTGCCCAGTTGGTGTCTGTTGGAATGATTATACATGGTCATACTCTTCATCCAACATCTACATCATCTTTACTTTTCCGTCCTTGGTTTGTTGTGCTTGTTCTAGCGGGAGCAGTTGAGAGGCTATCTGGGTTGGCATTGGGGGTCGCAGTGGAGCGTGATTGGGTTGTTTTGGTACTGCTGTTTGAACTTTTTTTTGTCTCCTATGTCTCACTTTTTGACTACTTAACGGTGCTTGAGCAGTTTCCTAATTTGGAGTCATGTTTTTACAGTTAGCTGGAACTAATCGCCCAGTTGCGCTTGCTCAAGCGAATGCTATTCTAAGCCGTATTGACCTCTTATGCGAGGTAATAGGCAATTCAATGGCAGCTTATTCCCCCCTCTTTTGCAGCATGACGATTATGAATGATCTAAGCAAATATATTCAGATGTTTTGATATTTTGTTTCTATTGAGTTAAGTTTATCAAACATACTTTACTTGAAATTTGCAGTGATTGTCATTTAAGCTAAAAATTTGGTCTTTTATGATTTATCTTATAAATCTCTTTTTTTCCGGATAATTGTAGATTGCTGGAGCGGCATTGTTTGGCATTCTTCTGTCTAAATATGAACCAGTTGTATGCTTAAAAATTGCTGCCGCTTTGATGATTGGGGCACTTCCTGTTTTGGTAAATCTTAGTCCTGGTTCTATTTCATTCTGTGATTTGAAGTTTAGAACACTGTGTAGCACTTAAATGTTATCACCTTGTTTACTAGGTATCTCTGACATGGCTAACCAACAAGCTTTCCTCTGGGGTTCTTGACCGTGCTGTGCAATCTTGTTGCAGTAGTTCCTCCGAGCGGTCTTTACTAGAATCTGAAAATATAGGTATCTTCTCTTGAGTTGAGTTACAATGAAGGTGGGAATAGATTTTACTTTTATACTAAGCCTGTTGTTTGTTTTCAGTGAGAGTGGGTCTGGAAGCTATAAAGCATGGATGGTTTGAATATGTCAAACAACCTGTTCTTCCAGCAAGCATAGCCTATGTGCTTTTATACTTCAATGTTGTTCTTGCACCTGGTGGTTTAATGACAGCATTCTTAACACAGCAAGGTAATTTCTGCATTCTAGATTCGTGATATTCTCACCTTTAGATTTTGCTGGTGTCACTAATTGGATTTTGATAATGTAGCTAGTCTTAATAAACTTACCATTGGCTATAATGATAGCCAATGGTAGGTTTATTATAATTTTTATGAGATGTATGCTGGAGTAACTAATGCGGTTTTTGTTTTTGTTTTTGCTTTTATTTTTGTTTTTGTTTGCCTTTTTTTCCATGCGCCGAGGTTCGATTGGAAACAGCCTCTCTGCCCTCTCGGGTAGAGGTAAGGCCTGTCTACATATTGCCCTCCCCAGACCTCACCTTGTGGGAATATACTGGATTGTTGTTGTTGGCTATAATGATAGCTTTCTTGGTGTCTCTAAAGTATGGTTGTTTTGGATATGATGATGGTTTACTTGGGGGCTCTAAATGAAAACTGATTTGAGATGTATGATCATCTATTTGACTCTTGCAGTGTGCTGAATCTTAACACTTCATGAAACAATTTACAAGCTCATACAAAGTGCTCAAACATTAGGGTAGACAACCTGGATTGGTTTGTTGGACCATGATCTATAAGAAATTAAAATGTTTGAATTGAATCAATGCTTTTGTTTGTTTGAACTGTTGATTATTATTTCATCAATTTGACATTTATATGGTATTTATAAGCTACCCTGGTTTGTCACAGCCCTTGAGGTCTTGATGAAATTACAGTTAATCCTATTTTTGGAGAGAATACTCATATCTACAAAGTGTACTTTTTGTCATGAGATACTAATATACCATATAGAAGGGATGTTCTTGGAAAGAAACGGCAGGTTTAACCTTCTTTATCTGTAGATTAAGTTACTGACCAGGAACCTTTAAAAATATTTAGCTGTTGATTGTTAATAATGTTTTATTTTTTTATTTTACTTTTTTTTTATGGATGAGGATCTATGATGATTTTGTCCTAAAATCCTTCTAATGCCATAAGATATCCTATTAACAAGTAAGTAGCGTAAAGCTCTAAACTCTTACCCATAATAACTTGAGATAGTCCCCATCTTTATTTCTAGCTATTTATCTTGTAGTAATGTATATTTAGTATCTGGGGAAAGAATGTTAGTTGACTCAAAACCTTAAGACAGCATCTTTAAATCTCTTCGGATTCCCTTATCTTATCGAATATGGGATATTACACGAGCATCTTGATTTTGGGGTTTATATGTGGACTTTATTATTAACACCCTTATGCATTTTTAACTGATTTTGGGTTGGCATGTGTACTTATTGCAAAGTTATGAGTGTGAGAACAGGTATGCCTAAGCTTGGTTATGAGTGTGAGAACAGGTATGCCTAAGCTTGGTCTTTATATGAGCATCTAACTTGAAAGCTTAGGACAGTAGGTTGAGTAATTCAAGACTTTTGTAACTCCTTTTTAGGACATTGTACAACACTTTCCACTTAACAATAAAATAGCTCTATGAATTCATAAACAGTTTCTCTTGTTTTTCTTTTATGAGATAAGTTGCTTCATTGCAAGCATCAAGAAGATGCAAAAGTTACAAGAAGGATCAATGTTAGCTCCATTACTATATAACAAAAACCTGCCCAGGAGCTAACAAAAAGAATCAAAAGTAGAAAGTGGCTAACTTAGAGTAAGTGAGCCAATGAAGTCTAGAAGGGGAATAACATTATTTACAGGGCCTAGAATACTCCAACTAAACAGATACACAAGACATTTAGCTTTAAGAGCATGTATTGGAGTTGAAATGCCATCAAAACATCTGCGATTCCTTTCTTGCCAAAGACACCAAAAAATGCATGCTGGGATCATCTTCCAGACTTTCTTGATGGCTCTGTCAACTTTCCATCTGCTCCATCCTTCTACTGCCTCCTTAATGCCCTGAGGTTGTGTCCAGCTAAGCCCCAAGATTGCTAGAAACATATTCCACATATTTGCTGCCATTGGACAATGCAAAAAAGGTGGTTGACTGACTCAGTTTTGCTAGCATAGGTAGCATCTATTCACCAACTGAAAATTCCTTTTGCAAAGATTATCTTGAGTTAAACAGGCTTCTCTAAGGGCTGTCCAATTGAAGCAAATAACCTTTGTGGGAAGCTTTGTCCTCCAAATGAGCTTCCACGGACAAGAGTCTATGGTTCCATTCTGTTCGCACATATGCCTATAGCCTGCCTTGACTGTATAGGAATCTGCACTACCTCTTCCACATCATAGACGGTTTCTCGTACCCTCAGAATAGACGGAATGCTCCTATATTAACCAGATTTTCCAAGAAAATTATCCATTACAAGAGGACCCTAGGGTGTGGCCTAACGGTCAATGTGAGTAAAACCATGGGAGAAAAGACTATGCTGCCTAAGCCTTGGTGTGTAGAGTTACATGGTGCTTGTGCTGGTAGGAGGTAGCAGGTACTCGTGGGAATAATCAAGATAGTGCAAGATGGCCAGAACACCACTTTTATTTAAAAAAAAATCCAGTACAAGAAGGAAATAATTAAATACTAAATTTTTTAAAATCCTTAGTGATTGCAATGTTGGCTTAAAAATTCATGTCTAATCCTTTGACCTGTGCACAGCACCGTGGGAATATTTTGCTGTTGGCAAGCATAGGTGACTGTTTGTGTGGTGTCCTGGGCAGTTTCACCCAGTGGACCATGTTTTCCCCTAGGTTATGTTACAAGCACACATGCCACTTCTTGGATGTTTCGGGATATTTTTCATGTGAAATTGTGGGTGTGTCCTACGAGTACGGTGGTCTTTTAGTTGTAAATTAGGTGCTCACACCTTTTAAATTCAAGCAGCTTGCTGGGTTTATTAATAGTGTTTTTGCAACTCTAAGTGGCATATCCTGTAAACATTGGTCTTGTTATGCACTCCATCTTAAAAGTTTGCAACTAACGTGGAAATTTGCATAATCCATGTATGACCTATAATTGCTCGGATGAATGAGAGCTGCACTTCCTACAAAAGCTTTAAAATATATCAGAAACTCATCATTGCTAAAAAAAAAAAACCGAAATTGAAAATAGTGACCACTTTAACCTCAAGGGAACATCACTGTAATGATTTCAGGTTTAAATCCATCTATTATTGGGGGTTTCAGTGGAATATGTGCTCTAATGGGCGTCACAGCAACATTTGTCTCAGCAAAGATGGTCAAGCACCTTGGCATCTTAAGGGTTGGTTCTGCTTCTTATATATTACTTGTTCTTGTCAGAAATAGTGTCCTCTTATCATTCGCAGTCTGGGTCTAACTTTCATGAATTTTAAAATATCAGGCTGGAGCTGCTGGCCTAATATTCCAGGCTTCTCTTCTGACCACAGCTGTTGCTGTCTACTGGAGTGGAGCTCTTTCTCAGCAGACTCCTGTTTTCTTTTTCTTGGCTTTAGTTGTAAGTTACTGCTCTTATTATTTTTACTTTAAATGAGAATTTTTTGTGGCTAACTATATAACCTTTTATTTGCATTTAAAGAGGCTACTTTTGAAAGTGCTTTATCTTTCGATCAATTTCTTCATGAGAAGTTTATATTCATCTAGTTTCGTTGGCATGCTCTGGTGTACTTGTATGATTTAGTGGCTAAAGATGATCTGAAATTGGATAATTGTTATCATAAGTTCAAGAAGACTAATGTTGACTATTTCTCAGGTATTGTCAAGACTGGGACACATGTCCTATGATGTCATTGGGCAACAGATTCTACAAACTGGAATTCCTGCATCTAAGGCTAATCTTATCGGAACAACCGAGGTTGCTGTTGCAAGTTTAGCAGAATCAATCATGTTAGGAGTTGCAATAATTGTTAATGATGTCTCACATTTCGGATTTCTAGCGACACTTTCCCTTGTATCAGTAGTTGGGGCAGCACGTCTATACTGTAGATGGTTGGAAAATCCGACAGATACACAAAGGACTCTTTTCTCTTTTAGCCCTCATTTTTGAAATGCCAAAAGTAAGTAGTAAGTAGTTGTAAATTCTTTTGTAGTATGGTTTTAGTCATCATTTTGAAAGTTGTACATCCCAATTGAAATGCATCCAGTATGCCTTCTGTAAATAGTTATTACTATATCAGCTAACATTAATTTTATATTAAAGTTGAGAAGTACTCATTTGAAGTGAAGTAGGTTAGTTTTTGTATGGATTTGTTAAGTTGGACATATGTGAGATAGAAGGCTTAATTATTTCATGCTGCAGCAATTTTTTACCCCATCCCTCCATCTCTAAGGCCAATAATTTCGATCAGTTTTGCGGATGTGTCATCCTTGTATAACTCTCTATTTATCTCGCTGCAAGACTCTTAATATTAACATGTCAACTGATGCTGTATTTTTTTATACTTCTCCTGGGGCTTGAGTTGCCCGAACTGTTCGATTTCTAGCTATGTAGTGAATTGCATGCCATGATCAGAGATGACTCCTTTGTGATAAGTACTATGCTTCAGTTGTTACCTGGCCATCCAGGTGAGAATTGAAAAATAATTATACTAAGATATCTAAACAGTTGAACATACATTCAGGCAATATGTGAAGTGGTGATTTATCAAAAGTTGGTGCCCCCTCTCACAAGTCAATTCTCAGTACATCAGTTATGTTCAGTGATGTCATTTATGCTATATGTACAGCATCAAACATGAACATTGAACAGTAGCTGCAGTTCCTTTTTTTGCTGTCCTCTTGAGCATTATGTTTCTTATACTAATAAGTTTGGAAGTAATCTAGATGATATATTTATTCAACTTTCCACTGCTTATTGCATAGATTTCATTGAACAATTTTGAATTCTCAGAGTAAAGGGCAGCTTCTATATGAAAAGGAAGCTTTTAAGTGCCTGAGATTTTATTTCGAAAGGCAGTTATCTATCTTGAATGGTGATTTATCGTCAAGGATGTGGATATCCAAAGAAGTGAAAAACACTCAAAATATATTAAGAACATGTTCAAAAAGCATAGATTTTTATTTTTTCGCCACGGAATCCTTTGACAGCCCAGGGATGTCCTGTAGATTTATTTAAAGGTTAGGGGTTCAAGTCAATAAGCAAGGGGCTCTTCTCACTCAAGCCCAAGCATTTACTTTTCTAGTTAGAGACCAATGTCTTGGGACTAAAACTGTCTCTAACTTGGTTTCTACCCCCTTGATTTTATATTATTGAAAATAGATTTACTTTGAATTGGTTTTCTATTTTTCAGGGAACATGCTTGTAGTTGTCTTTGAATGGTGCTTCGAATCTTATCTCTCACAATGCTGTGAAATAGTTTTGAGCCATATGTTCTTGTATCAAGAGACTATTAGCTAGACCATCAACTCAGGTCTTTAGTTGTTGTCTGGAAAAGTCGAGTACATGACAAGTAGTGAAATGAATATTATGTACTTTTCAAGCTTACAGTAAATCTGGTGAAGTTTTTAAAATTGAGACTTTACTTTTAATACATGTCTTCATTTAGTTCTGAAAATGAATAAAACTGACATTAATAAGCAACAGTTAAAACTTAAGCTGGCATCGTGGTACGCTGCTTGTGGTGGACCATTGTAGTAAAATAATGGCATCAGCTTCTTCACATGATTTTTAAATGCAAGGTCATATTCCAAATTGTACATCTACACTGTTTTAGGGAGGGGCTTCAGTAAGGACTTAAAGACTACTGTTTATGCACATAACCATACCCAAAAAAAAAAAAAAAGGTTATGACTTTTGGCAGTGTGTGTTTGATAGAGGGAAAGTTGCTTTTATTGGTTGTTTGAGTTCCTTACAGACATTGGCATATAAACAACTTCTGGACATTAATCTGTGTTATTAGTGGTTTGATCAAAATCCTCAAGTTTATCTCATTTGAAAAACTCTCATATTGGTTGCATCAATACGTCTATGGACTACGCTTGCTTATTTTTTTTGTTACGGGAGCAAACGTGTCACGACTCAAGCTGATTGCATGTATTGTTCGCTTTAAGGTCGTACGAATTTGTCTTCGGAGCTACGTCACATCGAGCCTCAAAAGTGTGCATACCATGTGATGACTTATAAAGGTCTTCACTTTTGTCTCCATTCCTATGATTCGTCTAAGATGACATGTGTACCCCTGCTTCAGAAATTTGTTAGTCGAGAAGCTTGTCAATCCTGCATAACTTGCCCTCATCAGTCCACCCTCAATCATGAATATTAGAAAATGCATTTTAAATAATACTCCCTCCGGTTTACAATAAGTGTCCAATTTACTTTTTGATTTTGGTTCAAAATTAGTGTCCAGTTATGTACTCCCTCCGGTCCATAATAAGTGTCTCTTTTACTTTTAGCACGCCGATTAAGAAAATACAAAATCCTATACAAAATTACCTAGTATGACTAAACTACCCTTATTAAATATTGGGCACATGATTATAGGGTCATTTATTGCTCTTCTGCACATAAGGGTAAAAGAGTACAAACAAATTGAATTTTTTCTTGATTACCTAACTAGACACTTATTTTGGACCAAAATAAAAAAGTAAAAGAGACACTTATTATGGACCGGAGGGAGTAATTGAGATAAAATTCAATTTATATTTACAAAATTAACTCTTATGTATATATCTCTAAAAAGTTTTCTTACTCCTCACATTAAATATTTTATTAGGGGTAATTTAATCATATTAAGTATTTTTATATAGAATTAAATATTTTTTTAGTAGACGTGCTAAAAGTAAATTAAAAACTTACTGTGAAACGAAGGGAGTAACGCTTGGTGAGTCCGGAACCGAAATAACAGTGAATTAAATAAAAAATACCGAAATAAACGAAAAAAAAAATACCAAATTAGGCATTTTGCAGTATAAAACTATGATCATCAATCACATTAAATGAATATATTTGATTACTGCACACTATATTAATTTGGATTGGGTTTTACAAAAGAGAATTTTAATCATTCGTCATGTGCCTCCTCCTCATAGTGGTTCTATTTTGGATCCAACGTTGATTAATCTAGTGAAAGGGTGGAGAATTGAAAAGAAAATATTTTCTATAACTTTACATAATGCAAGTTATAATGATGGTGTTGTGGGTGTCACACCTCCTTTTTTCCGCTGACCGCGAGGGCGCAAAATATAAAAGAGAGTTTTTCCAATTAAAGGACAACCAAAACGGGATTCATTTATTGAGAGATTCGGAGTCGCCACTTGGGAGATTTATGGTGTCCCGAGTCACCGGTTTGAAACCCGAATTGAGGAAAGGTTTGACTCTATTTAATGGTCCGCGAACCAGAAATTCGGATAAGGAATTCTGTTAACCCGGGAGAAGGTGTTAGGCATTCCCGAATTCCGTGGTTCTAGCACGGTCGCTTAACTGTCA
>JASVEL010002882.1:0-125085 GCA_032618575.1 Nicotiana noctiflora
TGAAATTTTGAGTTTTGTTTACTAACTAACTCTGATGTGTTTCTTTTTATTTCATATTTACATTGTAGTTGTGCAGTTTTCACTTGTCAATCACATCATCAAGTACATAATAATATATTGCAGTACTCATTTTCTTTTAAAAAAAAGTTATGAAAGATATAATGAATTTATAGGAGAGATGGTGATATATTAATATGCATGAAATTTTTGAAAAATATAAAAGATATAGACTTATGATGCCATACATAATGATTAGTTCTTTGACAAATTACTAGGCTACATTTTTTTAGATATTTACATCCATTATGTTTAAACAATTTTTACATATTTGAACAGTTTATATCAAGTTCTTGTAAAAGCAAGACAATATCCAATCATTTTAATCTCAACAAACACGTTACTATATGACGACATTACTAATTATGCATTAACAAAAACTTGTATTTTATTTTTTCACGTGTAACAATAATATTGATAGTTTTACAATGTCGTACAATACATGTTTTGACATACACATGCAGAAGATTAGTATAATTTTAATGTGTCTTTACTATTTTCTACTTATAACAATTTTTTTATGGAAGGAACACCTCCAATACATCAACTATTCAAGTTGTTTACTATTTGTCTTGAAACCTCATTATCTAGCAAGGCGGTGCATAAATCTAGGATTCTAAGTCGGTGAGTGTGACTGTCACCTCAGTCAGATAATACATAAATTACCCATCAAACTTGTCCGGAAAAATCATTTACACGCCTTAACTTTACGGGCGACCTATGTCCCCCCTATTCTTGTTTGGGGTGAATTTAAGACCACCCTAAATGGTGACATGGCAAAGAGAGTAGCTTCACTCTCCCAATCTCACGTGTAAGAGGGAAATTTTGTTACTATGTAGGCTCCTTTTCGTTTACTTCTTCTTTTTTTATTTTTTTCTCTATTTGTTTTCTCTCTCCACCTTTTCTTCTTCCTCTCACAATTGCAAAATTCATTTTTTTAACGAAATATATTTTGCGTAAAAATATATTGGTAAAAACCATTCTTTTTTTTTGTTGTAAAAATAGAATTTTTTTCTTCAGTTTTTAATAAAATATTTTCTTTTTTTAAAAACAGAAAAAAAATATTTTACAACAAATTATTTTCGCTTTTTTTTTTTTTCAGTTTTTTAAAGTTTTTTTTTTTGTAAAAACTATTTTGTTTGTAAAAAAAACGGAAAAACTATTTTTTTTTGTAAAAACTATTTTTTCAGTTTTTTAAAAGAATTTTATTTGTAAAAACTGGAACAAATTTGTAAAAACTATTTTTTTTGTAAAAACAGAATAAAATCATCTTTAACAAAATATCTTTATTTTTTAAAAAACTGAAAAAATTATTTTCAACAAAATATTTTCGCTTTTGAAAAATATTATTTTTATTTTTTCAGTTTTTTAAAAGAATTTTATTTGTAAAAACTGGAACAAATTTGTTTAAACTATGTTTTTTGTAAAAACTGAAAAAATTATTTTCAACAAAATATTTTCATTTTTGAAAAATATTACTTTTATTTTTCAGTTTTTTATAAGAATTTTATTTTATAAAAACTGAAAAAATAAATTTGTAAAAACTATTTTTTTTGTAAACATAAAAAAACATTTTTAACAAAATATCTTTGTTTTTTAAAAACTGAAAAAATTATTTTCAATAAAATATTTTTCGTTTTTGAAAAATATTATTTTTATTTTTTCAGTTTTTTAAAATAATTTTATTTTGTAAAAACTGAAAAAATAAATTTGTAAAAACTAATTTTTTTTTGTAAAAACAGAAAAAAAATCATTTTTGATCAGATTTTGACACGTGGCGCACGTGTACTACACACCCCATCACAAGACTGATTGAGTGTTAACAATGGGGTATTAAATTCTCCCCAAACAAGAATAGGGGGGACATAGGTCGCCCGTAAAGTTAAGGCGTGTAAATGATTTTTCCGGACAAGTTTGATGGGTAATTTATGTATTATCTCTTACTTGTTTAATTAATTCTCATATTCTTTTATTATAATCTGACAAAATTATTCATAATCAAATCAAACAGTAGATACTTGTACATGCAATTTATTATTTTTGTAGATCGATTAAGTTTTTTAATATCAGTAATATAACTATTAACTATCTCTATAAAAAATAACCATGTAGTGGGTGAGTATATATAAATATATATATAATCTTACATGTTCTTCTCCTTGAAAAAGCCAATGAGTCTTTTATATTAAGAGACCTCTCGTTGGTAGAAAAATTGGCAGCATTAGAGGATGATGCATTAGCAGCATCAACACTAATTGTACTTGGTGCAAGTCGTCATCTTTTCAATTCAGATCTATTTGCACGTCGTCGTGCCAAAGGGGCTTCTTTTTTATCAGGTGGCATAAGTCTATATAATTCGCTTCTCCTAGCTCTTTTGTCATCACGTATTTTTTCAAAAGTCTGATCATTTTCATGATTTATATTCGCCATTAAGGCAGCTCTTCTATTGCCTGAATATTCTTTTTAGTGATTGTAAACACGTGATTTTTGACCCTCCCCGAGATTTTCTATATTTCTAGCGTAAAATATTTAGTTTAGTTTTAATATAGCTATTTTAGTTAAATTTGACTCTTTTACTTTATTTTTACCTCAAAATGGAAAAATAACAAAAATATAGTTTTATTAATGTTTCGTAGTCATTTTAAACTTGAAAAATGCAAAAATAGTACTTTATATTTTTATCTTTTTATTAAAAACGAAAATTACAAAAATAATTTTTATTAATATTTTGTAGTCATTTTAAACTTGAAAAAAATAGTTTTATTTTAATTATGAGTATTATAGTTATTTTGATTACCTAGGATTAATTAAATAACACCATTCTCGGTTCCGGGCGATGAATAATATTTGGGTTCAAACTACCCGGTTTTATAATTTTCGGACATAGCCCGTAATAACCCGACACTACACTAAGGGGGGGGGCTCACATGAAGGGGGGGAATGCACATGCACCCACACTACAAAACACATGCACACACACTACAAAACACATGCACACACACTACAAAACACATGCACACATGGAGGAAAATGCATAATGCACACACATGCACACATGCACACTACTTGAAAAATTAAAAAAAAAAGCAAGGAGGGCAGCATATGGGACGGTTAAGAAGAAGAAAGAAGAGAGAATCTCTTCTTGATAAATAAGGGAGCAAACGGGTAGTAGAGGGAGCTGGAAAAAAAGAAAAAACAAAGAGTGAAGCAAAAAGGAGAGAAGCAAAAAACGGATAAGAGGAAGCAAAGAAAAACGGGAGCAAAAAGAGAGAAAAAATTGAGAACTAAAGAAGAGAAGGGTCTCGGGGATAAAAAGAAAAAGAAAGAAAGAACGGAAGAGGAGATTTGGAAAACAAAAAGAAAGAAAAAACGGTGAAACAAAGAAGAAAGGAGAACGGGCTGGACGGAAAAGAATACAAAAGCAAAAGAGTGCAAAAAATTGGAAACACATTCTTTTCTTAAACAGAAAGGATAACGGGCCGCAAAGGAGAAAAAAGAGTGCATTTCTGTTGAGTTCGTCGTCATTCGTCGAGGTCCGGTACGTCGTTGGTTAGTCGCTTTCCTTGGTTCCAGTTTGGTTCGAGTTCTGTCCGGAGAGGTCGAGGTTTGAGATCGTCATAAAAGGTTCGTTTTCTCGTTGTGTACGTTGAAAAATATGCAGAAATAAAGGTGTTGTTCTTTTCCGATATTGTTCTTCTCGCTAATATTTTGGATCGTTTCGTATTTGATTTACTTTCGTATGGTTCAGACTATTTTTGTAAATATATGATTTTGTTGAACATGCAATGCCGAAGTTAGCTAATGAAAATGACTAATCCTTCATATGCTCGCCAACTAGTTATGCTTCCATTGCTTATGTAATTGTTCACCATAGTCTTGAATTTGCTCACTTAGTTAGCTACTCGTATGTTTATTCGAATTGGTTATAGTTGAGCACGATGTTGTCACATTATGGAAATTGGTTCATTATTCTTTAACTGAACGAAGTAATTAGATTAAAGGAATCGGGGGTGCATTTCATGTGACCCGACTCCAATTTTGAACAAGGTTAAATAAAGCGTGTCGTGAACCACAAGTGCATATCATGTAGTGTGGCTCGCAACATGTTTTAAATAATCTTGAATTAACTCTCAAATAAATATAGCGGAATGTAGTTTGCTTTTAAATTAGAATTAGAGTTACGCTTCGCCTAACAAAATTGTACAAATCGCGGGGCCCTCATAAATGCATATGCAAAATATTTAGATTTCGAGATGTGCCGTTTCTTAGCGAATTTCCCGGCCTTCTCAAAAATGTAAATAAGTAATCGCTCTAGGCGCGTATTTTAATAATTTTACCTTCTTAAATACGGGCGTGCATTTCATGCGGCCCAAATCCAAATCCCAAAATGTTGAATAAGAATGTGTCGAGGATCCGGGTGCATTTCATGTGACGTGATTCGAAACATATTTTTAGGCAACATTCTCTTTCGTAAATAATAATAGTAATAAAAGCGGTAAAGGGATATTAATTTGCATTAAGTATATAACTGTAAAAATCAGATAAATAAGCCGAATATGACAGTTAAGCGACCGTGCTAGAACCACGGAATTCGGGAATGCCTAATACCTTCTCCCGGGTTAACAGAATTCCTTATCCGGATTTCTGGTTCGCGGACTGTTAAACAGAGTCATTCTCTTCCTCGATTCGGGATTTAACCGGTGACTTGGGACACCATAAATCTCCCAAGTGGCGACTCTGAAATAATTAAAATAAATCCCATCTCGATTGTCCTTTAATTGGAAAAACTCTTTGCATCCTTGCGGGTGCGTAAAAAAGAGGTGTGACAGCTCTGGCGACTCTGCTGGGGATGATAAACCCAGAACCACTGGTTCATGGTTTAAGAATTCGAGCTTGGAATAATTGTTGTATTTGGCTTATTTATTATCTGATTTTATTATATGTTTGTATTAATGTGCAAAATGATATTTTTATCGCTTTGATATTTTTTTGGAACTGTACATATAAATTGTGCCGAAACCAATCTCCTCTCTGAGTCTTCTAAATCATGAAGAAGGGTGCACTTCGTGTGACTTCTTTTCCTGTATAGTGTCTAATTCCCACCTTAGAACGAGGTTTGGATAAGTTGCAAAACCGGTGAAGCTTCTGTATTCCCAGGTTGCTACCTCCTCCTCGGCTCGAGTTGTCCGCTCGGGTAAGCCAGGTCTAGAACAATAAACCCATGTTTTTAAACCTAGAATAACAAAGCTTCATGCCGGATCCCTAGTAGGAACGTTTATTTGCATCATGTTGCATTTGACTTGGGGGACTCAACACAGGGGTTGGGTCCGTCTAGGACAGGTGACCTGAAATGAAAAGACCATCCTGCTGCATCCTGTTTGTTTTATGCATATATTTGCTTCAGACTTGCAGGCTAACCGTTTTTTTTATATTGAGGAAAATGAAAAAAAATAGTCTCAAAATAGTTTGTTCTTTTTACTTACTTAAAAAGAAAAAAAAAACGTTTGTTGTAAAATAAAAAATATGTGATTTCAAAATAGTTTGTTTTTTTTACTAAAAAAAAAAAAGGAAAAAATTTTGTTTTAAACTTAAAAAAAAAATGTGTGAAAAAATAAATAGTTTGTTTCCTTTAAAGATGTAGTTTGTTTCATTTGACCGAACTACGCGGGTTTGATTCTCGCCATTAGGTGGGATACGTAGGCAACCCTCATCGAGTCCAACCACCCCTTCAAAAAATTAAAAAAAAAATGTCGAAGTTTTAGTTTTTAATAAAATCAAAGTGATGCCATTTTGAAAAATAGCCGAATGTTCCGAAAGGACGCCGGAAGGCTATTTTTGCAAAAATAGCCACTTTGAATTATTTTTAATAATTTGCGGGCACAGCCTTGAAATATTCCTTGTGGAAATGTTGCAAGGCCATAGCCGCAAAATCAAGTTCGGGTTCACACCCCGTTTGCAAAAATAACCAAAAAAAAAATGTCAAATTTTTGATTTTGTTATAAATAAGTCGGGTGATGCTATTCTTGCTTAAAATAAGCCGAACGTCCCTCAAAAGACGTCGGAAGGCTGTTTTTGCAAGAATAGCCACTTTGGATTTTTTAAAATAATTTTGGACACAGCCTTGAAATATTCCCTCGCGGAAATGTCGAAAGGTTGTATCCGCAAAAATCAAGTTTTGAGTCATCACTCAAATTTACAAAAATAACCACTTTATCAAACAAGCCATTACATGGCCGAAATTTTACCGAAATAGCCACATTTTTGCATTTTAACTTTCTCAGTCTTGTGTTGGCCTGTGTCGGTGCTGAACGATGCCCCATAGGCCCAGGATAAAATTTTGAATTTGCATCTTCTTACATAAAATATTGCAAAAAGAGCCACTTTGTCTAAATAAGCCATTACATGGCCGATTTATGAAAAAATAGTTTTGTGTTGGTTTAGGGTGATGCCGAACAATGCCCCATGAGCCACAGGATAAAAAAAAAATAAAAAAAAATTTTCAAGTTTTATCTTTCTTAAATAAATTTTGCAAAAATAGCCATTTTGTCAAATAAGCCATTATGTGGCCAATTTTGTAGAAATAGTCATAAGTGACACCAAAAATATTTTTATTCTTGTAGAAATCTCCGACACAAGGTGTGAAAGTTTTTCATCAGAGTTTGTAGTTGGAGTCGGCTTTTACAATTTTTTTTCAAAAAAAAATCAAAAAAAAATCAAATAAACATCTCTTTATTTCTTGCATTAATTTGCAAGAACTACGCTCGGTCCGATTCATGCGGGGTCATGATACGTAGGCAATCTCCATAAGATTCGACCACAACTGTATATGTATATATATGGAAAAAAAATGAAAAAAAAAAGAAAAAAAAATAAAAAAAAAGGAAAAAGAAAAAGAAGTAAGCAAAAAATATGGATAAGGACTGACTGATTCCATTTCTACCATATTTTATTTTGAATTGTTGAGAATTGAGGTGGTTGGTTTGTGGTGAACCTGAAACAGAAGATCCAGGAAAACCTGGTTATGTCCCAAAATAGTGACACCAAGAATATCGCATAGAGTCCTTTACCCGCACGCCATGATGGACGCTTTGTGGGGATGTATTGACTAAAGCTGAAAATGTCGAAGCAAATAAGTGGCCTTGGTAATATTGATGCGAAGCTCAGTGGCCAAAATATCGTGCTTGGTAATCGGGAAGACTCTCCATTTCTTGGTCAACCATAATGGAGTTTTTGGTGGCTTATTTTGTTGTCATTTCTGTCGTCCAGATTATTTCAGGGTTGTAATCAGGATATTGTCATGTAACTCAAACCCTTTTGTCGTTCTATTTTGTCCAGTTTTCTATTGGTCGTAATACCTCATTTAGTATTGTGTAGGTTTGTTCCAAGGGTGTACCCAAGTTTATTGTGTTTGTTTTGTTGTATTAATTCATTTCTAGTTCGTCTAATGCAACTCTCTTGTTTGCCATTATTTCGAGTCATTTTTCTTTGATTAAGTCTTTCTTCTTTATAGTCATTTTTCTGTCAACACTAGTGACATGACATGCACGCATAATTGTGGCCTGATCTTAAAAGTTAATCATGAAGGAATTGGAAGATAATCATGGCATTTTAAAAGAAATAATGATTTGAGATTATTTGGAACCCGAGTCACGTGAAATTTGGGGCGGGTAAAATACAAAGAAAGCCTTAAGGGCAAAATGGCCATGCTGACATGGGGTTCGCTCGTGATACTGAAATGAAAGTGTCGTCCAGCAATACTTTAAAATGACGGATGAAAAAGGCGAATGGACGATATGGTTATCACTCCTAGCACAACCAGAAGATGTCGTGAATATGTTGTTTGTACTTGGCATGTTTTGAAGATTGGAATGACGAAGGCATTTTGTTCTGCTACCCAAACATATTATCCTTCGCTAACCCTTCGAGCCTTATTTTGATTTCTTTCATACCCCTCCTTCGGAATCAGTACCAAAATTAGAAACACAAATGGGGAAGATAAAGAAAGAAAAAGAGAAAAAAAAAAACAACCAAAAAGGAACGAAAAAGAAAAGAAAAAAAAATGAAAAAATGATGGAAAAAAAAATGAAAAGAAGGAATTGGGAACTACGTTTGACCTGATTCCTTAAAGAGGATACGTAGGCGCTTCACAGCTCGGTCATAGTGTAAATAAAGAAATAAAAATCCCCAAGTAAGAAACTGGGGCAAAGAAAAATGGTGTTTATTGTAAATAAATTTAGGTCCGAAGGTTGTAAATTTTGAACCCAAAATTGATTTTGTTTTGAGCCTTTAATACCCTTTCTTTCTAGCCCTATCCAAATCCCACACTACGGTCCAAAGAAAGACCTTCCGATCAGTCTTCAAAAGATGCCACGTCAGGCGAGTGAGAGAGTCCTATCAGAATATAACACGCTGATCCTCAGCAGAAAAAGACTCTGATCCCCATCAGAAAGGAAACACGAGAGAGTCTTAGCAGTGACACCCCAACCCCCAGCTAAAAGTTATACAAATGAGAGAGTCTTACCGGTGAAAACCTTCACAGGCACCATAAGGCGACGAAAGCTGAGAGAAAATCAAAATGAGAGAGGCTTGAAAATGAAAACCCTTCGGGCACTACAAGTCGAATAAAGGTGATAATCAGATGGAAATCACGAGACGAAAATCGTGAAAGGAAATTAACGACGGAGGATAGGCCATATGTGCATGTCATGACCAGTAGAGTTGGTATCCGCGTTTGATAAGTTTTATAGTTGTTTCTGGTTAGAGAGTCAGTCCTTCCTTGTCTTCTATTTGTTGTTTCTTCTTATCTTTCTCCTTTTGTCAAAATTCTCCATCAAAGTCGGTCTAGTCAAAACATAGTGAGAAATGACTTCAAAACTTGCCACCAACTTTCCAATTATTATGCAAGGCAAGGAAATGCCATTGACGGCAGAGAAGTACGGTGCAAAGAAGATTATTAAACTGGGGCAGAAAATTTTCTTTTCAGTTTGAAAATTTTCTGGAAGTCAATACCCACTTGGGGAAGAAGGAAGATAGGACAAGCCTTAAGGGAAATGGTCTTCGAACCAGTGTCATCCTCAACAGTCTTCAGAAGAGAAAAACACCAATTTTGAGGAAATGAAAATCCCCCAGTAATGTTATCTACAGCAAGTTCCGAGGTGGTCGGACAACACAGAGTGGTAAAGGAAGAAAGGAAATCTCATCTTCAACAAAATAACCCCCAGCAAGTTGAGAAACACAGAAAGGGAAGGGATAAATGGAAAAACCCATCCCCAGCAGGAATATCAGCAAATGAAATCATTCCCCCATACAAGTTTTGGGAACCCCGAGCGAGGGAAAGGAGAAAAGGAAAAACCACCCCACAGGAGCGGCACAACCGCTCACAATGTTTTGAACTAACAAATTTTCTTTGATTTGAAACAGGGAAAGAAAGTGCTATTGATAGCGGAAAGTCATGCCACAAGGAAGAACACCAATACTGGGGCAGAAAATTTTCCGCCGTTGTTGAAAATTTTCTCGGAGAAACGAGGAAGGCAATTCAAGATGACGTGTCAGGTTTGTCCACCTTCAAATAGGATGTTTCAGGTTTGTCCACCTTCGAACAAGACATCTCAGGTTTGTTCACTTTTTGATATCATGGGAGTATTCGCCCTCGAATAGGATACAATGGGAGTATTCGCCCTCGAACAGGATACAATGGGAGTATTCGCCCTCGAACAGGATACAATGGGAGTATTCGCCCTCGAACAGGATACAATGGGAGTATTCGCCCTCGAACAGGATACAATGGGAGTATTCGCCCTCGAATAGGATACAATGGGAGTATTCGCCCTCGAATAGGATACAATGGGAGTATTCGCCCTCGAATAGGATACAACGGGAGTATTCGCCCTCGAATAGGATACAACGGGAGTATTCGCCCTCGAATAGGATACAACGGGAGTATTCGCCCTCGAATAGGATACAATGGGAGTATTCGCCCTCGAATAGGATACAATGGGAGTATTCGCCCTCGAATAGGATACAACGGGAGTATTCGCCCTCGAATAGGATACAACGGGAGTATTCGCCCTCGAATAGGATACAACGGGAGTATTCGCCCTCGAATAGGATACAACGGGAGTATTCGCCCTCGAATAGGATACAACGGGAGTATTCGCCCTCGAATAGGATACAACGGGAGTATTCGCCCTCGAATAGGATACAATGGGAGTATTCGCCCTCGAATAGGATACAATGGGAGTATTCGCCCTCGAACAGGATACAATGGGAGTATTCGCCCTCGAATAGGATACAATGGGAGTATTCGCCCTCGAACAGGATACAATGGGAGTATTCGCCCTCGAATAGGATACAATGGGAGTATTCGCCCTCGAATAGGATACAATGGGAGTATTCGCCCTCGAATAGGATACAACGGGAGTATTCGCCCTCGAATAGGATACAACGGGAGTATTCGCCCTCGAATAGGATACAACGGGAGTATTCGCCCTCGAATAGGATACAACGGGAGTATTCGCCCTCGAATAAGATACAACGGGAGTATTCGCCCTCGAATAGGATACAATGGGAGTATTCGCCCTCGAATAGGATACAACGGGAGTATTCGCCCTCGAATAGGATACAATGGGAGTATTCGCCCTCGAATAGGATACAATGGGAGTATTCGCCCTCGAATAGGATACAATGGGAGTATTCGCCGTCGAATAGGATACAATGGGAGTATTCGCCCTCGAATAGGATACAGAGGGGCCATCCACCCTCGAATAGGATATTTTATGTATGTTTTATCTTACATCGTCCTATGCATATTTTGTAAATTATTTCCAGCATGCATTTTAAATTCAAAAATTGCTACTAAAAGCAGGCGCCTACCTGTATAACAAAAGGCAAGTCTTCAGTTTTGCAGGTCTTGAAAGCAGAGGGTTACAACAAGAGATCCCAGCGCAAATTCAAGCGCATGAGTCAAAGGAAATGAGGGGTGAAGGAAACAAAAGATACTTCCTCAGCAGCATCATCCCCAGCAGGTGAGT
This sequence comes from Nicotiana noctiflora, assembly GCA_032618575.1. Taxonomy (NCBI): domain Eukaryota; kingdom Viridiplantae; phylum Streptophyta; class Magnoliopsida; order Solanales; family Solanaceae; genus Nicotiana; species Nicotiana noctiflora. Next base: position 11,088 of record JASVEL010002882.1, read on the forward strand.
AAACAGCTCCAAAGATATCCCCAGCAGCCGAAAGAAAAGTAATACGACCCAGGGGAAAAGCAATTCTAAGACAAGATAATTCAGAAGAAAAGGTGGCCCAAGAGGCAATGCAGGAAGAAGAAAACGGTACAAAAGGCAAAAGAAGGTGATCATGGATAGGATGAAATTAGTGAGTTGCAGTTGAAGTCAGGGAGCCCGCCTGAAGAATGGAGTGGCGATTTATTTTGAAGTTGTAATTGAAGTCAGGGAGCCCGCTTGAAGAATGGAGTGGCGATTTATTTTGAAGTTGTAGTTGAAATCAGGGAGCCCGCCTGAAGAATGGAGTGGCGATTTTATTTTGAAGTAGTAGTTGAAGTCAGGGAGCCCGCCTGAAGAATGGAGTGGCGATTTTATTTTGAAGTTGTAGTTGAAGTCAGGGAGCCCGCCTGGAGAATGGAGTGGCGATTTTATTTTGAAGTTGTAGTTGAAGTCAGGGAGCCCGCCTGGAGAACGGAGGGGCGATTTTATTTTGAAGTAGTAGTTGAAGTCAGGGAGCCCGCCTGAAGAATGGAGCGGCGATTTATTTTTGAAGTTGGTTAAGGAAAGCGGCAGAGTGTAACGAAAATCCCCAGCATGAATCAGAAGGAAGGCAACCAGAATGCGAGCAACAGTCCGAGGGGATCAACAGAAGTTTAGTCACAATAAACAAAAAGAAAAAAAAAGAGGCATGAAGCCAATCCAAAATGCAGAAGTTGATGAAAGATGTGGCATGCTCAAGACATGGCCGAGGTCACAAGCACTGTATACCTGGTCTTGATTCGAAAAGCAGCACCTGCAACTAGCAAGTATCAAGGTTCAAATTTAGAGTCCGCATGAAGCACCAACCAATACTCAAGATCAAGCTTCAGAAGACTTATAGATAGGAATCTTGTAACTAGTAGCCGATAGGCTTAGTTAGTCTTTCTCATGTTTTGATTTTTGATGTAATAGCAGGACCACGGACCGGAACTTCGACGGACCGGAACTTCGATGGGACGGAACCTCGACGGAACGACACCTCGACTGGCTCTCCACCTCGGTTACCCCTTCCTCACTCACTTTCGAACTACACGTGGCCTGATTCCTTTATAGCCAAGGATATGTAGGCAGCTCAGATACAAGGGCTCGGTCGCATTTCATTCCAATAGCAGTCTCCTATTCATCCGAGAGGTTAGCTGAGATTTACATCCGAGAGATTGTCGCCTTCATGGGGTGCCGGTATCTGTAAACACGTGATTTTTGACCCTCCCCGAGATTTTCTATATTTCTAGCGTAAAATATTTAGTTTAGTTTTAATATAGCTATTTTAGTTAAATTTGACTCTTTTACTTTATTTTTACCTCAAAATGGAAAAATAACAAAAATATAGTTTTATTAATGTTTCGTAGTCATTTTAAACTTGAAAAATGCAAAAATAGTACTTTATATTTTTATCTTTTTATTAAAAACGAAAATTACAAAAATAATTTTTATTAATATTTTGTAGTCATTTTAAACTTGAAAAAAATAGTTTTATTTTAATTATGAGTATTATAGTTATTTTGATTACCTAGGATTAATTAAATAACACCATTCTCGGTTCCGGGCGATGAATAATATTTGGGTTCAAACTACCCGGTTTTATAATTTTCGGACATAGCCCGTAATAACCCGACACTACACTAAGGGGGGGGGCTCACATGAAGGGGGGGAATGCACATGCACCCACACTACAAAACACATGCACACACACTACAAAACACATGCACACACACTACAAAACACATGCACACATGGAGGAAAATGCATAATGCACACACATGCACACATGCACACTACTTGAAAAATTAAAAAAAAAAAGCAAGGAGGGCAGCATATGGGACGGTTAAGAAGAAGAAAGAAGAGAGAATCTCTTCTTGATAAATAAGGGAGCAAACGGGTAGTAGAGGGAGCTGGAAAAAAAGAAAAAACAAAGAGTGAAGCAAAAAGGAGAGAAGCAAAAAACGGATAAGAGGAAGCAAAGAAAAACGGGAGCAAAAAGAGAGAAAAAATTGAGAACTAAAGAAGAGAAGGGTCTCGGGGATAAAAAGAAAAAGAAAGAAAGAACGGAAGAGGAGATTTGGAAAACAAAAAGAAAGAAAAAACGGTGAAACAAAGAAGAAAGGAGAACGGGCTGGACGGAAAAGAATACAAAAGCAAAAGAGTGCAAAAAATTGGAAACACATTCTTTTCTTAAACAGAAAGGATAACGGGCCGCAAAGGAGAAAAAAGAGTGCATTTCTGTTGAGTTCGTCGTCATTCGTCGAGGTCCGGTACGTCGTTGGTTAGTCGCTTTCCTTGGTTCCAGTTTGGTTCGAGTTCTGTCCGGAGAGGTCGAGGTTTGAGATCGTCATAAAAGGTTCGTTTTCTCGTTGTGTACGTTGAAAAATATGCAGAAATAAAGGTGTTGTTCTTTTCCGATATTGTTCTTCTCGCTAATATTTTGGATCGTTTCGTATTTGATTTACTTTCGTATGGTTCAGACTATTTTTGTAAATATATGATTTTGTTGAACATGCAATGCCGAAGTTAGCTAATGAAAATGACTAATCCTTCATATGCTCGCCAACTAGTTATGCTTCCATTGCTTATGTAATTGTTCACCATAGTCTTGAATTTGCTCACTTAGTTAGCTACTCGTATGTTTATTCGAATTGGTTATAGTTGAGCACGATGTTGTCACATTATGGAAATTGGTTCATTATTCTTTAACTGAACGAAGTAATTAGATTAAAGGAATCGGGGGTGCATTTCATGTGACCCGACTCCAATTTTGAACAAGGTTAAATAAAGCGTGTCGTGAACCACAAGTGCATATCATGTAGTGTGGCTCGCAACATGTTTTAAATAATCTTGAATTAACTCTCAAATAAATATAGCGGAATGTAGTTTGCTTTTAAATTAGAATTAGAGTTACGCTTCGCCTAACAAAATTGTACAAATCGCGGGGCCCTCATAAATGCATATGCAAAATATTTAGATTTCGAGATGTGCCGTTTCTTAGCGAATTTCCCGGCCTTCTCAAAAATGTAAATAAGTAATCGCTCTAGGCGCGTATTTTAATAATTTTACCTTCTTAAATACGGGCGTGCATTTCATGCGGCCCAAATCCAAATCCCAAAATGTTGAATAAGAATGTGTCGAGGATCCGGGTGCATTTCATGTGACGTGATTCGAAACATATTTTTAGGCAACATTCTCTTTCGTAAATAATAATAGTAATAAAAGCGGTAAAGGGATATTAATTTGCATTAAGTATATAACTGTAAAAATCAGATAAATAAGCCGAATATGACAGTTAAGCGACCGTGCTAGAACCACGGAATTCGGGAATGCCTAATACCTTCTCCCGGGTTAACAGAATTCCTTATCCGGATTTCTGGTTCGCGGACTGTTAAACAGAGTCATTCTCTTCCTCGATTCGGGATTTAACCGGTGACTTGGGACACCATAAATCTCCCAAGTGGCGACTCTGAAATAATTAAATAAATCCCGTCTCGATTGTCCTTTAATTGGAAAAACTCTTTGCATCCTCGTGCGGGTGCGGAAAAAAGAGGTGTGACAGTGATTGGTGCTTTAAAAAGGAGAAATTATAATTTTAGATATATTTTTATCATTGATGAATGATATGCATACAAGGTATGTAATCGAAAAGAGTTGAAATATGATTGAGACAACATGAAATGAATAAAATGACAAACACCTCCTTAATGCGAAGAAGGCAAGCGGAAAAAATAAATTCAGCAAAAGATGAATACTTACACAAGTGATTTGCTACTAAATCGCCCGAACAGATAGCTATTACAAACAACAAAGAGCCAAACATGCAATTAAAACAAGACAAATCAAAATGAAAAAATATCTTGGATAAGTGGTTTCTACTTTTGGCCAACGAAGTCAAAGCAATAATTAGCCAATGAATGCATCAAAGAATTACCAATAACCAACCAACAATAACTTTTTAATACCAGCCATTTTCCGAGAACTAATACTAAAAAATACATTTGAATATATTACAGAGAAGAATGATGACAAAGAAATATTAATTATAAAGAACTGAAACAAAAAGTTCATGTAACTATGTAAAAGAAGAGTGTAAAGAGAAAGAAGAGAGGAACAGAGAGGCGACCTGCAAAGAAAACTCTCTTCTTTAGATCTCTAATATAGAAGTTTTTGGAGAAGTCCTTTTTTCCTATCATTTTCACATTTCCCTCATACATTAGATATATTTTTTTGTGAGAATTAAATTGATTTTTTAGATGTTTACCATGAGAAGTCTTCATGTTTATCAAAAACTCAAATACTAAAAGGGAAAACCACAACATATGAATCTCCTACATTGATAAACATATGGCTCCTAAGATAGGAGTGAATAAACAGCTACAATATTACATCTAAAAGAGGAATTATCACCGCTCTATCCCTTTCCAACATATTATTATCCAGAGACTGGAGACCTAAAAAGAAAGGTAAAAACTTCTCATACAAAGACCAAAGACGGTACACATTTGCTTGCACTAACTTAGCCTAAAAATAGAAGTTTTATAAAGAATAAAATAATGACCATACAAAGAAATCAATGTCTACATTACCAATTTTACTACACCAAAAGAGTAAAAAAAACTAATAAGAAACACTTAAAATCATGGTCATGGACTATTAGGATTTCTACAATGTCCACCATGGTAAAAGTAGTTCACCGAGTCATTATTGAGTCTTTTATTCTCTCTTTTGGTTAAAACTCTCTTCTTTGGATCTCTATTACAAAATATTTAAGAAAAATTCTTTTTTTTCCCTTCTAATTTCAGCAATTTCCTCATACTTCAGTTTTTTCACCCAAAATCAGAGACCGCAAAACAAATATAACAAAAGAGAGACAGATGGAGTATATGAGTTGTATATGTCTAAATTTATCTTTCTATCCAACATTTCACTTAATAAGAACAGATTTGAATCATTTGACCCAAAGAGAAAATACAGGAGCAATATGTGACTTCTTACTTTTCTAAGACATCATATCTTTTCTTTTAAAATATATTACTATATTAAAATGACTAACCTTTGAAACCTGAGTGAGTGATACCAGAAAAAGATATAAAAACATATGAGAGACCTAAATGGAGAAATAAAATCAAAATCTAGCATTTCTTCTCTCACTTTTTCGGTATCAGTTACTTTCATCCTAATGAGGTCAAAGATTGATATTTTTATCAAGCAAAAAGGTCACAATTTGGTCCTTTTTCATTTATCGATTGTTGATTGTTTATTTAGAAGAAACCATGTTTCTATCTTTCTCTCTGTTCTGATTCAAAATAATACTGAGAAAAAAATTGTAACTCTAAAACTTTGAAATATGGGTTCCATTCAGTACTATAGACATAGAAATAAGATCGAAGAAAGATACAAAAAAATTCAAGGAGAGGGGAAGAAACTTACCCAGAAGTTAGGACATAGAAAGAAGTGGTTTGATCTAGTGGGCTGATGTTGGGTTTGGTTGAATAAAAAGGTAGATAGAAAGGGACAGACACTTCTAGAATACCGTAGGGTTTTGTAGGGTTGTGGGATTTAGATAAGATACCTATTTTTTTATTATTATTTTAGAACTTAAACATACAGTTTAGCTTGAAGTTTGTAATTTTATCTTCATTGTTTATTAAATTGGCGCCCAAAAACGATTTTCATTGGTCTATATATAATTTATAATATTTGTAGCCCTTAAAATCTTCTCATCACGTGTCTATGTCCAATGTTGACTACTTAGTAGAAAATTATTACAGCTTTTTTGAAATTTTGAAGACGAAAAGGCAAAGATGGTGGCATGTATAATGACAAGTTTGCCCTTGGTCGACCATCTTTGCCTTTTCTCTATATATATATATATATATATATATATATATTCAAACAACCGGTCTGCAAACTTGAGTTATAGTTGGAAATTATAATGGGATTTTTTCACTTTTAGCCCGCGCCAGAAACTATTTTGCATTTGGTAGCTGAAAAATCTGTATAATTTATATTATTTTTTGGATTTAACATATAGAATATATATACATACAAAATATATATAAAAAAAATCGGCTATTATTTTCAGAGTGGTTATACAATATCATTTTCTTAATTATATTATACATGCATATGTTTTAATGTAATCATGGATAATAAGGTGAGAGCTACTGGATAATTTTAAGTTTTGCCCATAATAAATTATTTCCTTTTTTTTTAATTGTCGGAAGATATGTGTCACACCCCAATTACCTCGATCGTGATGGTGCCTATCACTGTACTAGGCCAGCCGAAAGAACACGAACCACATGGAAGATCTTTTTTAAAATTTACTCTTTCTCTAAAAAGATTAAGTCTCAATTCTTTCATACCAAAATATCAAGAGAAAAACGTGGAAACAAGTACGAAAATACAATCTACACAACCCGAATCTAGTGTCACTAGTCATGAGCCACTAAGTACAACTCAACATTATTTGCTTAATACAAATTAAGCCTAAAGTATAAAGTATTAGGATAGGAAGGAGAAGGGAAGGGCTGCGAACGCCGTGCAACTATCTTGCTAGCTCCGGAAGTACACAGAAGCTGCTGAAAACTCAGAAATACCTGAATCTGCACATAAGGTGCGGGGAGTAATATGAGTACGCCAACTCAATAAGTAATAAAAGTAAATAAAGATCGAGCAGTAGAAAATAATAAATCCACATCATGATAACTCAGTAAATATAACAAACTTTCAAATTATAATATGAGTCAATCATCTCAGTAAAAATCTAGCCTTTAGGCAAAATCATTTGAAAATGCTCCCAACAGTCCCGATAGAAGTTCAATACAATTTATAGTAAAAATGATAAAATTTATAATCGGCCCCTCGGACAAAATATAGTTCGTATACAGCCCCTCAGGCAAACATAAATCATATACATCTCATAACAGAAAAAAAGTCTCAACGAAAATAACAAAGACAAATCAGTGATTGAATTTTCGAACTTCTTATAAAAACCCCAATTTTAATGAAAGTTGTTTAAAAGCATTTGTTCAACATTTTCAATAAAAGCAGTATAAAGAGGAGAGAAAACAGGAATTTCATGAAAACAAGACACTCGGGCAATATATATATATATATATATATATAGCCTCTCGGGCAAGCCTCTCAGTCACTCATGACTCAACTCCCATCAATCAGCGCTCGCACACACTACTCACGCTCAATAGGTACCATATAATAATCGTTGCACCATGCAACTCGATCAATACATCATTGCGGTGTACAGATCGATCCATATATATAGTCGACTGTGCTCACTGGGGTGTGCAGATTTCGGAGGGGCTTCTTCAGCCCAAGCGATATATCATTGCGGAGTACAGCCCGATCCATTATTTCTACGGCTATATATATATATATATATATATATATATATATATATATATATATATATATATATATATATATATATACGTTGCGGCGTGCATCCTGATCGATAAATATAATCCTCACAACCAGGCCCTCAACCTCTCTGAGTCATCAACCTCACAATCAGAACCTCAACCTCCCTCTCAACCATCAACCTATCACGGCCCGAAATTCTCACTCTCGGGGTTCATTGTCACACCTCCTTTTGGCGCTAACCCGCGAGGGCGCGAGTAAAAGGGAGTTTTTTCCAATTAAAGGACAATCGAAACGGGATTTATTTATTAAGAGATTCAGAGTCGCCACTCGGGATATTTATGGTGTCCCAAGTCACCGGTTCGAATCCCAAATCGAGGAAAGGATTGACTCTATACTACGGTCCGCGAACCAGAAATCCGGATAAGGAATTCTGTTAACCCGGGAGAAGGTATTAGGCATTCCCGGGTTCCGTGGTTCTAGCACGGTCGCTTAATCATCGTATTTGGCCTTTTTATCTGATTTTATAATGTGCTTTAACCTATGTGCAAATTTTAACTTTTAACCGCTTTTGATTATTATTATTATTATAAGAATTATTATTATTATTATTATTTTTAAAGAATTGCAATGTTGTGAAAATGTATCTCGAAACACGTCGCACCAGTGCACCCATGGTTGTCAACACATTTCGACTCCGTTGAGATTTGGATTTGAGTCACATAAATGTGCACTCGAGTTTAAGGAGATAAGATTATTAAATACGCGCCTAAAGATACTAACGCGTTTTGTGTTCGGAAAAGGCCGTGAAATCCGCTAAACAACACATCCCGGAATCTAAACGTTTTTCGTAATAATCGTCTGTTGAGGGCCCCGCAATTTGCGTGTTATTTTGGCGAGGCTCGTCTCACTTATTGTTTAAGGGCTCATTACCCTTTTATTGTTTATTGTTTTAAATGAATTACAACACAGTAGAAACGTATCTTGAACCACGTTGCACCAGTGCACCCGTGACTTTTGACACGTTTCGACTTCGTTGAGATTTAGATTTGGGTCACATAAATGTGCACCCGTATTTGAGAAGGAAGTATTAGAATACGCGATTAAAGCAACTACGCATTTATCATCTTAGTATGGGAGTACATATTTATACTTATATAGGCTGGATCAAGCTTCATGCATGCCTTTTCATTTAAGAAGCTAGCTAGCTTCCTAGAAAGTACAAATAGTATGTCATAAAAATGTACAAGATAAAATTTTCAAAAATTATTTTAAGAACCAGGCAATTCATAGTAACACACACACACACACAGCAGCATAAAGCGAGGGAGTGGGGTACCTGACTTCAGGGTTTATGCAGATGTTGCGAACCAATTGAAACCCACAAATTCCAACAGCTGCTCCCACCGCTGCCCGGAAACCTCTACGACCTTGACGGACTGAGCTCGACTAGGATTATGCACACTCGAACAGAAATAACGTCGCTATCACAGCAATGGCAACATCGGAGTGACAGTCGACGCGACACACACGAAGAACTTCCTGAGAACTTCAGAATGCCTTGACGACGACCACGGTAGAATCGACGACCTGGACTTGGACTGGGCGGCTACTGCTGGTTGACGACGGAGAAGCAACAGGTGGTTTGCCGGGCGATGCTGCTGCTGGACGTCGCTGCAGCTGGAGACGACGCGAAGAGTGGCTGGTCGTCGCAGTAGCTGGTCGTTTGGTCTGTGTATGGCTGTTTGACGATGGAGATAGGGAGTGGTCGTTTTTGTTCGCTCCCCGTTCTGCTTCAGCTCTTGTGTGTGTGTTATTTTTATTTTCTGAAGAAGTTTCTTTTTAGTTCAAAAGAGAGATGATCTCTCCCTTCTCTTTTTAGTGTGTCCCAGGCCTTTTTTCTTCTTCTTTTTCTTTGCTGCCCGTTTCTCTTCTTTTCTCTCAAGAAGAAACTGTACAGTAGCCTCCCCCTTTTTTTTGACGTTAACCTTCCCCCCCCCCTCCTTTTTTGATTTTGTTTTTTGTTCTCTCTGTTTCGTTTTCTTTTTCGAAAAAATCCCCCGCTCCTTGGCTACCGTTTTTCTTCTTAAAGAAGAAGCTCTCTTTTGTTTCCTTTTCTCGTTTTTGTTCTCCCTGTAATATTTGTGTTTTTTATCCATACTCTTACGTAATAAAATGGAGGGGTTTTATCCTCATGAAATTTTTGGCCGATCTCTCCCCATATGAAATCATTTTAGTTGATGGATTTTTGTCTTCTGTTGATGGCTCTGTCCCCTATATTCTATTGTATTTCAAATATACCAAGACCAAAATGATGGGTCTCTCACGTGGGGTTGGGTACCCAATAGTGATGGGTCTTCCTCGTGTTCTGTCCGTGTCCCCCATGTGTGTCCCCCACGTGTGGTGGGCTCGGATTATTATGGGCTATGTCCGAAAATTATAAAACCGGGTGGTTTGAACCCGAATATTATTCTTCGCCCGGAACCGAGAATGAGAACACGGTGTTATTAATTAATCACTACAAAATATTAAATAAAATTATTTTTGTAATTTTTGTTTTTAATAAAAAGATAAAAATATAAAGTACTATTTTTGTATTTTTTCAAGTTTAAAATGACTACGAAACATTAATAAAACTATATTTTTGTTATTTTTCATTTTAAGGTAAAAATAAAGTAAAAGAGTCAAATTTAGCTAAAATAGCTATATTAAAACTAAGCTAAATATTTTACGCTAAAAAAAAATAAAAATCTCGGGGAGGGTCAAAAATCACGCGTTTACAGCTGCCCCTCTTTGACTGAAAACACAAAGAGTTTTCAGACAAAGAACGACTAGACAAGTGTTTTTGACCCGACCCTTATTCAGAGAGACTAAACTAAAAATAAGAGGATGTGACCGAGCCCTTGTATCTGAGCTACCTACATATCCTTGGCTATAAAGGAATCAGGCCACGTGTAGTTCAGAAGTGAGTAAGAATATGGAGTAACCGAGGTAGAGAGCCAGTCGAGGTGTCGTTCCGTCGAGGTTCCGTTCCATCGAAGTTCCGGTCCGTGGTCCTGCTATTACATCGAAAATCAAAACATGAGGAAGACTAACTAAGCCTATAAGCTACTAGTTACAAGATTCCTATCTATAAGTCTTCTGAAGCTTGATCTTGAGTATTGGTTGGTGCTTCATGCGGACTCTAAATTTGAACCTTGATACTTGCTAGTTGCAGGTGCTGCTTTTCGGATCAAGACCAAGTATGCAGTGCTTGTGACCTCGGCCATGTCTTGAGCACACCACATCTTTTATCAACTTCTGCACCTGGGTTAACTCCTTGTCTCTTTTTTTCATTGTGACTAACTTTTGTTGATCATCTCGGACTGTTGACTCGCATTCTGGTCGCAAGTTTCTTTTGTTGCTAACTTGCATTGCACTCCGAAGTAAATTCCCTTACTTGTGATCTTCGAGCTATTCTCCTTCGAAGTCTGAATCTATCTTTTCTGATCCTTGTCGCCTTCCTTCTGATTCATGCTGGGGATTTCCGTTACACTTTACCACTTTTCGATTGTTCACTATCCTTATCAAATCTTGGAAACTGGGACGTCGTTCTGCTTTTCTGGCGGGCTTCTGACTTCAACAACAAACTCTAATCATAAATTGCCATTCCCTTCTTCAAGTGGGCACCTGACATCTCAGGAGAAAGATTCATCAGACTAAAACTTTGACGCTAGGAGATAATTCCTCAGACTAGCTCTAAATTGTTGTGATCTCAGGAGAAAGATTCATCAGACTGAGATTTTGACGCTAGGAGATAATTCCTCAGACTAGCTCTAAATTGTTGTGATCTCAGGAGAAAGATTCATCAGACTGAGATTTTGACGCTAGGAGATAATTCCTCAGACTAGCTCTAAATTGTTGTGATCTCAGGAGAAAGATTCATCAGACTAAGATTTTGACGCTAGGAGATAATTCCTCAGACTAGGTCTAAATTGTTGTGATCTCAGGAGAAAGATTCATCGGACTGAGATTTTGATATCTTAGGAGAAAGATTCATCGGACTAAGATTTTGATGTCTTAGGAGAAAGATTCATCAGACTAAGATTTTGACGCTAGGAGATAATTCCTCAGACTAGGTCTAAATTGTTGCCTTACTTAAAATCTTCCAATTGTTGCTTCATTCTTCTTGTTGCTTTCATCTAAAACCTCTAATTGTTATTTTTCACTTCCTATTAAATTATCTTTAACTATAACTTCAAAAACTAAATCGACACTCCATTCTTCAGGCGGGCTCCCTGACTTCAACTACAACTCAAAACTAAATCGCCACTCCATTCTTCAGGCGGGCTCCCTGACTTCAACTACCACTTCAAAATAAATCGCCACTCCATTCTTCAGGCGGGCTCCCTGACTTCAACTATAACTCAAAATAAATCGCCACTCCATTCTTCAGGCGGGCTCCATGACTTCAACTACAACTCAAAACTAAATCGCCACTCCATTCTTCAGGCGGGCTCCCTGACTTCAACTATAACTTCAAAACTAAATCGCCACTCCATTCTTCAGGCTGGCTCCCTGACTTCAACTATAACTTCAAAATAAAATCGCCACTCCATTCTTCGGGCGGGCTCCCTGACTTCAACTATATTTTCAAAATAAAATTGCCACTCCATTCTTCAGGCGGGCTCCCTGACTTCAACTATAACTTCAAAACTAAATCGCCACTCCATTCTTCAGGCTGGCTCCCTGACTTCAACTATAACTTCAAAATAAAATCGCCACTCCATTCTTCAGGTGGGCACCTGACTTCAACATAAACTCACTAACTCCATCCCATCTATGTCGCCTTCCTTTGCTTCCTGCACCACTTTCTTCTTCATGAATCGCCTCTTGGGCCATCTTTTCTTCTGAATTACCTTGTTTTGGAATTGCTTTCCTCCTGGGTCGTGTTATTTTTCTCTTGACCGCTGGGGATATCCTTGGAATTGTTTACTTACCTGCTGGGGATAATGCTGCTGGGGAAATCTTCTTTATTTCCACTTTTTCTACCTCCTTCAAAACCTTTATTCTCTTCCGGGATCGCTGGGGATTGAAATGTCATCAGCTGGGGATTACACCGTCCGGGGATCCCTTTTCCTTCTTCCTCTTTCAAAACCTCCTTCGGGACTCGCGCTTTGCTCCCTTGAAAAACTTGTAGGATATAATGCTGCCGGGGAAATCTCGCAATCAGTGTTTCATTTTTTCGAGAACTGCTGGGGATGATACCGGCCTCTTGCCTTCCTGAAAGCAAGCTTCCTCGTTTTGTCCTGTCTGCTGGGGGTATAATTTCCTCTATCACAGCTTGTTGTTTTCTTTCTTTCAAAGCTGCTGGGGATAATCGGGTTCAAAGATCATTTCCTCGCATTATCCGGCTTCTTTCCCCAACCGGGTATTTGGTTTCGAGAAAATTTTTGCAACGGGAGAAAATTTTCTGCCCCAGTTTGAGAATCTTCTTCGTGGCATGCTTTTCTGCCAACAACCCCTCTTCTTTCTGTTTCAAATCAAAGAAAAATTAGTTAGTTTTAAAATGTGGTGGCTGGTTGTGGTGCTCCTGCTGGGGATGGTTCTCCTCTTCTTTCCCTGCTCTGCGTTTCATTGTCAGACCCTGTCGGGGATGTTATCATTTGATGATATTCATGCTGGGGATAGTTTTCTCCTTTCTTGCTTCCCCGCCTTCCTTGACGACTCTTTATTCGCGAACCTTTCCACGTGGTTTTCCACTGACCACCCGAATTCCTATGATAGTGACCCTTCGTGAAGACCTTGCATGTTTTACTGGTGAACCATTTTCTTTGTTCACCCTTGTCATTGAAAATACCTTTCTGCTGGGGATATCTCTCCTTTTGCGGCATATCTAAGGACTGGGCATTTCCCGACCTTTGAGTCTCATTAACCTTCCTTGAGGTCATTAACCTTTCTTGAGATATCCTTATTGACACCAATCCCTCCCTTTGTCATTTTCCTATTGCTGGGGAATATCCCTCTGGACACTGGCCTTGCGCTTGATCCTTCCTGACTTATACCACTTGGGTGTACCAATCAAAATCCCGTCTTGCGTAATTGGAAATCTGATGGAAAATTTTGCAGTCATTTCTTGCAAACAGACTCTATTGGGGAATTTTCGATAAAAAGGATAAAGATAAAAGGAAACAAAATAAAAGACAAAAAGGAAGATGACTCTCTAAAAAGAAAAATTGTAAAGTAAACCTATCAAACGTGGATACCAACTCTAATGGACATGACATGCACATATAGCCTATCTTCCGTCGTTAAACCGCCTTTTGCAATCTTCTCCTGCGACTTTCCTATCTCGTTTCCAATCTTCGTTCAACTTGTAGTGCCCGGGGGGTTTTCACTATCAAGCCTCTCTCATTTCGGTTTTTCTCTCAGCTTTCATCGCCTTATGGTGCCTGTGAAGGTTTTCACCGCTAAGACTCTCTCATTCGTGCTTCTCTTCAGCTGGGGATTGGGAGTGTTACCGCTGAGCTTCTCTCATATTTCTCCTGCTGCAGATCAGAGTCTTTTCTGATGGGAATCAGAGTGTTATGTTTTGATAAGACTTCTCTCATTTGCCTGACTTGGCCTCTTTCGAAGATTGGTCAAAAGGTCTTTCTTTGGACCGTAATGTGGATTTGGATAGGGCTAGAAAGAAATGGTATTAAAGGCTTGAAACAAAACAATATGGGTTCAAAATTACAACCTTCGGAGTCTACATCTTCCTTTATAAACACAACTTTTGTTGCCCCAGTTTTTACTTGGGGATTTTTGATTTTTATTTACACTATGACCGAGCTGTGAAGCGTCTACGTATCCTCTTTGAGGAATCAGGTCAAACGTAGTTCCCAATTCCTCTTTTCAAGTTTCTTTTTTTTTCATACATTTTTCTTTTTCTTTTCTTTATCTCTTTTTTGTTGTTTTCTTTTTTTTTATTTTTTTCTTTATCCATTTCTTCTCTTACCTTTCAAACTTGTGTTTCTAGTCTTTGTAACTAATTCCGAATGAGGGGTGTGAAAGAATTTAAAGTAAGGCTCAAAGGGTTGACGATGGATAAAGTATTTGGATAGCAGAACAAAATGCCTTCGTCATTCCAATCTTCAAAACATGCCAAGCGTAAACAACACAATTAATATTCGTCATATCTTTAAAGCACTGTTGGGCAACACTCTCATTTTCATTATTATGAACGACCCCATGTCAATTTTGGCAGCTTGCCTTTAACGGTTTTCTTTTACTTGCCCCAGTTTCTCATGGCTCGGGTTTCGAATAATCTCAAACCGTTCTTACTTCATTTAAATATCTCGATCACCTCCCAATGGTTTTGTGATTAACTTTTAAGATCAGGCCAGAACTATGCGCGCACGTCATGTCACTAGAGCTAGCAGAAAAAGAACTATAGGAAGGAGATGACTAAATAACAGAAAATGTCTAGAAATAATATAAAAATAGGTCATTGCATTAACCGATAAAACAACGACTCGAACAACCAAAAAACAAAAACTGGGGTACCATACTTAGAACGAACCTAGACCCCTTTAGATGAGACACTATGATCAAAAGAAAAATACAAGGATAAAAGGTTTGAGCCACAAAACAACATTCGGATTACCATTCTGAAATAACTCGGACAAATAGAAATGACAACAAAATAAGCCACCACAAATGACTCTCCAATTGATAAGCTTGACATTTAGCCACGAATTTGATTATCAGAACCACTAGGGCCTTCTCTCATTTCAGTCGGCAAATTCCCGAGTGGATTCTCATATTCCGTGCCACCAGGCATCACCGCCAGAAAGTGTGTATCATCAGGTGCAGGTAACGGATTCAGCGCGATATTCTGGGTGTCACTGTTATGAATCACAATCAATCTTTCTTGGATCATCCTTTCTATTTCCCTTTTCAAATCCCGACAACTTTCCATGTTGTGCCCCTGGGCATGGGAATGGTATTCACACCTTTTAGATGGGTCAAAGCTCCTTGCACGTGGGTCCACATGATTTGGAGGGATGGGTGAAATCATGTCCTGTTGTTTTAACTTCTCAAATAAGCTTGCATAGGAAACTCCTATTGGTGTGAAATGTTCCTTCAACTTCGGTTCCCTTCTATACCCTTGGTTTGGAAGTGGGTTATAAGGTATTTGGAAATTTTGCGGAGGCTGGTAGAGATTTTGTGATGCTCGTGCTCGCTTTCTTGGATGATTTGATGGCTGAATAACATACTGGGGTGGATCAACTGAGTATGGTGGGTTCGGAGGTGGATAGTAATGCTCGGGGGAGTTATGGAAAACCTGTCGAGACATCGCATACCGTCGAGGTGTTCTTCTGGAACCTTTTCTTGACCCCGATATCATCGTGACTTCTTCATCCCTCTCATTCGTGTCACTAGATTCAAATTGGACAGCCTGAGCTGCAGCCTTGAGAGCCGCTTGACTTATAATTCTGCCCGTCTTAAGACCGTTCTCTACCATTTCTCCCATTTTGATTACATCCAAGAAGGATTGACCAACCGCGGACATCATGTTCTGAAAATAATCCGGCTCTTGAGCTTGAAGGAAGACAGTGATTAACTCATGGTCATCCATGGGTGGCTCAGCACGAGCCGCTTGCTCTCTCCATTTAAGGGCATATTCCCTGAAACTTTCACTTGATTTCTTCTTCAGATTTGAAAGGAAAATGCGGTCTAGGGCAATGTCAATGTTGTATTGGAATTGTTTGACAAAGGCCTGTGCCATGTCGTTCCAGACGTGCCAACGAGATGCATCTTGATCCCAAAACCATTCAGAGGCTACTCCTGTAAGGCTTTCCCCAAAGTAAGCTATTAACAATTCTTCATTTCTTCCCGGACTCCTTAGTTGATTGCAATACCTTTTCAAGTGGGCTATTGGGTGTCCATGTCCATCGTACTTTTCAAATTTGGGAATCTTGAAACCAGGTGGCAAGTGGACATCGGGAAACAAGCATAGATCTTTGAAAGCCACACTCTTTTGACCTGCCAACCCGTGCGTGTTTTTCAACCGCTGTTCTAAGCTTTTCAATCTTTGGGTTATTTCCTCCTGTACCATCTTTCGGGGATCTTCCGTTGTCCGCTTGTCACAAATCAACCACCTTCTACTTACTTTACAATTCAAGACAAAACATGTTAGAATGGACTCAGCCAGTCCTTATCAATTTTTTTATTTTTTTATTTTATATTATATATATACATATACAGTTGTGGTCGAATCTTTTGGAGATTGCCTACGTATCGTGACCCCGCATGAATCAGACCGAGCGTAGTTCTTGCAAATTAATGCAAGAAATAAAGAGATATTTACTTGATTATTTTTTTTGAATAAAAATTGTAGAAGCCGACTCCAACTACAGACTTGTGTAGGAGATTTCTACAAGAAAAAGAATATTTTTTGGTGTCAATTATGCCTATTTCTACAAAATTGGCCACATAATGGCTTATTTGACAAAATGACTATTTTTGCAAAATTTATTTAAGAAAGATAAACTTGAATTTTTTTTTGTTTTGTGGCTCATGGGGCATCGTTCGGCATCACCATAAACCAACACAAGACTATTTTTCATAAATTGGCCATGTAATGGCTTATTTAGACAAAGTGGCTCTTTTTGCAAAATTTTATTTAAGAAGATGCAAATTCAAAATTTTTTATCCTGGGGCCTATGGGGCATCGTTCAACACCGACACAGGCCAACACAAGACTGAGGAAGTTAAAATGCAAAAATGTGGCTATTTCAGCAAAACTCCGGCCATGTAATGGCTTATTTGATAAAGTGGTTATTTTTGTAAAGTTGAGTGATGACTCAAAACTTGATTTTTTTTTTTTTTTGCGGATACATCCTTTCGCATTTCCGCGAGGGAATATTTCCAGGCTGTGTCCAAAATTATTTGCAAATGACTCAAAGTGGCTATTTTTGCAAAAACGGCCTTCCGACGTCCTTTTAAGGGACATTCGGCTTATTTTAAGCAAGAATAGCATTACCCGACTTATTTATAACAAAAATAAAAATTTTGTCATTTTTGGTTATTTTTGCAAAAAGGGTGTGAACCCGGACTTGATTTTATGGCTATGGCCTTGCAACATTTCCACAAGGAATATTTCAAGGTCGTGCCCGCAAATTATTAAAAATGATTCAAAGTGGCTATTTTTGCAAAAAACAGCCTTCCGGCGTCCTTTCGAAACATTCGGTTATTTGCAAAAATGGCATTACTTTGATTTTATTGACAAAATTAAACGCACATTTTTTTTTATTTTTTAAAGGGGTGGTTGAACATGATGAGGGTTGCCTACGTATCTCACCTAGTGGTGAGAATCAAACCTGCGTAGTTCGGTCAGATTATTTTATGACCAATTATTTCAACAAAATTGCTCTTTCTGTTTTTCAAATTTTCAAATTTTTCGACACCATTTCGTCAATATTTTTGATATTTTTCTATTCCAAAATTCTATTTTTTTTTTGTTTTCAAGAATTTAACCAATCATCATAATAATACATGATAAATAAATGCAACATATAATATGCTCGGTCTTTGATTACTGGGTCACCTGTCCTAGACGGACCCAACCCCTGTGTTGAGTCCCCTAAGTCAAATGCAACATGATGCAAATAAGCGTTCCTACTAGGGATCCGGCATGAAGTCACGTTATTCTAAGTTTAAAACCCGGGTATGTGTTCTAGACTGTGTACCCGAGCGGACAACTCGAGTTGAGGAAGGAGCTCCTTTCCGGGAACCAAAAGGTCAGCCGGCTTAGAAACTTTCCGAGCCTCTTTATTATTTCGGGGTATGACACTAACAGAATAGGGAGTCTCAACCAGTGAGCACATCCCCATAGGTGAGAAGAGAAGGGTTTCGGCACAGTTTATATATACAGTTCAAGATAATATCAAAGCGGTAAACATATAGCAGTTTGTATATACAGTTCAGATGGTATCAAAGCGGTAAACATATAGCACATTAATTAAACATATAATAAAATCAGATATAGGCAAAAACAACAATTTAACTGAGCTCCAATTCTTGAACCCTGAACCGAAGTTCAGAAATATACTTCCCCAGCAGAGTCGCCAGAGCTGTCACACCTCCTTTTGGCGCTAACCCGCGAGGGCGCGAGTAAAAGGGAGTTTTTTCCAATTAAAGGACAATCGAAACGGGATTTATTTATTAAGAGATTCAGAGTCGCCACTCGGGATATTTATGGTGTCCCAAGTCACCGGTTCGAATCCCAAATCGAGGAAAGGATTGACTCTATACTACGGTCCGCGAACCAGAAATCCGGATAAGGAATTCTGTTAACCCGGGAGAAGGTGTTAGGCATTCCCGGGTTCCGTGGTTCTAGCACGGTCGCTTAATCATCGTATTTGGCCTCTTTATCTGATTTTATAATGTGCTTTAACCTATGTGCAAATTTTAACTTTTAACCGCTTTTGATTATTATTATTATTATAAGAATTATTATTATTATTATTATTATTTTTAAAGAATTGCAATGTTGTGAAAATGTATCTCGAAACACGTCGCACCAGTGCACCCATGGTTGTCAACACATTTCGACTCCGTTGAGATTTGGATTTGAGTCACATAAATGTGCACTCGAGTTTAAGGAGATAAGATTATTAAATACGCGCCTAAAGATACTAACGCGTTTTGTGTTCGGGAAGGGCCGTGAAATCCGCTAAACAACACATCCCGGAATCTAAACGTTTTTCGTAATAATCGTCTGTTGAGGGCCCCGCAATTTGCGTGTTATTTTGGCGAGGCTCGTCTCACTTATTGTTTAAGGGCTCATTACCCTTTTATTGTTTATTGTTTTAAATGAATTACAACACAGTAGAAACGTATCTCGAACCACGTTGCACCAGTGCACCCGTGACTTTTGACACGTTTCGACTTCGTTGAGATTTAGATTTGGGTCACATAAATATGCACCCGTATTTGAGAAGGAAGTATTAGAATACGCGATTAAAGCAACTACGCATTTATCATCTTAGTATGGGAGTACATATTTATACTTATATAGGCTGGATCAAGCTTCATGCATGCCTTTTCATTTAAGAAGCTAGCTAGCTTCCTAGAAAGTACAAATAGTATGTCATAAAAATGTACAAGATAAAATTTTCAAAAATTATTTTAAGAACCAGGCAATTCATAGTAACACACACACACACACAGCGGCATAAAGCGAGGGAGTGGGGTACCTGACTTCAGGGTTTATGCAGATGTTGCGAACCAATTGAAACCCACAAATTCGAACAGCTGCTCCCACCGCTGCCCGGAAACCTCTACGACCTTGACGGACTGAGCTCGACTAGGATTATGCACACTCGAACAGAAATAACGTCGCTATCACAGCAATGGCAACATCGGAGTGACAGTCGACGCGACACACACGAAGAACTTCCTGAGAACTTCAGAATGCCTTGACGACGACCACGGTAGAATCGACGACCTGGACTTGGACTGGGCGGCTACTGCTGGTTGACGACGGAGAAGCAGCAGGTGGTTTGCCGGGCGATGCTGCTGCTGGACGTCGCTGCAGCTGGAGACGACGCGAAGAGTGGCTGGTCGTCGCAGTAGCTGGTCGTTTGGTCTGTGTATGGCTGTTTGACGATGGAGATAGGGAGTGGTCGTTTTTGTTCGCTCCCCGTTCTGCTTCAGCTCTTGTGTGTGTGTTGTTTTTATTTTCTGAAGAAGTTTCTTTTTAGTTCAAAAGAGAGATGATCTCTCCCTTCTCTTTTTAGTGTGTCCCAGGCCTTTTTTCTTCTTCTTTTTCTTTGCTGCCCGTTTCTCTTCTTTTCTCTCAAGAAGAAACTGTACAGTAGCCTCCCCCTTTTTTTTGACGTTAACCTTCCCCCCCCCCTCCTTTTTTGATTTTGTTTTTTGTTCTCTCTGTTTCGTTTTCTTTTTCGAAAAAATCCCCCGCTCCTTGGCTACCGTTTTTCTTCTTAAAGAAGAAGCTCTCTTTTGTTTCCTTTTCTCGTTTTTGTTCTCCCTGTAATATTTGTGTTTTTTATCCATCCTCTTACGTAAGAAAATGGAGGGGTTTTATCCTCATGAAATTTTTGGCCGATCTCTCCCCATATGAAATCATTTTAGTTGATGGATTTTTGTCTTCTGTTGATGGCTCTGTCCCCTATATTCTATTGTATTTCAAATATACCAAGACCAAAATGATGGGTCTCTCACGTGGGGTTGGGTACCCAATAGTGATGGGTCTTCCTCGTGTTTTGTCTGTGTCCCCCATGTGTGTCCCCCACGTGTGGTGGGCTCGGATTATTATGGGCTATGTCCGAAAATTATAAAACCGGGTGGTTTGAACCCGAATATTATTCTTCGCCCGGAACCGAGAATGAGAACACGGTGTTATTAATTAATCACTACAAAATATTAAATAAAATTATTTTTTGTAATTTTCGTTTTTAATAAAAAGATAAAAATATAAAGTACTATTTTTGTATTTTTTCAAGTTTAAAATGACTACGAAACATTAATAAAACTATATTTTTGTTATTTTTCATTTTAAGGTAAAAATAAAGTAAAAGAGTCAAATTTAGCTAAAATAGCTATATTAAAACTAAGCTAAATATTTTACGCTAAAAAAAAATAAAAATCTCGGGGAGGGTCAAAAATCACGCGTTTACAGTCATGATTCGTAGAAGCTAAGCAATCCATAAAATCATAAACTCCTAACTCTTTTATTTTAAACCCTTTTATTAATCATAACAACAAGCGTTAGATATTTAAAAAATAACGGAATAGGAAATTAAAGTGGAAGACATAAATTAAATAAGCTACACAATAATGCGGAAATCAACATATGCATCTACCTAAGAACTAGTGTCACAACATCCACGAACTACTAAGAGTACTAAATACAATCGTTTGAAAGAAATTTAACAATATTTATCTAGAATATAGGAGATAATAGGATGAAATAGAAGATAGAGGAGACGTCGGGCCTGCGGACGCCTACAAGGCTACCTCGGTGTCTCTGTGGACTGATGGTTGGCTCTCGAGCTATTACTGCGCACTAAATGCTACTCCAGGATCTGCACACAGTGCAAAGTGTAGTATCAGCATAATTGACCCCATGTGCTGGTAAGTGCCTAGCCTGACTTCGTCAAATGGTGACGAGGCTAGACCAGACTACCACATAAACCTGTGCACTTATATATACATATACAGTGAAAATAGAAATACGGAGATAACTAATCGATATGGGAGGGGGAGCATGATGTGGGGAAGATAACAACTCCAAGTAAAAGTCACCAAGTAACGAAGAAAACAACATAACTCAAACATCAATAAAGAATCATAAATTTATAAGTGCACGGCATCACCCTTCGTGCTTTTACTCTCTTCCTCACCAAGCTATAATATAATAAAAATATGCACGGAATCACCCTTTGTGCTTTTACTCTCTTTCCTCACCAAAGCAATTATGCGATAAAAATGTGCACGGCATCACTCACCGTGATTTTACTCTCTTTCCACACATATAATCAATAGAATCGGCAGGAAATAGTACATCGTGCGACACGGCATCACCCTTCGTGCTTTACACTCTTTCCTCACAATAAAAAATAATGCACAATATTACCCTTCGTGCTTTAACACTATTCCTCATCCAAACAACAATTACAAATAAGGGGCAATATCACGACCCAAATTTCTCACCCTTAAGAGTCGTGATGGCTCCGACTAATATGAGCTAGGTAAGCCAAACCTTAGTTCAATTACTTCATTAACCAATTATAAAGAAACTACATGATAACAACAAAAATTTAAATTCAAGCGGAAGACAACGATAAAATATATGAAAACTATATCTAATACAAATACTTAATCCTTAACCATCCAAAATTTGGTGTCACGGTGTCACAGACGATCAGATATTTACTATATACAAAGTCTGAAGAAATAATAATACATTGTTTTGGAATATAAGGGAAATGAAATAGGAATAGTAGGCTGAAGAAGAATCCAAGGCCTGCAGATGCCTGCAGGACTACATCGAGTCACCTAATGAGCAAGAATCAGTAATACCACCACGGTTCGAAGTCTCCAACACTAGGGTCTACACGAAAAAAGTGTAGAGTGTAGTATCAGCACAACCAACCCCATGTGCTGGTAAGTGCCTAGTCTAACCCCGGCGAAGTAGTGACGAGGTTAGGATCAGACCACCAAATAAACCTGTGTAGTTGTCTAATATACATCGGAAAGTAAAGTAGAATAAAGAAAAAAGGATGGGAGGGGAAAACATGCTTCGGGAAATAACAAATAAAGCAGAATCTCAAGAGAATTATTAGGAAACAAAATTCAACTTCTAACAAGGATAAGGAAAACAAAGGCAAATTTCACTCTCGGTTCACAAATCGTTGCAGGCGTGCAACTCGATCCCATTTATCATATCTTGTGGTACGTACCACCCGCTCCCATATTAAATCTTTGCAAATTTTTTGCTAATTTTAATTACATATACAATTTACTTAGGCTTCTTCCATTCCAAACTACAGGAACAGAGGCCCGTTGTTCTCTGTTTTGATGGGGGTATAATTTTTTTTGTATGAAATTAATTTGGTGGTGTCGTTACTATGGTAGAATGATGATTACTTGTGAAGAAGATGGAGAGGTCAAATAAATAAATTATTTTATGAGTACTTCTTAATAAGTATCATATTTAAAATAATTGAGGGTATTTTAGTTAATATAGCAGTACAGTACAATACAATATAGTCAAACTAAATAATAAAAATATTGTTTAACAATAACAAAGGATATAATCTATCCATACATTGTATCCATCAAAACAATACAATACGGTATAATACATTACAATACAATACATTATAAATGATAGGTAACAATGATCCAAATAGAGTGTAAGCTAAGTAGGTGTTACAAATGAAGAACAAATAACAAAGACTCAATAAACCTAAGGACTTAAGATATCTTCAATCTTGTCTGGTCCTTGAGGTTGCAACAACTTTATTCTTGAGAGAGGTTGTAACAAGCACTTGAGAGAATATTTTGTTTTCTGATTTTGCAAGTGTTGGACATAATGCCTTGTGCCTTGCACCAAGTTTAAACTACAAAAGACATTACTGGTGATCATAATTCACAATGGTGATGGCAATTCTTGGTTAGTACATGCCTTTTCCCAATGGGAAGTGACTGCTGCACTGTTGCGTGTACAATTGCAGGCATTCACTTTCTGCGGTTGCTTTCTAGCTGTATAGTTGACTTAAACTTCTGTTAGGGGAACACCAAGGGATCATGTCCCTAATCTGGTTCTCGTGAATCTAAAGGCACACTGTCCAGATTATCTTGAGTCGATTAACTTGAATGATTGTACCAAACATGCTTCATGTCATGAAATAAGTTGTTTTACCTTCCTTGATTGTATTTATACATGTGTGATATCACTTACAATGATGTAAGCAAGATAGGTAAAAAACCTTTCACAGAAAGTTGACTGTTGGACTGTTCCTGTATAGCAACTTTCTAGCTGAAGAGTTGACTTCATACAGTCTCCTTAGGAACTGATTGGGACATGTTCCCTCATATGTTTATTTCACTCTGAAGAGTTGAGTTATATCCCACGCTGGATACCAACCTGGAACTTTGTGATATCAATGTCTTGTAAATGTGTAACAGGGGCTTTATCTGGTTCTGGATGGTAATTTTGTTAGATCATCAAAACATAAGTAAAGTACCTGTGCCCAAGGTACTTGTAACCTATCAACTGAAATCCAAACCTAAGCGACCTAGGCTAGCGAACGCGAAGAAAATTTTCTCTTCTAGGCCCAGCTCTTCTTCGCGAACGTGAAGAATAAATTCTTCTGCAACAAAATCTGCAACTCTCCAAAGCCAAGAATTGGTCCGTTAACCCTCTGAAACTCACCCGAGGCCCTCGAGACCTTAACCAAAATATGCCAACACATCCCATAATATTATTCAAACTTGTTCCAACCTTCGAAACTATCAAAACAATATCAAAACATCAAATCACCCTCAGATTCAAGTCTAAGAATTCCAGAACTTCCAAATTCCATTTTCGATAAAAAAAGTCTATCAAACCTCGTTCGAAAGACCTGAAATTTTGCACACATGTTCCAAAATGACACAACGGACCTACTCCAATTTCCGAAATTCCATTCAGAACTCTACTTCAAGATTTCTAATGCCGATCAAAAATGCCGAATTTTCAATTTCACCAATTCGAGCTTAAATCTATTACGAACATCCAAAATACATTTTGAACGCGCTCTCAAGTCCAAAATCACCTAACGGAGCTAACCAAATCATAAAAATATAAATCCGAGATAGAACACTAAAAAGTCAAAACTTGGTCAAGCCTCTCAAACTTGAAGCTTCAAACTAAGAATTATTCTTCCAAATCTATTCCGATTTCCTGAAAATCAATACTGACGATCTACATAAGTCATGATACATCATATGGGGCTAGTCATGCCCGAGAACTGGCGAGCAAATTACAAATGTTCAAAACGACCAATTGGGTTGTTATAATAAAATTTTGCTATATATGTTTTAGGCAAAATTTTGAAGTGTTTTGCATCATGGTTTATATTTTTACTTTTATTTTTCTTATGTAACATGAAAAGAAAAAGAGCCTTCACACATTTTTTAAACAATATGGCAAACGAATTAGGACAGTTTATAATCTATATGGAATAAAATCAAATTAAAATTTGTTTAAGATTAACCAAAAATAAAATTTATTACTGATTCAGGTGGCCGAATATGTAAAATTGTACTAATGACCATGCTTTTATAAGGGGTAGCAGTTGATGATGATGGAGGTTCCGTTAAGAGTTTGGTGGTTCATCATTTTAGGTGGTCAAAAGGTGGACATATGGATAGTGAACGGAGGAGACAATGGAAAAAAAGGTTGTAGTGGCGATAGTCGGTGATAATGTATATTCTGTAAGGCTTAAGGGTATTTGTGATAAGTTTATTAAAGATAGAGATATATTTGTAGGTAAAGTATAATAAAGGTTAAATGTAGATAATTTTCGAAAGTATTAAGAGTATATTTGACCATTTTCAAGAACAAGGAACGTAATCTTAATATTTCTTTAAAATTCATAGTTGTCAAGCCAAAATTGAGCATATTATTGATCCTCTCTTTAATCATGTTTAGTGCCTTGTATGATGCTATATATTAGGCAGATACTTCTTTAAAATAGTACGGACTAGTCAATTTTCGGACTGGTCAATCAAAAATAGCCAACATTTGCAAAGTCATTAAAAAATAGCCACTATTTTGCTGCAATATGAACCAGTCCAGCATAATATACTGAAAATCGGTGCACATGTATATGAACTTCCAACATACTATGCTGGAATTTCAATACGCGGAAAGTTCCAACATAATATACTAGAGATTGGAGCACCTGTGTATGAACTTCCAGCATATTATGCTGAAACTCCAACACGCGGAAAGTTCCAACATAATATACTGGAGATTGGAACACATGTGTATGAACTTCCAGCATATTATACTAGACCGATATATTATGTTGGAACTCCATTATAATATGCCGGAGTTCAAGTATACTTATGCTGGAATTACATTATAATATACTGAAGTTCCAGTATACTTATGCTGGATCTGCAATATATTATGTTGGAGTTTAAGTATATTTATGCTGGAACTCCATTATAATATATTGGAGTTCCAATATACTTATGTTGGATCTGCAATATAATATGCTGGAGTATTTTCCGAATTTTGAACAGTGTTTTCATCCAGATTAATCTTTATATAAAATGTGGCTAAATTTCAATTACTTTTAAAACTGTGGCTATTTTTAAATGACTACTTGTAAATTTGAGTATTTTTAGTTTCTCCCAGAAATTTCCTAACACTTTCACATGAAAGCCTACATGAGATGGTATCTATACTTTTCTTGCATATGGTGAATGGCTTAACAACTCCCACATGCTATCTCTTAATTGTTGCTCTAATAAAATCATTCTTTCATGCTAATATTCTTACTTATCCATAACTTTTGACCTTTTCGTGTTTTTGAAGATTATATCTATGCTACTAAATAATGCTACCAACTGATTAATAGTATTAATTAGCGTAATTTCAGCGCTCTTAAGAACATGGAGATATTTCTGTAGCACTCTTTGACCATAATTGAAGTTTTGAACAAAATTAGAGTATCAAGATAACATGGATAATTATTTAAGTATAAATTGTGATCAGAAAAATAGTTTTTCATTGTGTTTGAATTTGAGAGACAGACTCCTCCCCTTGTCCGTGGTGTCACAGGCACTTCATTTTCTCGTTTATCGGGTTATTAAGCTTGATTACAGTTCCTATTCGTAATTACTAATTCATGTTTATTTTTAGAAAATTAGTTTTCACACTTTCAGATCAAATACAAATATAAACATAAATACATATATAATAAAAACTAGAAAACCACCGAATATTTAGGTTGATAGTCCTGCCTAAAAAAACTCCTAAATTTTAAAAATAAGTGGGGTGGTGCAAAGAATACAATTAGTGGTACAAACGAATGTTCATTTAATCATACTTAAGAGTAGCATATGCATCAAATTAGTGCAATAAACGCGTTGCAAGCTGTCAATTAACAAATATAATATGAATATGAGCTATTCTTCTTGCATTATTTTTTATTAAGAGGGTTCCTAATTTTTTTGTTCTTTCTAAAAGTACAATATTATATGATAAATCAAAGCCTAACCAAAGGTCTTTAGAACAATAAAAATATATCTAAAATCCCTTGAACCCAAATAATTGAAATTAGCATCTGCCAGCAAAATCATCATCCGACCAGTAAACGACAAGTGCACACGAGTGAGTCCCTTTCCTTTATCCTTTGCTTATCATGCAATTAATGATCATGTTGGTCGTTAACTCGTGACTCATGATTATGATTATGACATTATTAAATTAATCAATATTATCAACTCTTTTGAAATATATTCTAATATTTTTTGTAGGATGAGATGGTACTATATCTTGAATTGAACGCAAAGCACAACAATTGAATCCCAAATTGTTGGCTGGCTTGGCGCCTCTTTAT
The DNA here is from genome assembly GCA_032618575.1 of Nicotiana noctiflora. Lineage (NCBI taxonomy): Eukaryota > Viridiplantae > Streptophyta > Magnoliopsida > Solanales > Solanaceae > Nicotiana > Nicotiana noctiflora. The sequence continues at coordinate 38,624 of JASVEL010002882.1, forward strand.
AAACTAGTGATCAGACATGAAAAAATTTATTTGCATCCGGTGTTTGAATCAAAGCCAGTAAATAAATGACGTGTGACTTTTATACATCTATTTATCAATTAATCATACCTATAATACGTATATTTTGTAACTCTTAACGGGTTAAAATGTTTAGTTCAGTGTAATCACAGAGTGCAAACACCGAACTAAACATTTTAATATAAATACCTGTGTAAACAAGTTTGTGATCAATGAATCACAAACTTGCAGGAAAGTTTATAACAGGAAAGTGATCAATGAATCACTTCTCCGGTATCTGTAAGCTACTTGGGGATGTTTTTGGCTTCACATCAAAGGGAAGTGTGATTATGGCCGGGGCAGAATCTGGGTTTACCTCTTGAAATGGTACTTCAAAGGTCAAAGACTGGTACAAGCAAACCTCATCTTCTTTGCAGTAGTATACCTGAAATTGGTTTTACAAGTTTAAATTAGACAGTGCATCCTGTTTTTGTTTAATATTTGGCTCATATGTAACAGGTCTCAAAGTCGTAGGCAAATTTCACAGTAAAATGATCGAAAAGTGATAATTCACAGAGCAATGTCATAGCGATGCACACATACAACCACATTGTTTGATCCTATTGGCATGCATTGGTTCTGTATATAACTATCCTTTTCATGAGCTATTACTAACAATTGCTAATACAAAACATATATAGCAAGCCAGTTTCAATGACAAAGCACATGCTACAGAGGTCAAATTTGAACCAACTGATGCTTCATTTTGCTTCAAACATTGCCTGGTGTCTGTGAAATATAATAACCAGCTACAACCCTTCTATTCATAAAATAGGTGACAGATACACTAGCCCATGGCTTAGCGAAGCAAATGCAAGCCAAAGACTTGACTAAATTAAAGTCAAACTTCAAAGATACATTCTACAAAGCTTAGCGAAGCAAATGCAAGCCAAAGACTTGACTAAATTAAAGTCAAACTTCACAGATACATTCTACAAACGGTACCTTGCAATAAACTCTGCCGGTGGATGTTGAAGCAGAAGATCTTCTGAAGTGTACTACTGCTGAACCTTCTGGGCTGAGACTTCCCTCCAAGGAATCAACAACAGCAGCATCATCTGGATCAAAATCTACGCTAAATTTACTTTGTGCTTCCTGCATTTTGGTAGAAGGCAGCAAATTACATAACGCAAATAAGCAAAGGACATCATAAACAATTTTTATTCATGAAAGAGAGAAATAGAACCTTTGAGAAATGGTACCCTTCAGGTACCGAGATTCTTAAGTTTAATGTACCCTCGTTGGATGAACCACCATTAACCACAATAGTCTGTGAGTCAGCCCCAGAACGCCGTCTAAGGCGCTTCAAAGATCTGGATTTAAGTGGTGGCCGCACTCCTTTTAACTCCAGAGTAAGAACTTCAACTTCTGACTTGTTAAGGTCTAAGTATCTTATCACACTGTTATTCGTATCAGCTATGTATAATCTTCCTGAAAAAGATAACATAGAACAGAGTCAAACACAAGTTTCAGCTGTCACCTTTTCAAAAATGAATACGGAGATACATACAATTACTATTAGTTGAACAAAAGATATGATGAATTAGCTCCAAATTACTGATCAAAGTTCAGTATGTATCACACAATGCAGTTCTAGAACTTTCTTTAGGTCTATCAAGGGTCAGATAAGAAAAATCATAAAACTGAACTAAAATCGAAAGTATGATCTAACTCAAGACTTGGATCTCAGATCTGGAATACCATTACCGTCGCAGGATACAATTTCTTGGTTCAACTTGTCAACGAGACTAAAGTTCCTCAAACAATTGAACAACAACAACAACAACTACCCAGTATAGTCCCACAGGGTGGGGTCTGGGGAGGGTAATATATACGTACGCCTTACCCCTGCCCGATAGAGCAGGGAGGCTGTTTCCAATCGACCCTCGGCGCAAAGACAAGAAGAGGAAAGAAAAGAAAAAAAACAAAACAAAAACAAAAGAAAAAGGACAAGCATTAGTGCTGTTAGCATAAATCACATAAATATATGAGTAAACAAAGACAAAAAATAACCCGACATATAGAAGGACAGGATACACAGGAACAAAACATAGGGCATTAGTAAAACCTTACAATAAGAAAATGGTATGCCATACAATATATCAAGCCTATATGGGTGAACCCCACACCCCGGTCCTACCCCGCGGAAGGAGAGCGTGTAATACTAGAAGTCCCTATCCTACAATCCTGATACTAGACCTCCAGGCGTTCCTATCAAGGGTCATGTCCTCGGAAATCCGCATGATAGCCATATCATGCCTAATCACCTCTCCCCAATACCTCTTGGGCCTCCCTCTACCGCGACACGCGCCAACCACCGTCAGCCGCTCGCAACTCCTCACAGGGGTATCGGGGCTTCTCCTTCGCACATGCCCGAACCACCTGAGTCTCGCTTCTCGCAGCTTCTCATCCACTGGGGCCACCCCTTCTCCCGAATAACTTCATTCCTAACCCTATCCAATTCCAACCTGGTGAGCCCGCACATCCACCTGAGCATCCTCATCTCTGCGACCTTCATTCTCTGAAGGTGGGAATTCTTCATCGGCCAGCACTCTGCCCCGTACAGCATGGCTGGTCTTACCACAGCTCTATAAAACCTCCCCTTGAGTTTCTGTGGCACTTTTTTGTCACACAGGACTCCCGAAGCAAGCCTCCATTTCGACCACCCGGCCCCTATACGGTGAGTGACATCCCCGTCAATCTCTCCGTCCCCCTGAATTACCGACCCAAGATATCTGAAACTGTCCTTCTTGACGATGACTTGGGAACCGAGCTTCACTTCCCTTCCAGCTTCATCTTCGCTCCGCTCGGCGCTAAACTTGCACTTCAGGTATTCAGTCTTAGACCTGCTTGGTTTGAAACCCTTTGACTCGAGGGTCCGTCTCCAGACTTCCAACCTTTCGTTAACCCCGACTCTCGTCTCGTCTATCAAGACAATGTCGTCAGCGAATAGCATACACCAAGGCACATCCCCTTGGATATGACGGGTTAGAGCATCCATCACCAAAGCAAATAAGAGAGGGCTGAGCGTGGATCCTTGGTGAAGCCCCATAACCACCGGGAAGTGGTCTGAGTCGCCACCCACCGTCCTAACCCTCGTCTTAGCTCCGTCATACATGTCCTTGATCACTCTGATATAGGCTTCCGGCACGCTTTTCGCCTCCAGGCACCTCCATAGCACCTCTCTTGGGACCTTGTCATACGCCTTCTCTAAGTCGATGAACACCATGTGCAGGTCCTTCTTCTTGTCCCTGTACTTTTCCACCAGTCTCCTGACAAGGTGTATAGCTTCTGTAGTTGAGCGGCCCGGCATGAAACCGAATTGGTTCACGGATATAGACGACATCCCCCTCACCCTAGCCTCAATCACCCGTTCCCAGACTTTGATGGTGTGGCTTAGTAATTTGATACCACTATAGTTGTTACAACATTGGATATCCCCTTTGTTCTTATACACGGGCACAACTGTGCTCCACCTCCACACCTCTGGCATCTTCTTCGTCCTGAAGATCACATTGAACAACCTGGCTAGCCATTGACTCCTGTCCTACCCATGCATTTCCAAAACTCCACTGGAATTTCGTCGGGCCCGGTCGCTCGACCCCTACTCATCCTACGCAAAGCCCCCACGACCTCCTCCAGCCTAATGCGCCTACAGAACCCAAGGTCCCTATGACGCTCAGAATATCTCAGCTCCCCTACTCAGTGTTTTTGAGAGAGCAAAGCGCAAAAAAGCGACGAGGGCTTGCCTCGCTTCAAAAGCGAAGCGCAAAGCGAAGCGCACGCTTTATTGAAGTGAAGCGCAATTCTTAAAAAACATAATGTAAAATTATAAATAATCAAAAACATCAATTTAAATACTTAAAAGTAGGTACTAGGTACCACCAAATCAATAAACTGAAAGTACATATAATATATATAAGCGAAAATAAAATCAATAAACTGAAAATACATATAATATATATAATAATTAATTAACTGAAGTTTGAAAATATACTGAAATTATATAAAGTTATAATAATTAACTGAAAATAAACTGAAATTATATAAAGTTATAATAATTAACTGAAAATAAAATGAAATTACACATTATAATAATTAACTGAAAATAAACTGATTATATAAATTATAATAATTAACTGAAAATAAACTGAAATTATATAAATTATAATAATTAACTGAAAATAAACTGAAATTATATAAATTATAAAGTTATAATAATTAACTGAAATTATATAAAGTAATAATATAATTATATAAAGTTATAATATAATGTAATTATATAGTTATAATAACTGAAACAGAGGAAGAAAAGTAAATGTATAATAAATGTAATTATATAAAGTTATATATACACATAACAGAAAAGAAAAGTAAAAAAGAAAACTTTCTTCCTCTGTTATGAGCAGAGAAACAGAGGAAGAACGAGAGAAGAAGCAGAACGAAAAAAAAAATGTGAAGAACTCGAGAACAGAAGAAGAAAGGAGAAAGGAGAAGAAGAAATTACCTGGGTCAGCAGTGGAGAAAGGAGAAGAAGATGAGCAACTCTAATTTTTGGCAAGGTCAGAAAGAACGAGAGAAGAAGGTAAAAACCCCTAATTTTTGGTCAATTGTCCAAGGGGAAGGGGTTTTTGGTTGATTTAGGGTCTGTAAAAAACAGACCCAAAGCTTTTTTTTTCTTCAAAAAAGCCCACCAGTGCTTTTTTGTAAAGTAGTGATCGCTTCAACGCTTTTTCAGCCTCGTCGCCTCGTCGCCTCGTCGCTTTTCACTGTGAAGCGCTCGCTTTCTCATATCTGGTCGCCTCAGCCTCTTGGAAGCGAGACTAGGTCGCATCGCCTCGCTTTGCGCTTAAAGTGACGAAGCGAGCGCTTTTTAAAACACTGCCCCTACTCATCCTCAAACAATTGAATGCATTGTAAAAAGTATTACTGAATCTTAAGCAATTGATAATCAAGTGGTCAAAACTGTTTATTCATCCAGGCCTTTCTCCCAAGTTTCTTCTCTTTGGCCTTTTCTGCTGTAAATACCCAGTCGCTCACTCGCACACCAAAGAGGTATAGGAAACAGTTGCCTTGTTTGACACCAATATTCTTTAGAACATAAGTGGAGTCACGCTCTGTCAGGAGATGTGATATGCCTTAGGTGAAAATTCGCATGCAACAAAACCCCAGTATGAACCTCCCTCCTTCCCACCCACCCACACATTTGCATCTGATCTTTGGACAAAATGTGGAAGAGAAGAGGAGGTCAGTTAAAATGTGTTCAAGCAGGAATGAACACTTCAGACGTGTTCAAGAAGGACTAAGCAGTGACACAATTTGATTTCTTTCATAGAAAGAACTGTTCCCACAGAAGGAAAGACTTTAAACTTTATGCTTTAGCAAGAATTTCTGCTTGATCAATTATACACGACTAGCATGCATAACTATCACTCCTAGCTTAAGATGGGTTCACAAAAATTGAACGTGATACAGCTCCTGACTAAATTGAACTTGAAGGAAGAAGCATTCGGTAATATCATCTGAACATAATGCAAATGACAAGGAAAACAAGAATAGTGCTTTTCAAAACGAAAGGCAACACTTGTCGAAGTGCTATATTAAATCATGAGGTCAACTTTTTGAGGATATTGTGGAAAAATAAACTTTTGAGGATAAACCACTAATTTCCTTGAGATTAGTAACGTCTCTTATTCCTGCAAAGTTTCATGGCCCACTCTGAGAGTGAGCAATCAACCAAATAATCACAGCACATAGAAAAGAGAGTACCATTTTCTGTTTCAACGATTCCAGATGGCTCTGAGAACTGCAGGAAAAGAAAAATTTAAAAATAAAACAGAGAAGAGAATCACCAAAATTGCAAGTCAGAGATCCACTAACAGTAGAAACAAAGCAATTTTAGAATGACAGATTCAAGAATCAAAAAGAAATTCTCCCTCTAACATGATAATGTGAAGCTTAACGGGACAAATCAGTCACTAGTATCCTATAGTATTTAACTTAAGAAAATATGATATTCCCTTTTTTTAGAAGGTAAAATTTTGTTGATGTATGGTAGGAAGGAGTCTTCCAGTATACAAGAAGTACACAAAGGTAGATAAGTAGGATTGTACAATTCAAGGAACCAATTATGCTATTTGTGACCTCTTGGGGCAAGTTTCAGGTTCAATAAGTGCAGATGATTGGTGCTCTTTGCAGAAATAGCAAAGTCAGTTCTTATTGCATGTAGTTGGGGTGTTTTTATCTCTTTATTCAACACAACCTCAGCTATTCAGCATTCACCATGCAGCCTCACCCCCTACCTCAACCACCAAATTGAATACAGTAATGCACATACTTTCAAGTGAAGAGAGTTTGAGAGAACAATTAGCAGTACTGCAGTCTTAACATTTTACAAAGTATCAACTTGTTTCTTTCACAAAGTTACATATAAAAGTAGATTCAAAAGAAATTTGTTATGCAGGCAAAGATCAAACAGAATGGTGCAAAAATTTCCATCATTTTAATACCAAGGATTTGACGTTCATTCTCCTGTAACTACAGTTAGGAGGATCCATCCAATAAATTAATAACTTGCTTGGGTCATCTAAGAGGTAAGGCCTCCTCCTATCGACCCTAACTTTCATTATTGAGCTAAAGTAGTCCCCTAGCCCTTCAAGGTTACACGCTGCCCTCTATGTTGTCACTATCATCAATATCAATCTCATCAAAAAGAAAACCTTTAGGCTTGTTATCCAGGAACTTGTTCAGAAATATCTACCACTACAAGTAGCTTTTATTGATTGGCTATAGTGCTTACATTCGAAGAAAAAGCGCGAAGACCTTCCTAAATATGAGACTCTAACATCGATCAAGTTCATGCTTGTTGTTATGTATAGTCCCACATTGGAATGGGAATGATATGTACATTGTAGAATATGGTTATAAATAGGACCTCTTGTATTATATTGAGTAAGAAATATCAATTATAATATTTCTCTCCCGTGCATTCTCACATGGTATCAGAGCATTAGTGAGAAACTTATCGTTGTGCATCATTCCAACAACTTCCGGGAAGAAAGACCTCGTCGCCGTGCAATTTTTCTGCCGGCTTAAGAGGTTATCCGCAACAAAATCAATTTCCGTTGGTGTTGTGCAAAAACCAATAACATCACAAGACTCCTTAGGCTCAGGCGACCAAACCTCAGTCAACCCCATCGGAAAATACCTTCCCACGCGCCAGAAAAGAAAGCAAATCTGGAGCCCTTTCCGGCCACTTTCTGAAAAACATTTCCATAGGACAACTTGCTCTCAAGGGAATTCCGAGTTTATCCATCCTGATTACGACAAAATCCGACAACTTTGCAATCTTCTGGCAAGCTACAGTGTTTTCCGGTGTGAACAGTTTTTCGGCGTAAAATAGTGTTCTGTTTTTCTGCTGTAAACAGTATTTTCCCAGTTATTTCTTCAGTTCTCACATGTGAACCGATACTTTGAATAGTTGGATGGTTTCTTTGGCAGATTATATTGAGTTCCTTCGGTACAAAGCATGAAAGAAAACATCTTCTGAGATAGCTTTGTTCAAACCGGAAATAGCGTGACTTGTATATCCCAATCTTCATCCTCTGAGTCTTGGGTCATTGATTCAGGTGCATCAGATCATATTTCTAGCAACAAATCTCTTTTCACTACTATTTCGTATTATCAATCTCTTCCGAGAGTCACAATGGCCAATGGGTCACAAACCATGGCAACCGCAATAGGTCAGGCAAGATCACTTTCTTCCTTACCTTTAGATTCACTTCTTTATGTTCCAAGTAATCCTTTTAATCTCATAGTTGTTATTCGCTTAGCCAAATCACTTAAATACGCTGTTTTATTTCTTGATGACCTTGTCTTTACATAGGAACGCATAACAGGGGGATCATTGGTACCGAGTGAACCAAATGGACTTTATTACCTTATCCTTGCTAAATCATATGGACTCACATCTTGTCTTCCTGCAACAACTTGTCCTTATACTGGTTGCACCAGATTTATTACATTGGGACAACCCAGTTTGTCAAAACTTCAGAAAATGGTACCTGGTTTATCTCACTTGTTAGCTCTAGAGTGTGAGCCATGTCAGCTCGGCAAGCATACTCGCTCTCATTTCCCTCGGTGTCTTACTAATCGAGCAGAATCACCTTTTACTTTAGTCCATTCAAATGTTTAGGGTCCTAGTCGGGTCAGTTCCGCCTTGGAATTTCGTTGCTTTGTTAGTTTCATTGATGATTATTCCAAGTGCACTAGGATATTTTTGATAAGAAAATCGATCTGAGTTGTTTTCTATTTTGCACACCTTCCACGCTGTAATTCAAAATCAATTTGGGTTTTCTATTTGCACATTTCGTGGTAATAATGCCCGAGAGTATTTATCTTCCCCATTTCAGCAATTTATGGAATCTCATGGGATTATTCATCAAATATCTTGTGTGTACACATCTCAACAAAATGGGGTAGCTGAAAGAAAGAATAGACATCTTATTGAAATTGCACGTAGCCTACTCATACAATCTCATGCTCCTTTGCGTTTATGGGGTGGATGCAGTTCTTACATCTTGATATCTTATTAATTGTATGCCATCTTTAGCTATCGAGGACCAAGTTCCATTCTATGTCATGTTTCCCAACTTACCTTTGTTCTCTCTTCCACCCCTTATCTTTGGAAGCACTTGTTTTGTCCATAACCTTACTCCAGAAACAGATAAGTTAGCTCCTCATGTTTTTAAGTGCGTATTTCTAGGTTACTCGAGAACACAAAAGAGGTATCGATACTATTTTCTTGACTTTTAAAATCCCCTCATACTTCACAGTTCCGGTAATCACTTAGATATTTTCGAGGTACTACCAATTTCATCTTTTGGAGATTCGGTCACTATTTCTCATTCATCTTCCTCTACATCTCCAGCTCCACCACCTATAGCTCCAGTTCCACCACCTACAACTCAAGTTGTACCTCCACCACATATAGCTCTACTTCCTTCACATAATCCAGTTCAACTTTATGCAGCTTCATCACTCTTGACTTATCATCGTCGTCCATATCTAGCATCAGGCCAGGTAATTCACGTCCTGCATCAGATTTTGCACCTACTGCGGACTTGTCTCCTCTTAATCAACCAATTGCACTCCACAAAGGTGTACGATCCACACTTAATCCTAATCCCCACTATGTCCGTTTAAGTTATCATCGTCTATCATCACCTCATTATGCTTTTATATCTTTTTTGTCCACTGTTTCTATCCCTAAGTCCACAAGTGAGGCATTATCTCATTCAGGATGGCAACATGTTATGATTGACGAGATGCCTGCTTTACATGCGATTGGCACTTGGGAGCTTGTTCCTCTTCCTGCAAGTAAGTCTATTGTTGGTTGTCCTTGGGTTTATGTAGTCATAGTCGGCCCAGATGACTAGGTTGATCAGCTTAAGGCTCGTATGCAAAAGGATATACTCAGATTTTTGGACTTGATTATAGTAATACTTTCTATCCCGTGGCGAAAGTAGCATATGTTCATCTCTTTTTGTCCATGGTTGTTGTACGTCATTGGCCTCTTTATCAGTTAGACATTAAGAATGCTTTTCTCCATGGTGATTTTGAGGAAGTTTATATGGAGCAACCACCTTATTTTGTTGCTCGGGGGAGTTTAGTGGTAGTGTATGCAGATTGCGCAGGTCACTATATGGTTTGAAACAATATCCTCGAGCTTGATTTAATAAGTTTAGCACAATTATTCAGGAGTTCGGCAATGCATGACTCGGAGTGAGGCTGATCACCTGTGTTTTATCGCCATTACGCTCTTAATCTGTGTATTTGTCTGGTGGTTTATGTTGATGATATTGTTATTACTGCCAATGTATGGTATTACTAATCTGAAGCAGCATCTCTTCCGGCACTTCCAGACTAAGGATCTGGGCAACTTGAAGAATTTTCTAAATATTAAGGTCGCTCAGTCTAGCTCAGGTATTGTTATTTCACATCAGGAGTATGCCTTAGACATTCTTGAGGAGACTAGAACGATGGGGTTGCAGGCCTATTGACTCTCCTATGGATCCGAATGTTAAGCTTGTGCCAGGACAGGGGGAGCCTCTTAGAGACCCTACGAGATATAGGAGGTTGGTTGGCAAATTGAATTACATCACAGTGACTAGACCTGACATTTCTTTTTCGATGAGTGTTGTAAGTCAGTTTATGGATTTTCCCTGTGATAGTCACTGAAATGCAGTTGTTCACATTCTTTGATATATAAAGTGAGCTCCAGGCAAAGGATTACTATTCGAGGATCGAGGCCACGAGCAAATTGTTGGGTACACAAAAGATGATTGGGCAGGATCACCTTCTGATAGACGTTCTATGTCTGGATATTGTGTTCTAGTAGGAGGTAATATGGTCTGTTGGAAGAGCAAAAAACAGAATATAGTTGCTCGATTTAGTGCCGAAGCCGAATATCGGGCCATGGCTATGACAACGTGTGAATTAGTTTGGGTCAAGCAGTTGCTCAAGGAGTTAAAGTTTAGAGAAATCAGCAAAATGAAACGGGTGTGATAACCAAGCTGCTCTTCATATTGAATCAAATCCGGTGTTCCATGATAGGACTAAACACATTGAGATGGACTATCACTTTGTCAGAGAAACAATACTTTCAGGAGATATTGTTACAAAGTTTGTAAAGTCTCTTGATGGTTCTTGTATTAGTTACATGTGTAACAAACTCGGTACATATGACGTGCATGCACCGGCTTGAGGGGGAGTGTTAGTTATGTATAGTCCACATTGGAATGGGAGTAATATGTACTTTGTAGACTGTAGCTATAAATAGGACCTCTTGTATAATATTGAGTAACAAATATCAATAATAATATTTCTCTCGCGTGCATTGTCACACTTATTTTTTGTACAGAACATCTTAAAGTTTTTTCCAGGCATCTAAAAACTCGGATACTTTATAAAATGTCCAAAACTTTCAGAGACCTAAGTGGACAGGTATCTGATACACTTATCCTTGCTGGATTACCTAACGGCACTCGTAGGTCTTAGTAAAGTGTTTCGATCATGTCAAACAATGCAATGGTCCATGACAAATTTCTTTTGTTTCTTCTTTGCCTTGCTCCTTACACATTAGATACAAGTCCACTACTCCACTTCAAAATAAACAAAGAAAAAGATGAGGAAAAAGAACAGAAATATCAACATCTGTTGCCAAAGACAATAGATCCACATGCTACTGCTGATTCATATGAAATCTAAGGCAGAAAAAGGGGTGAGGGGATGTTGCACTTGTACAACGGCCTTATAACTTCTTTTTTGAGAAAACAAGGGCCTTATAACTAAAGAGGTTTACACATGCAACCACAGATTTAGCAAGTAAAATGCTAGAGATTTAAAACGTTCACCTGCCAGAAGCTTATTATATTATGTCCATCATTTTGGAGAAATAATATGGTCTATGCGGTGATACGAGTTACTCAATTCTAGGCTAATGTTATCGAGTGTCTATGTAGACATAATATGTGCTTGGGTGCAATGAATGCCAATTAGTGTAGCACTAGCATCCATGACACAATATAAGTAAGAAAAGATATATGAACTCTTTCCAACCTGAGCTGCCACTGCCGCTCCATCTTTGAAACCAGCTTGACCAACACCAGCTAATGTAGTCACCCTTCTACTAACTGGATCTAGTTTCTTAATCTGGCAAGTTAAACAAAAAAGAGAAGCTTCAACTTACATAGAGATGCGTCTGTTACAGTACGAAAACAAGTCGTTCATTGTCGAAACATAAGTTACATATGAAATATGAAAATGGATTCTTTGAACTTGAAACAGCAACTAGAAGCATATGAAATATCTCAATTCAAGCTCACTAGCTGATTGAAAGAAGAAGCTCCACATATTCCATCTTAAAGCAGCAATATGGCCACAAACTTTTGAAACCTAATATTTCGCTTATGTTCTTCATATCTGCCATCAGGCACCACAATTTCAGCAGATAATAATTTATTTACATATCTCAATTTTGTGTTAAGCATCTTATACTTATTGGCTTTGACATCTCAATCGTAAATTTATTCAAAAGTAGGAAACCAAAATCTACACTGTATGTTGTATCATTGTTGACATATGCTGTCACCTTGATATTAAGTGCAAGTCAAAATGCTATTTAACACTCCTATCAAATGTTATCGACAAGTCTTTGCAACTAAATCTTTCACCGCTGGGTTTCAATCTCACCAAAGCTCTTCCCTCTTCTATCTTCTCCTCCCCCACTTTTCACAGAACCACCCCATCCAAAATGATTTTTTAGACCAAAAAGGTGTAAGTTAATATGACGAGCTTTGGTCAAGTCCAAATAACTTGAAACAAGACTCTCCAGATTATGAATTAAAAAGAGGAGCAAGGGGTCTCAAGGACCAATTTCTTCCTTCTTTCATTTGATGGACAATTGTTAATAAAACCAATGTGATTCATGCCAAAGACCATCGAAGGATCTTATGATGATGGTAGAGAGAGAGAGAAGGATAACAGTAATTTAAAGGGAGATGGGGAATGAAGAGCATGTTTTACTATCACACATATATTCATGGCTTCGTACCAAAACGAAACTAAGAATGCAGTTAGGCAACCAAATCTGATAATACTATCAATAATTGCATTAATGTCTCTTCCTTTTGAGGTCTATCTTCTAGAAGCATATCTGTTTGGTCTTTTCCACTTGAATCATAAGTTGATAATAGTGGAAACATATATTAAAGTAGTGATTGAGAAGATAGTTTGACAAAGAAATATACATCAAATTTAAAATTAAATTAATAAAGCATTTACATTTCTTCTGAACTAGTGAAAGTAAAATAAGATAATATTACCAGGAGAAGTGTGTAAAACATCATAGATGTCATAAAATTTTGTATTTACTGTCAAGAAGTTTGTTTTTTAAGTACCTTGTGATTATAAGAATCTGCAATATAAATTTGGCCAGACTTTCCACATAAAACACCTAATGGATGTTGAAGAAGAACTTCAGAGCCTATTCCGTCATGGTCTCCGAACTGCACCGGTAAATGTTTCTTTAGCAAGTTTTTTTGTGTCACAAATGTAACTTAAGCATATTAGAGAATCAAAATCTCATTTTTTGGCTTCAAACAGAAATACCCTAAACAAGTTCTCCGACATTATTGGATCACCACCAGCCAGTAATCTTGAACCTCCAGTTCTTAGATCAACTGCTCGAATGGAGCTACTCTCACTATCAGCAATATATGCCTCCTTTAGATCTACAAAAAAAGAAGTAAATCAATTGGTTTCAAAGGAAAAGGTAAAAACAGTATACCAGTAAATACGAAAAACCTATTACTCGTCAAGAGAATTACCACGTGATAATGAAATCCCAGAAGGTTGTGCAAATGATGTGTTTGTTGAGCTTTCCCATGCCAAGAAAGAAGAAGATACATAACAGTAGTAAGAATTTCAGTAAGTTCACCTAAAGTGAGTGGAAATGATATGAGATGTTCTCACAACTAGCACATACAAGGACAAGTGATACAATGAGAGAAGCTCAAAACTCAAAAACTAAGGGTACAAAGCTGGTTTCTTTTTTCTAATTACATAATTGTTTCCCTGTTTGATTTTGATTGCAAGCCCCTGCTGATTCATGGAGATCAACTATTTTCACCATATGTTTACTAGGAAGTTATAGCGCATAAGTAGCCAACAGAGAAAAATTAGCTAGAGCTAATCCATTTTTTACTAGTAAGAGAGATCCAGAGCACATATCAAGACCAAAAAGGTGGTGCGTGTTCTTGCTTAGAGAAGGATGTCTCTTGTACTCTTCACGTTCAAACATATAAGTTAAATGATAAATTTGGAAGTCCAGAGGAAATTGGTTCCACATTTATAATGGGAGCTTTCAGAAAAAAATGAGGTTTAAATGCCAACCCAGCTAAATTCACATGTACTTTCACAACTAGTCCTATCTTTGCGTATACCGCTCCAAAAGCTCATCATAAAACTTTCTGTTTCCAAAAAAATGAGAGAAATTTAGGAAAAGCCTACTCAGGCTATTCATCAAAAAGAAGAAACATATCCATGTGGTCCTAGAAAGTGAATACACCGATAGGATTACAATGCATGTGCAAAGCAGTGAATAAAAAATCGCGAATTTCTGCTCGTTTTTGGTCTTTATTTGTTAATCAGTGAAAGATCCTATTCTCAGTTGGCTTTCTCTCGCTCTAGATTAACATATGGATCTCTCTCTCCTTTTTTATCAAAAAGAGGAAAAGGTACCTTTTCTTCAAAAGGGCTTGGAAAGTAGTTTAAAATAGAAAACACCTCAAAAGAAAATGTGACAGGACTCCAATAGATGATAAATCAATAATCAATCAATCAGCTACACTTCATCCTCAAATAAACAACTAGCACAAATGATCAGCATTCTGCTGCAACTCCGTTTAACCTAAAATACACGCAGATAAAAGAAATGTTACCTTGAACCATTCTGATTTCTCTCAAAACCATTCCCACTGAAAGCTCTTGTAACTCCATCTGATGTCTCGTGCACCCAGATCTGATGCTGACCGGCCATTGCAATGTAAATAATTCCGTTCTCAGGTTCAAAACAGACATCCCAGGGAGAGTTGAGAAGCTGAAGACATGACCAAAGATGCTCAGTTACAAAGAAAAAAGGATGATTGACCAGACTGTATTTGAAACTGATCTAAGAGAAAGATTGGATTAGAGAACGAAACAACATCATCATGGGAATAAACTTGAGCTAACTGGCACCAGTTTTATCACCAAGATATTATTCATTAACAAGTTTCCAGACATCATAAATTTGATGCGATCTTGCCTGTGCAGTTCCAGTTCCTCCTCCTTCATAATCAGAACCTTTTGTTCCATTTCCAGCAAGGGTCCGCACTGTCTCATTCACAAAGTCAATGACCCTACAGATGTAAAACTCAATATGTTGTTAAAACTGAAAGATTCATCAAATTTTCCAGGCAAAGAACAAAGTTGTAATCTCATAAAAAACTATAAGCACATCATGCCAACTAAAAACGAAAATTGAACGGGCAACTTTCATCTGTCAAAAATACAAAAATTGGGAAACAGAATGTTTAACCTCATATTATCAAATGCTACAGGGAAATTGTGGGGGGGGGGGTGTATATTCAATGCGTTAAAAAGTTTTTAGAATGACTTATCACAGTAACTCTGATAATGGCTTGAATAGCTATGAAACGGTTTCATCTAATGAGCAAACAGCATCAAAAGCCTTTAGACTTCTTTCCTTGGAATCATATTCCAACATTTGATGGCCGATCAGAATTGTCTACACTTTAATCCATTAGATTAATGGTTAACCGAAAAGATTTAACAAGAAATATGCATTTGGTTCTTACTAACTGTTTGAAAGACATCTTTTGAATTTGAACAGAAACTATAGGGCTGAAAAACACAAATTTTTGGTACACCAGCAGAATAAAATGGAGTAAACTGAGGATTTTCACTAATGCGTAGAATGAGTGAGTAGCTAATACATGAAATAGTGAACCCATGACCTTACAATTCTCACAATAAACTTCAAAACCTAGATAAAGCCAAAGTTCCCCATGTACCAATGGTTAACCACTTGGTATCTTGTTGGGTGGGCTACAGATAGATTAGTCAAAACCAAACGTATAATTAAATGAAAAGGAGTGTCGCATTAACAAGTACAGAATGGTTATCAACAAGTATAGTTACAAAAAACTGAAATATTTAGATTCTGTCATTGTAATTTTCAGTTGAAGAATACTGATTACAACTATTTCTTTTTGACAGACGATGTTGAGCGAGAGTTTTATTTTGAAGCTCCACAACATTCGTTCTAAACTAATTATCAATGAATTTTATCGCAAGTATCAAGAACTCGGATACATCTGAAAATCAAATTTAGCATATGATATGGAAACAATGATGTTCTCCATTCAGACTACCTTTTGCCAACTACTTTACCATCCTGTATTCCACATCAACTAAAAAAATATGTAACTCAAGTAAACAAACTCCATGTATTATCATACTATTTCATGTAAACCTAGACAGAGGATATCATTATAGTGCAAAAATTTCCCATTTTAAGAAAGACAGACACATTATGAATCCATCAAAAAAGTCCAGTTTTTTCTCTTATAATCACTGAGGAGCAAAACCTTCTTCATGCAAACAAAAATGATGAGATTAGATTCCAATATAGCCTTTGGTCAATCCAAGCTTTTCCCAGTAATAAACAGCATAAATAAACCCACAACGTCAATTTTATCCTCCTTAACTTCTCCGAGATGAAGGCATAAGCATCTAATGGGAGGAAAATATGCATGGAAATAGAGAATCCATAAAATAAACAATAGATGAGACAGTCATTTGTATGAGAGGTAAAAACATATATGTCTACCGCAATAACAGACATGCCTCTTCTGCCAGTACCTTAAAGCATGGTTTTCAGTATCTGCCACATATAAGAGGTTTTTCTTCGCATTGTAAGCCAGACCCTATAAAAGATAATAAGATGTAAGATCTGAGATCTTTGCAAATGGGAAAAAGTGAGCAATCCAACTTTTTAAGAGATCCAAAAAGTTATAACAATTACCTGCGGCCGATTGAATGTGGCATCATAAAAGTTACCATCACGAAGACCCTCTGCTCCTGTGCTTCCAACTTGGACTAGAAAATTTCCTTCTAGATCAGTTACTACCTGTTCACATGTGAAAATTGTCCGGGATTACTAATTCTACCATTCAGCTCGCAAGGAGAAAGTGGAAAAGAGGAAGGCAACTAACAATAGTATGATCATAAGGGTAATGCAGGTCACTCAGACAGTACGGGACATGCGGGAAAGTTCTGATTATGGGAAAAAGTATCCGAAGAAAATTAGGGCCTCATTTGTGAGACTGGGATGGAGTAAGAAAGGAAGTGTAATGTAATAGAATGAAAATATTTCCTAGAAGAGAGCAAAGAAGAACCAGAACGTATATAGAAGGAAACACAATTTCCTAATCAACTTCTGAGCCCCCCCACAAAGAATGAACAAGTTCTGTAAGAAAAGCAGAAGTGTAAGAAACAAAATCTACAACAGTTACACACATAACATGCAAACCCTTCCTTATCCTCCCCCAGCATTTTTCTATCTTCCTCGTGAATTTTCATTCTAACGTATTCTTTCCCATTTAATGCTTGTTTCCTGTAGGGGTTGCTGGGGTTGCTCTGATGGTAAGCAACCCCAACTTCCAACCGAGAGGTTGTGAGTTCGAGTCTCCCCAAGAGCAAGGTGGGAAGTTCTTGGAGGGAAGGATGCCGGGGGTCTATTTTGGAAACAGCCTCTCTACCTAGGGTAGGGGTAAGGTCTGCGTCCACACTACCTTCCCCAGACCCCACTAAGTGGGATTATACTGGGTTGTTGTTGTTGTTGTTGTTGTTAATGCTTGTTTCCTGTGCAAATTTCAGGTTTTCCATTTTCAATTGTTTCCCAGGATGATGTATACCAGAAGCTGTTATTTCTCTAGCAAGGAGAGAGTAAGTTTCAGCACTCTGTATCATATCACTGGGATACAGGACATCCTTAGCAGCTTCCAATCTTAATTCTTTGTTCTTCCATCACCAAATTTGGATAATGAGGAGACTGCTAAATCTCTCGACCTTATTTTTTATATTCCAGTTAGACATCATCCAAATTTCTATATTACCATTACTATACACTCTCTTTAGCAATATTATCCCCTGCCTTCTCAACTAAATATATAAAGATTGATCTTATCTTGGCATAGACCTAAACTTTTCATCATACTTTCCTCTTTAATTTCTGTAGCTTCCTCTTGTAAATAGTTTACAGGATTTGTAGCTGATATCAATATACTACCTTTAAATATTTAAAAAAAGATATTCCTCTTTATATTCTCATTTCCAACAGTAAATATGGAATTGGAAACTCCTGCAACTCCTGCAATCCAAGTGTTAGAAATGTCTCGCTTTATTAACTATCATCAATGCATTTTGAACCTCAAGCTTGATATTGTTCAATAACCCCATGGTCAGTTCATAAATTCAAAAAAGCAGCATACCCCAAAAAGTGTAATCATAACAACTTGATGCTACAGACACCAACCACTTTCTGCAGTTCACGCATTTGAAAATTCTCAAAATAATAAAATAAACCGTACACAGAGAAAGATAGAGAGGAGAGATAGGAAGAACCTACAATTCGGTTATGATTGCTGTCTGAAATAAATAGCCGGTTGTTGAGGATATCAACTGCCAGCTTACCAGGGAACTTTAAAGGAGATGTTAATAAGCGGGGATCATTATCTTTCTCCAAGCGCAAGGGAATGGGTGTGCTATCCAAGAGCTTCTTCCTACCATAGAACAGAAGAGCAGCCTCGACTAAATAATCAAGATCCTACAAGCCAAAGCAAAAAAAATCGAAATGAAAGCTAGTTCTTGTCAGTAATTTTCACTATCAATTGCCGGAGACCACATTGGTTAGAAAGAAATATGTATGAGGCCATTAGCATCAATCAAACAGCAAAAGAAACTCTTTGTTACAAATTATATCATCTGAAGGAAGTTTCAAGGCATAAAATAGCTAGAGGAGATAGGAAAAAGGGAGAAAGTCCATATGTAGCTTCCATAAGAATGTCTTCCATGAAGTTGCACATTAGATAACAGGAGATTTGAAGAGAGCGAAGCGCAGCATATTATCTCTGAAGTTTTCTTTTACAAGCACTTTGAAAGGCGTTCAAGAATCGAGTGTCTTGTATCAGTTGTCAAGTTAATAAGTGAACCATTTTCCACTATCTCATCGTGAATGTGTTAGATAATTCCAGTATATTCACTACTATTGCATGAAACAGAAGAAAAAGGAAATCTATAAGAAACCTTTCTATGACCTTCACCAGCTATTTGTGCCAAGAGTTTGCCATTTGGCCCGACAAGAGCAAACGTTGGCCATGAATTTACACCTAATTCCCGCCATAAATTCATTTCTCCATCATTAACAACCTGATCATTCAAAAGAATCAATTAATTAAAATCCATTGCCTGCTATAAAATACAACATATAATCCCTCAATCCTAAGACTAACCCCCTAAGGGATTGTACTAAATGGAAGTAGAGAATTTTCTTTAGAAAAAAGGAAATGAGTAGACTAGAAAGATAGAATCAATTAAAAATAAAAGGTGATATTTTTTACATGATAACAATGTCAAATTTCAAATTACCCTATTCACCAGAATTTCAAACCTGAATTACAAATTTCAGGTATGAACACGAGCTTCAATAGGAAAAATGAATTATATAATTGTTAGACAATCCTTAATCATTAACAATGAATTAGCATGTACCCCCAGCTGTAGAATTTATGGTGTCCCCAAGGCTCAGAAGGTTCCTTTGGATTAGAATATGGAGGAAAGGGTGAGAGAGGTTGCCAAGATAATGTACAATAATTGGAAAGGCAATCTTAACATAGCCAAGCATGGTGCTGATTCTACCTTAATCTACCAAAAAGGAGTAATATATAACGTAATATAGGTGAAGTGGTTTCTTGGCAGAGGAGGTTCTAAAAGGCTCTTGACTAATAAATGTGTCAATATCATTTAGAAGAATCAATATACCTAATTTAGACGTATTTGCCATTATTTAAATGTTACAGAAGGCAAACCAAAATTCTACCGCTGATTCATTTGGTTGAATTAGCTTGCATCTTAAAGTACTTTATAAACATATCTTAGCCAAAGTTTGTGCAAGTTGGTTATTAGGATATCATGGTCAACAATCATATTACAGTTTATCTGGTGTCCTTTATGTTCTAGTTAGAAGAAACAAATTCTTGGGCCCACTGGAGAAGGTACCAAAAGTACTAACTGAAAACCCAGGTTTTGCAATAATAAGCAGAATGAGGATGCTTTAAATTTTGTGCACATTAATATTGTTTCAAATGTTCATGTCATTTCTTCCATCTCAAAAAAAATTAATTTCCATCTAAAGAAAATGCTCATGTCATTTCTTGGGCATCTAATAGATTCAAGACCCAAGCAGGTTGTTCTTATTGGAAAGAATCACCACACATAAAATCAGTAACACTCCAGCTCATGAATAACTACTTACTGGATGAGTAATTCCATAGCGCAATACAGCACTGCGGATGGCTTCAAGGTCCTTCTCGTTATCAAACTTTGCCGAATGCACCCCCACAACAACAAACTGCAAAACTAACGTTTGATGAATCAGCTACTGCGCTTTAGAAGTGTGTATGCAAACCTTCAGAGGCATCTGTGGATAAGAAGTACTAAATTGATAACCAATATTAGATTCTTCTCCTCTTTTTATGATAAGCAATATTGGCTTCCTCTAAAAAAATTCTTTTATGAAAGGGCATGAGAAGAACAATTATCTTATGTTCATTTCGCGCATATGAGACTAGCAATTATTTGAGGTTGTGCTATCTTTATTAGTTTCAGGTTCTTTATTTCTTTGTGTTTTACGCATGTCCTATATTGGTTTGACCGTCAGTATTAACTCAGAAAGCTAATAAATTAGCCCAATTAAAAGCTAAAAGCTACTAAAGCTCCTTCTTCTTTGACAGCACTAGCAACCTGCAAAACTCATTTCATGCCTATTCTCAGACGATCAACTTGTAGTAGACAGAATAACATTTCAATAAAGCTGAAACTGAAACCCTAAAGATGAAAGGGTGAAAGACAATCTTACAGGCATATCTTTATATTTTCTTTCCAGAAACTCCAGATCTGGTAGTACATGCATACAGTTAATGCAGCAGTAAGTCCAGAAGTCCAAAAGAACCACTTTTCCTTTCAAATCCTGCGCAAACATAGAAATGTTTCAGGGAACAGGTGCATAGTAATAGCATGGATATATCATCCAGAACTCCTCCTTTTTCCACTTCCTGATGAATATATGCAACTTAGAAATGTACCTCCAAGAAACAATAAGATTTAAAGTACTATTCAGCAGAATAGATATTTTCAAATTCATAATGGTATAATAGGTATTCATGGTTGTCTCACATCTGCCTAAGCCTTGAGGGGCGAGATCAGAGTTATCCGGTACATGTGTTGGTGGGAGGTAGTAGGTACCCGGTGGAGTAGTTGAGGCGCGCACGAGCTGGCCCGAACACCACGGTTAGAAAAAAGGAATTCAGGGTTGTCACCAAAAGCTTTTGTAACCAATGCCCTAGTCAGAACATCCTTAACATAATCTCAAAAGGATAATATGGTAATCCATTAAAATAATACAACATATTGTGAAACAACACTATTATATTTGGGAGGAATTTCTCTACAAGTTTCAAGAATTTTATGTACACATGTAGTCAACAGAAAAAGTCATTTAGACAATTTCAAAACTGATAGCAGTAGATACCAAAAAGTATCCAGAAGAACTTTTGCATCAAAACTGGAGAATGACAAAAGAACATAAATATGCACAAAAGAAAAATAAGTAAGAAAAAGAAATACATTTGCCAGAAGAAGCAGAATTTAAAGATGGAATTATGTATTTACCCTGCGTAGCTGAAGGGGGGCTGTATTCAGCCAATCAAGTTTAGATGGGAACTCAGGCACAATAGCCGTAGATTTCCTAACAAAATGCAGAATATTAAACATGATAAAATAAGTCAAGAATCCACGATCAATTAAAGAGAAGTGTATCAAGATGTAAGGATTCACAAGATGCCAGAATACATGCAACATACATGATAGTAATTTCATAATGTAGGAAATCTGTAAAACTAAAATTACACTTCAAAATACATAAAACCCTATGTTTACCTGGCGTCCACATCAGAAATATAGTCTACAAATTGTTGAATCCTCTGCGAACGGGATGCATCTGCAGTGGCAACAGACAATAAAAAATAATCTCCTTCCATTATCTATTGCAAGAAAGAAAAGGAAAAAAAGAAGTAGCCCATGCTTCATCTACAAAATGGATAGAAGCCATATTGGAAATGCACAAAAATAAGAGAAAAGATAGTGCTATTGAGAGAAGTTTTCTACAGCAAGAAGAATGGAAGAATGAAAATAAAGAGAAGACAACAAATACTTCATCGAAGAGGAAGACCTTCTTTCTGTTCAAAAGGAGGACTGCCTGTGCCAAATAACAAGTTCCAGATAGCTTTTGGAGATGCATACTGCATTGCCTGCATGGGAACAGTAAAGCTTGCAAAGATGAACAAAGTAAATTAAGGAAGCCTTCACTTTCTTTCTCCTACACTCTGCTTTCTTTAAGTTCTATACCTTCCAGTTTGTAATGGTGAAGAGCAGACAGGATGCAGCAATTCCTAAACTTCCATATCTAACAACATCGCGTCTCGTAACCTGCACCCTGTCGACAAATTATTTCTGCAACCTCACGACAACATTATACCAAATGCCCTAAATGGCCATCTCGTAAAGCATCATGAAATGGACCCTTTTCGGGGACAAACGTATCCCACTTTGCAAACGAGAGAATTTCATTTGTATGAGAATTATTCATGTCACTCTCTAAGCATATTTGATCCTACATGCAGCAAAATAAAGCATGTAACACAGTGATTATACATCGGTGAGAATAGGTTGATAAGGATATTGCCAGTATGCACTGTTCTTAGCAATTCGACTTACTCCAGGTAAAGTTTAAGAAAAGAATCTTAGAAGGGGAAAAAGGGAAAGAGAAAAAAAAAATTATGAAGCTACAAATGAATACAGCAATTCGAGGTATTAGATATGAAAAGCGGCCATGATGACAAAGATGATCTAATTTTGACGATCAAAATATTGAATCGCTCTTACCCTCCAACTGAAGATACAGCACCACTGGTTGGATAATTATCTGCAATACTCTCTGTCCTGTTGGATTCAGGGGAAGAGACAGCTAGATCAATAATGGATTGGGATTCCTGCACCATCACATCTGCAATATTTGTATCATAAGATTCATTATATAGTAAGCATAGAAAGGAAGCCACTATTAACCACAAAGGATATGCTAGAGAAACATCAGAACCAGCAGCTTTCCATCAAATAAGTAAAAGACAATAGTTAGCAGCTATTGCATAGAGCTTAAGGGAGCAGAGAACAGGAAATCCTTCAAATAATAATTGAGTCAATACAAGAAATAGCTTATTCGCAAGTTTTTTTCATAGTGACACACAAGAGCTTCAGTATTCTACATTTGTCAATGTTACATGAAAAGAGCAGTTCTTAACATGTTGGCGAACTACATACTATGGCTACCAGAGCCACCACCATTGAGGATATCTTCAATTGATATATTGCTTATCTCCTTTCTGATGAGTGTTGGCTCCGCTGCTTTTAGAGTATCTTCTGACAGAGTTGTCGTCACAGCGATACATCTGCAGGTAGGTCAACAAACTTAAGAATGTAGAAGAAATGGAATCAAAATGGTCACCAAAACGAGAACCAAAGAGGGAAAATTAGAATGATGTTGATACAACTCATTGATTCAGTTGACAAATGCAACAAATGAAGAGGAAAGTTCAAGTACGGTCGGTGTTACCTTTTTAGAGAGAAGGGTAACTATATTAAGAAAATTCAACACAGACAGCACTTAATATTTACAAGTTGAGTAAAAAAAAAGCCCCCTTTCTATTCTTCTAGGGATTCTAAGAGGAGTAGGGTCAGGGTTACCAACAAGTTTGAATGAGTGTATGTAGTCCAAGTATATAAATAAAAGGAAAAGGCACTTGATTGCAAATTACCTCATTTTCGCAGCTTTGGCAGCTTGTACTCCAGCTAATGCATCTTCAATTACGATACACTGTCAACATAGAGGATTATGATAAGGTCTACCAAGATTGACAAAAAGAATGCTTATCTGCTTAACACGTCAAGACTCATTAGCCTCGGATGATAAACCTTCAGCAATTCATAATGCCCCATCATTATTTTATAAAGAAAATGATGTATCCAAAATTAGAAAAACTGTTCTCACTGACAGAACGTTTGACAATTAAGCATCTCTTACTGTCCAGAAATTTTAATTTTCAATATACAAAATAAGAACATACTTATCAAGTTTCTCATTATCTTTTTTGCTTGTATTGTGTTTTCCAGCAAGCTTCATCTGATTACAGGCATAGGTGGATAACAATGTAGGGAAGTCTAGCTTAACCAAAATGTGAATGCAGAAATTCGTAATATCTCACGCGACTAGAAGTTTTTCATCAGGTTATCATCACATACTACCCAGAGCTAAGTGTCTACAAAAAATTGTGATGGGTGGTAGCGAAACAGCATTGCACATTCTGGAAACTACCTCACTAGTGGGAACATCAAGAATCCGTGATGCAGCCAAGAAAATATCAGGAGCGGGCTTCAAATTTTCAAAAGCATCAGCAGATACAATTGCATCAAACCTGTCAACGAAAGAAACAGGAAATGAGGTCACATACAAATTAAAAGATAATTAAAGATAAAGGCGAGGAAACTTTCAATTATTTCACTGCAAACCCGCCGTTCACATCACAAAAGTACACTTCCACTATTAAACCACAATAAAGTTCTATGTTCTTCCAAACAGTGTTACCGAATACCGACCAACTCATAGATCATGTGTTTGCATACATACAAATGAATGTACACTACTATGTGCCCAGACATACATTGTCTTAGAGCTAGCACCAACTACCAGGTATCTATTTGATAAGATTAACAACCAGATATACAACAACAACAACAACTACCCAGTATAGTCCCACAAGGTGGGTCTGGGGAGGGTAATATGTAGACAAGCCTTACCCCTACCCAAAAGGGTAGAGAGGCTATTTCCAATCGACCCTCGGCTTAGAGAAGGAAAGGGAAAGCAACAACAAAAACAAAAGAGCATTAGTAATCACGGCATAAATCGCATAAATAGTTATCTAAACATAAGAATTATACATAAAATGACATGCAATAATATCAAACAGTAGCTACCATAAATAACTACCATAAGGGGGACACAATCCAATGCACGAATCATCTATGAGTCGCCCTGACAAGCCTCACCCAACACCGGGAAAGGAGTACAAAAAATTGTAGGAGCCCCTATCCTACAACTCTGATACTAGACCTCCAGACTTGTCTATCAAGGGCCATGTCCTCGGAAATATGCATCCTAGCCATGTCATGCCTAATCACATCTCCCCAATACCTCTTAGGCCTCCCTCTGCCTCTCCTCACACCGACCACCGCCAGTCGCTCACAACTTCTCACCGGGGCATCAGGACTTCTCCTCCGCACATGCCCGAACCACCTGAGCCTCGCTTCACACATCTTCTCATCCACCGGGGCCACCCCCACCTTCTCTCGAATAACTTCATTCTTAATCTTATCTAACCCGGTGAGTCCACACATCCACCTGAGCATCCTCATCTCCGCAACCTTCATTCTCTGAACATGAGAGTTCTTCACCGGCCAGCACTCCGCCCCATACAACATGGCAGGTCTAACCACAGCTCTATCAAATTTTCCCTTAAGATTAACAACCAGATATAAACTCCTAAATACAGACAACCAAGAAATTACTACTAACAGACAAGTCGAACTTCTGAAGCAGGTTTAAAGTTAAGAGTAAACATGATATAGAACAATAAAATAGTCACAGAAATCTCTACATCCACAGATCCAAGCATATTTACCTTTTTTGGAGTCTGAGCTCCTGATTCCGCTACTAAAAGATTCATTGTCTCAACAAACAGTTTATGTCCAGCAATTCCACAACAGCAGTTATACTCACAAAGCCAAGCATTTCAGGAACAGATATCAGGTAGCAATGTAGCATGCAGCAATAGAATATATCTATATTGATAATTTCAAATATAATTAACTTTTCACCATGTGTTCATTCAGTACAATTCAGTGTCTCTTTAGAAAGAATAAGAGGCTACTATTCACAGCTAAAGCGCATTACGTTAACTCACATCGTTATTGGTAAACCTGCCGCAGCCAAGTTTGCATCAACTTTAATCCTATCAGCACTAGATGCAACAGCAACTTTGAGACCATTGCTTTTACACTGTTGTGCCATATCACCAAATTAATGACAAGCAGTAAAGAAGAAAGAGAAAGAACATAGAGCCAAGTTGCAACACAGGCCACATACCTGAGAGACAAGTTCATAGGCACCAGGGAAACCTATGCCAGAATTCGGTTTTGCATACTACAAATGATTGTCAGTTTTGGGGTCAGTTACTATGTCTAAAAGGAAAGTGCTTTAAGAGTAGATATTCTTAACCTTATATAAAAAATTAGATATTTTTGATAATATGAGAATTTCAATCACCTTTGATAGATATATCTCAAAAAACCTCTTCTTTGCAGCGTTGGGATCAAATCCTTCAACACCCTTAGCAGAAGCAACACCGCCTAAGAAGTATGCTTCACCTGATTTATTTCGAGGACAACGGAAAGTTTAAAAAGAGAAGAGGTTATTGACAAAAGATGGCAAAGGAAAAAAGGTGTCATACACTCAAAATTTGCTTTCCTAAAGGATAGTAACATTACATCAATTTTTTTATGTGTCCGTTACTTGGGGGTTGAAAAATGAGTACTGGGAAAAAAAAAGTTTAGGTTTATTTGGATCCGATGGCAATTAACTTGATAATGATTCACAACAAGAAGTTCTGACAGAGAAAAGGAATGACTATGTAACGCAAGTGTTAGAGATGAAACTTCACAAAAAACATATATTCAAATGAGGTAGATGAGGGTGCTCTTGTTTCTTACAAACAAAGTTCCCCGAAGAGGACCTAATTACGTCACCAAAGTCATTGGCATGGCTTTAAGAAAATGACCAATTGCAGAGATAAGGATATAATGACTGTAGCAGTGAACAATTGCTTTCTTCACAGAGATTTACCAACTTAAAAGTGAGGGACTAATGCTTTGTGCTTTAACCTAACTTAAGACATGATATCCAAAGCAAAAAGTGAAGTCACACAAAATCTGTCTCTTTTTTTTAGAAAATTGTCTTGTTCCCAAACATATCAATCAAGAAACTACTTCTCAATCACAAACTTGTTGGGGCCGGCTAATTCTTTCCAGACATACGAAAAACATATGATTCAACAATGATGACCTCCACCAGTACCCTCAACTAGTACACCATAGAACGTAAATAAATGAAAAGAATGTAATAATTAATAAAGAGAGTGTCCAAGAAGAAGAATGTTACCCATGCCCATGAACGGCACAAAGTCATCAACAGTAACTTGAACACCCATTTCGGCAAAAAGATCCACAGCCGCTCTTCTTGAAGGTTCTTCACTATTGCAAAGCACTCCATCCATATCAAACAACACCGCCGACACTTTTCCCCATTGGCTACCCTTTTCTGATACGATCTTCTCATCCAATTTCTGGCAAGCATTCACCTTTAGACTCATCTTTCTAGATTCCAACTCCAAGATTCTGAAGGGTTTTGGACGAAATTCAAAGGAAAATTTGGATCTTGAGTTGAAAAGTGTAGTGAGTCTGGGTTTTCCACGAGTGCAAGTGGACACAGGAGATGGTGTAAGCCTTAACGCCATTTTCTGGCCTTTGGTAAGAGCCTTTGGTGATTTTCAACTGAAACCTCAAATAAAAGTCGTATTTGATTGTTTAATGGGTGGCGGGGAAAAGGATTTAGTTGTGGTTCCGTGTGATTGGCCCATTATACCCTTTTATCCGACTCGGATATGAGGGTAGTTTTTAGCGGATAATGCGAATTGAGGTGGGATATCCCATACTACTATTCGTACCATGAAAAAATTTCGATTTTGCACAGTTTGAACATTCAGAGAAAAGCTTGATACACCTTTCATTTACGTGTCTTTAAAGAGTCTCAAAGTTTCGTCAAAATTTCGTTCTAACACATAACCATCACTAATTGTTGCCTAAGAAAAATATTTTTATACTTCAACTTATTAAAAATCTGCCATTCCAGTTCAAACCTAAAACTTTTCGAATACATAATGATACATCTCCACAAAAAAAAAAACTATAAATGTATTAAATTTTCAAACTTCAAATTGCAAATTCTTAAAAAATCATAATTTATCATTCAAAATTCTGTTTTTACACCCTTATACCATGAAACCACAACAGTAAACAATGATATATTCAAATGCAACATTTCATTGAATACCTTTAGAAATCTTCCCCCCCCCCCCCACACACACACACATTGAATCAGTAATAATAGTATCTATCATTTGCCAAACATCCATCTTCAAATACTTTATACTGATTATGAAAAAGGCTGATAAATAAAAGGGAAGATTATATATCAAGAGGAGAAAATAAACTATTAAAAAAATAATCTAACAACAGCGTAGCATTTAAAATCATGCCTGCTTACAGAATTAGAATATTTTTCCTTTAAGGATTAAAGACTTGAAACACTTATTATTTTGGGAAAATCAACTGATTCTAATGGATGATATAAATTTGTGAGAGCAAAGTCATCATAGAAATAAACTTGCATTTTTAATCAACATTTTATGGGACCTAAGAATACGAGATTCACAAAAAGATGACAATGGCACATACCTGAAGCACACGCTCAACTTAAAAGGGTCGTTTTTAACCAAGAGTCTCAAAAGGACTAACATACATTTACATCTTAACATGGAATAGAATTTCTTGAGACCAAGTGCGCTAATTACTGTTAATAAGAAGAGGCATATACTTGAATATTTTATTGCGAAAGATCATTCATGGCACAAATTGACATCTGCTAAAAAATCAACAATAGAATAAATGCATTCAATAGGAATACCTCAAAGAAAACATTAAGCGCGAATAAATTTTTACAATAAAACGGAGTAGATAAAGAACGTGATGTACTAATGCCGAAGAAAATCATCTTTCTGCTTAGAGAAAATGTAAAATAAATTACGTTAAAATGGAGGTCTTTCTACAGTTATTATAATATGGTATTTTGAACAAAAAGAATAATGAAGGACATAAATGTGAAGAGTGAACCGAGGCCAAATTTAGTTGTTTGTTCTAATGTATATTCAAAAAGTTTTAGGGTTGAGCTGGGAAGGTGGACTTTTGATAGGTTGAAGTATAAAATTATTTTTCTTAGACAGCAATGATCGATGGATATGTATTGATGAAAATATTGATGAAGCTTTGATACTCTTTAAAGACATGCAAATGGAAGGTGTAAAACCCATCAAACTTTTTTATAAATGATCATACTTCACAAAATCGAAATTCGTTCATGCTCTTTTAAGTCTACGGTATTTTTAAGTAACATTTTCTTATGATAAATTATATTTAATATACATGTTAACCACATTTACCGTCTTCCTACCAGGTTCTGCATTTCTAATGCCTCTTTTATCACATCAGCAGATTTGTTGTTATCCATCTTTTTCTGTACATGAACTATCTCTACAATATACGGGAAAAAATAAGAAAAATAGCCTTAAATAT
Source organism: Nicotiana noctiflora (assembly GCA_032618575.1). NCBI lineage: Eukaryota > Viridiplantae > Streptophyta > Magnoliopsida > Solanales > Solanaceae > Nicotiana > Nicotiana noctiflora. Next base: position 68,159 of record JASVEL010002882.1, read on the forward strand.
AAATATTGTAGAGCTTCAATTTCATTATATGAAGATGTGTATTTACATGAACACATAATAAATAAATAAATAAATAAATAAATAAATAAATAAATAGGTAGAGGGTGAAAACTGCTTGCACTATACATAGCTTTAATACACAATTGTCTCAACTCCTTTCTTTAGTTGTTAAAACACTACCAAGAGACCTACTAAAACATATAAAGTTAAAAAAAATTGACAGGAGCGTTGAATGCCTATCAGAAATAGAACTTGAACAGATAGAGTTGTCATGTAATGCTTATATCTTTCGCATAACAAAAAAATGATATGTAACATAAAAATTTGTCATTTGATGATTTATCAGTAAATAAAAATGATTAAAAATGAAGCAAATGGAGATATATTGGGGTGAAGTTATTGCAAAAAATCATTTGTAATCCTATATCTTCCATTTTAAGGAAGAAAAATTATGGGTCTTTCCCAACCAAATCATGATATATTTCATTCTTCTTGACTATTATTGTCAAGAAAATATTTGACCACACAACATAAAAGGACAATGAATTTGCCAAAACAAAAGAAAGAATATGGATAAAATCCACAAAGAAGATTTGATACTTAAATTTTTTCAACTTGGCTCATCATTCATAAGATCCTAGAGATAAATAACTCTAGAAAAGAAGGATCGAGGAAAAAGAAAGTGCAAAAAATTGAAAAAAGATGTGTACATGTGATCTAACTTATATACGCCTCACAAGAGATTTTAATATCATCGAAGCAAATAATTATCATAACATATCCCAGAGAAGATCATAGGCAAGCTCCACCTCCTAAAGCTTTTGAAAGAATTTGCTTCTGAAAAATACAAAAGTTCAACAACCACTAAGAGAAAATACTTCTTTTGCAAGCTAACTTCAAGGAGAACCGTGCCTATCTCACCACGTTTAATAGGGCAATCAAGCCATGTTGTGCGGAGAGGAAACACAGGAATAATAATCTCAAGCTGGAAAAAAATATCTACTTTACCATTTGAGGAAACTTAAAATTTCAGATTTATTGATACGAATAAAGGTCACAAAATCAAATTAGGTGGTCAAATGTAATTAACAGACCATACAGATGAATGTATAAATATTTGTTCAATCATGAAGCTAGTAAGTTTTACATGCCTCGAGAATTGACATAATCATCACTTCTTGCACAAAACTATAACCGCTTCATCCGATCTTATTGTCATGGCCTCGTGCTTCTCAAAGCAATTGTCCTTATGCACATTAAATTAGTTGAATATAATAAGTACATGCTATACTATCAAATATATAAATAGCATTAAAATTAAACAACAAAAAAATCTCTTTTCAAGAAAAATTAAAAAATTGACAAAATTTCCAAAACTTCAATTATCAAATATATAAATAACATTAAAAAAAATAAAGCTCTTTTCAAGAAAAATTCCAAATTTGACAAAATTTTATAAATTTCAACTTCACAAACTTTCAACCAAAGAAATGTTGATTTACACGTGTTAGTTGCTTTGTTAAAAAGTTGAAGATTTGACATTTTTGGAGGCCTTCCACCGGTAATTTTTGTTTTTTGGGGCTTAAATGATGACTATTAATTCAACTACCTATAATTTTTAGAATCTAAAGGCAACTAAAAGTGAAGAAACCGGGAAGAAGAAGAACTTTAATCTATGAGAAAGTCACATTTTAGGAATTGAATAACATTACTAACGTCATAAATTTTTCTGGAAACTAAATTTTAGGATTGTGAAAAATTAATGCATAAACGCAATAGAGAAGAACCTAAAAAAAAAGTTAAACCAAAGGAGAAATATGTTACCCTTGTATATTGTAAGATAAACTCTATAAAATATGATAGTTTCGGCTTGAAACAATCCGGATTTCTCACTTCTTTCAAATTTTATTGTCTCGAGTTGCTTGAAGGGAAACTAAATTTTAGGATTGTGAAAAACTAATGCATAAACGCAATAGAGAAGATACTACCCTTGCATATTGTAAGATAAACTCTATAGAATATGATAATTTGGGCTTGAAACAATCCGGATTTTCCCCTTCTTTCAAATTTTATTGCCTCGAATTGCTTGAAGATATCAGATTTCATAAACTGATGTAGCCATCTTGCCACATACTATTGTTAAATCAACTATGGAGAATACTATTGTTTTAAGAGAAAACATAGAATAGAAAGGAAAGAAGAAACCATGTAACGCATTATGTGCCGTAGATAAAAAGCAGTTACGGACTTAGGTTAGGATAAAAAGCCAGGTAAGAAGCAGTTACAAACTTAAGTTAGGGTAAAAAGCCCACGTCTCAGATCGTGCTTGGTTTTTCCTTTGTTTTTTTGGTACAAATTTGCAAATCTAACTATTTAAGTATATATTTGTAACTTAAAAAAGACGTAATTCCAAAGTGGACTATTAAGAAAAAAGCCACTAATTTTTTTTTAATTAAACATATTTAATGAATGAAGAAATTTTAAAAAATACCAAACAAATGTACGTAAGAAGAACTATTTATTTTTTTTGTTTTAACTGGCTAGATAGATAATGAATACCAATGATAGTAAAAACACTTTATATGGCTAGTTTCAGGAACATGAGAAACCAAGAATCGGTGGTACTCTTGTTCTCTATGATATATGTTTGTTGATTTTCCCTTACTTTCAGTTTTCGAAAATATTTGCCCAAAGACGTGGGTCTGAGTTGGTTAATTATTTGAAATTTTGTAAGATTATTTCTAGCTTAAACTTTTTTTTGAATCTCCAAATTTATTGGAGTTTTGTCCTAAAACTTGACACGTGTTAATATTTTGTTATGACACTTGGCATAATGCCATGATTTTGCCTTTCCTTTTCTATATTAAAGCAGTTACCGACTTAGGTTAGTATAAAAAGCTAGGTAAAAAGCAGTTACCGACTTAGGTTAGTATAAAAAGCTAGGTAAAAAGCAGTTACAAACTTAAGTTAGGGTAAAAAGCCCACGTCTGGGATCGTGCTTGGTTTTTCCTTCTTTTTTTTTTTGGTACAAATTTACAAATCTAACTATTTAAGTCTATATTAGTAACTTAAAAAAGGCGTAATTCCAAAGTGAACTATTAAGAAAAAGGTCACTAATTTTTTTTAATTAAACATATTTAATGAATGAAGAAATTTTAAAAAATATCAAACAAAGGAAGAACTATTTATTTTTTTAGTTTTAACTGGCTAGATAGATAATGAATACCAATGATAGTAAAAACAATTTGTATGGCTGGTTTCAGGAACATGAGAAACCACGAATCGGTGGTACTCTTGTTCTCTATAATATATATTTGTTGGTTTCCCCTTATTTTTAGTTTTCGAAAATATTTGCCCAAAGACGTGGGTCTGAGTTGGTTAATTATTTGAAATTTTGTAAGATTATTTCTAGCTTAAACTTTTTTTGAATCTCCAAATTTATTGGAGTTTTGTCCTAAAACTTGACACGAGTTAATATTTTGTTATGACACTTGGCATAATGCCATGGTTTTGCCTCTCCTTTTCTGTATTAATAGATTTATGTGATGTGAAATGCCGGTTTTCCTTATCAATTTCCTATCTCCTTTCTGTTTTGGCTTAATATATTGTTTACCCAAAAAATTGAATAATGTGGTTTTAAGGACACGCGATTTTACCTAATATCAATTGATAAATATAAAAATAATAGATGAAAATTGACAATAATATAAAGCAAACTAGCGTTTGGACAGAGCCCTCAGGATCGGATACCCTCGAGCTAGTTATTTATGAACAGCTAAAATGCAACGAGCTGACGAACAAGAGAGCACAAATTAAAGAGAAAATATTTTATTGCTTTGATCTGTGTGAATGTGTGTCTACAAGTGATGGGGACTCCTCTTTATATATTAGATGAATCCTAATATTGGTATAACTCTAATTACATAAGTAAATCCCATTATTATCCCAAACAACCGCCCTTGATCTGATATGTTCCTGTATTTTCATCGCGATTTTCGACCGGTTACGGATATCTTGTTGTTCCATTATTGCGCTTTTTTCGAAGTTTGTCATATATGGTCTCGATCGCTACTGGCCTCGATCTCAATGAGCATATCGATTCTCGAGCTTGATACATTATCTCCGTGCTATGACCTGACCCATTACAAGACTGACCCTCGATGCGATGCCCCCAGTCTTCGATAAAATGGCAAAATCGGACAAGTTCCAATTTTATCTGTATATTGATTGTCCCTTCGTTTCTTGGAGTGTAATGAGAAGAAAAGAATTGAGCGTTCGATTTTATACCTCGATCAGTTATGATGTCACCCTTGTGATGTAAGCAACAGAGGCGACCGAATCGTCGCTTCGATATTGTTTCCAAGATTATTAATAAGAGTCAATTGATGGTCGGCCACTGGTACCTTTGAAATGTCTTCATGAATCCTTAAATAGATCTTCTTCTCACTTCTTTAAACTTTACTTTGAATCTTTCTTGCAATGATTTTTAAAAAAAATCCTTCTCAGTTTTTCAAATCTTTCTATAAATCTTTAAAGTTTTTCACATCTTATCAAGCCTCTCCGTCCTTACACAGTTTCTAAGACTTGTTACCAACCCTTTTTCAAACAACAAATCTCATCTTTATCTTTCCATAAATCTATATAAAGATGGCCAAAACATCAAAATTGTTCTTCAAAAGGAGAAAACTTCTTCATCGTGGCCAGCGGGCGACAAGACGTCGGTGGAGCCACGCATCGAGGAGTGTGTTTCCCCGGGATGTGCGATCTCACTTCTAATTTCAAGGTTGAGAAACCCTCATTGGTCCCCGACCGATACGAGCCAATGTCGAGATATATATGCTCGATAATTGAGGGTGACCGAAGAGGACAACACCGCTTACGAGAAAGGGATCTTAAGTGTTTACACTTACCCTTTCACGTTGGGTCCCATCGACCCCGTTATCCTCGATTTCTGCTACCAATACCAAATAACCCTAGGCCACATCCATCCTTCTTTCTGGTGCATTATCAGTTTGCTTCGATTTTTTTAGCAAAGTCACGGACATGCATTTTACAAATGGGTTTATGGTACCTTAGCTTTATGTTTTGATGATCTAACAAACGCATTATCAAATAACTAGATAATGAACCTGATACACTTGGTACACAACTCAAATCAACGGACTCAAGCTAATGTGAGTTATTACGACTTCAAAAGATAAAGAATCAACACAGGGGCCCGATCCCCTTGTATTTCACTGATAACAGTACAAAGTCAATTGTCTACAGCTAGAAACTGGAAAGTGGCTGCCTACACTATACACGTAAATAGTGTTGCACAGTAATGCAGTCTCTCCTCTTTGACCAACCAAGTGATTACATCATTCAAGTGACGTCATCTAAGTTGTATTAACAAAGAGCATTACAACAAAATAACACTTAAACACTTGAGAATTTATTCAAGCACTCCAAATGTTCGTCTGTCAAGCATTTAACTCTCAAGTGCATCAAGAACAAAGAACAACACTACTATGGACCAGTTTATATAGCAAGTATCTTGTATGTCCTTAGTTGAGTTGTAACTTTGTAATTGTTCTTTATTGTAATTCCTACTTTGCTTATATAGAAGCGTTACTTAGGAACCCCTTGTAAACCATAAACCTTCAGTTCTTGTGTCATGACTAGAGTTAGTCATGAGTTGAAGTCTTTGTAATATGTGTATTGCAAAGTGGCTTGTAATAGGTGTATTACAAGTTAGTGAGGGATTAAGAGTTTAATTCCTAGATTGCATAGGTTGTAATCTAAAGTTTCTCATATTGAAGTTGAATCCTACCATTGTAGGTCATGGTTTTTTATCCCCTCAACAAGGATTTTTCCACGTAAAAACTCACTACTCCATTTACTTACTGTTTCATTAGCACTACCAATGGAAACCTATAGAGGACATGGTCTCTATATAGTTTGGTGGATCATATATTCTATCAAATGGTATCAGAGCAGGTTCTTTCTATCAGATTAACACCTAGAAAGGATCCTCATGGGTTCTCCACCAAATTTTGAAGAAGGTTTGTCTACATATAGACCACCCAGGTTCAATAGCAACACTATGGGTGGTGGAAGACAAGAATGCATGACTTTATCATGGTTGAAGACTCTGAGTTGTGGGATGTTATTTGTGGTCCTTATGTCCCAACGAAGAAGGTTGGAGACCCTCCAGTGACGATACCAAAAACCAGGAAAAAATATAATGACATAGATAGGAAAGCTATTGAGAAAAACTTTTGTGCTAAAATGACTTTGGTGTGTGGCATAGGACCTGATGAATATAATAGGATCTCAGTCTGTCAATCTGCCATGGAAATATGGGAAGCTTTGCAAACAACACATGAGGGAACTACTCAAGTAAATCAATCTAAGATTGATATGCTCACCACTGGTTATGAGCTCTTTAGAATGAAGGACAATAAATCCATTGACATGCAGATAAGGTTCACTTCCATCATATATGAGCTACACTCGCTTGGAAATCATTCCCAAGAACAATCTCGTGAGGAAAATTCTTAGTGTTTTACGCAATTCATGGGAGAGTAAAGTGTATTCCATTACTGAAGCAAAGGATTTGCAGGAGCTGACCATAGATGAGCTAGTTGGAAATCTAAAAACCTAGGAAATGAAGAAGAAATATAGTAAAAGAAGAGAACTAAAGAAGTAAAAGAACCTGGTACTCAAAGCTGATAGCAATGACTCAAGTGAGGACGGCAGTGGCATGGCCTATTTAACCAGAAGGTTTCAGAAAATGGTTAGAAGAAATTGAGGGATACCAAAAAGAGGCAGTTCCAGGCTTCCAGCACACCAAAGAATTATCCTTTGTCATAAATGTGGAAAGCCAGACCATTTTATGAAGGATTTCCCTCTCCTAAAGCAAGAACACTTCAAGTACAACTCTAATAAAGCAGCCAAGAGGAACACAGTTCCTGACAAATGCTATAAAAAAAGAACGTCGCTGACAATGTTGTGAAACAAGCTCTTGCAATATGGGGAGATTCCTTCATTGAGTTTGAAGAAGAAACTGATGTGGGTGATAGATCTATGATGGTAGTTGAAAGTGAAACAAATGAATACAATTCAATATTTGCTTTGATGGCTCAATCAGACAATGATAAAGATGATGACAATGATGAGGTAAACTTTAAGGATGTTAAGAGAAATCTGAAATCCTACTCTCCTAAAAAACTTATGTCATTAGAAAATGTGTTAACTAATACCTATCATAGTCTTGTAGATGAGAAGGATGCCTTAACCATAGAGTTAGGAGATGTTGAACAAACTAGAGATGATTTAGTAGTTTTTGTAGTTGATCCGAAGGAAACCATGAGCAATTTAGAAAATGAAAAGGTAGTTCAAACTGAAAAAATTGCTAGTGTACAACATGAAATAGATGATTTGATGGTAGTAGTTGTTGACTTAAAAAAAACCATTGAAACTTTTAGTAAAGAAAAGAATTACTTAGTGGAGAAAATTGATTCTTTAGAATAAGAAAGAGATGACCTCTTAGTTGTGATTATAGATTTGAAGGAAACAATAGAGGAACTCAAAGCAGAATGTGTGTCTGGAAAGACTGATAAAGGAAAAGGAGTTTCTAGTGAAGCACGTATCAAGCTAGAAAACAAATTAAATACTATAAAAATCAGTTTATGTGCTGAACTTGAGAAAACAAGACAACTTCAAGTAGATATGGAAAGAGTAAAAAATGACCTTGAAAAGTCTCTTAAGTGGACCTGGTCCTCGGATGTTGTTACTTCCATGTACGTTAACAATGGAGGAAACAAGCAGGGAATAGGGTTTCAAAGGGAGAGAACTCATTACAACCCTCATAGCTCTTGTACCCGGTAATTGGTTGTTTACCCACTGTGGGAACGATGGACATTTTAAAGAAAATTGCCAAGCCAGGGTTCAGTCTCTTCAGAAAAACAAAGTTTTTGCTGAAAGAGTAACTGCCAAAAAGGGACTAGGCGCCACTCATAAAAAACACATGTTACCTGCATGGACTAAAAGAGCACTTATTCATCCTCTTGATTATTACAATGGATCCAAACTTTCTTGGGTTCCTAAATCTAAATCTTGGTTTCATTGTGTAGGGAATAGTGAACGGAAGTAGTCAACAATGGTTCACGGACAGTGCATGCTCAAAGCACTTAACTGGGAACACCATGGGCTTTCTTTCACTAAAAGGCCTGCAAGGAGGGATTGTATCCTTCGGCAATGGAAAAAGGGATACATTCTTGGAGTTTGAAAGATTGGGAAATCACTCACTTACTCAATTGAGAATGTGTACTATGTCAATGGTCTCAAGTACAGTCTCTTGAGTGTTTCTCAAATATGTGATAAAGGAAACAAGGTAGAGTTCTTGTCAAAGATATGCAATGTTACCAATATACTAACGGGTGGAGTGGTACTGGTGGCCAAAAGATACAAGAACACTATGTATATAATGAAAATCAATGGTCCAATTTTTTTTATCATCAAGGCACCTCGTAGAAACCACCCCGGAAGGCTCAAATCCTAGTTCTGAGTTCGTCCCTAAGGGTTCATAATAATTGACCTCGGGCAGTAGAAACCAGTGGCTACGATGCACTAGAAGGAATTTCCCAAGGCACATAATTAAAGTTGACCAAGTCTACTAGGCTAGTGTGTGCCCGCACCATAGCATTAAATGACTGCATCCTCCATTTGTCTTTGTAATAAATGCATTCGCACCATGTTGGGATTTCCCCTCATCTATAAAGGGCACCTTTGTCATTTTATAAAGGTAGAAGATATATTATACAATATACTACATTCAATACAAGAACATTCTCTGTTCTCTAGCTTAAACATATTCTCTTGGTTACACTATTACATTTATTGCTTATATTCATTGTGTTCTATTAATCGTTCATCATTTATTGCTCATTATTGATCATAAAGAGCCGCCATCACATCTCTCAAAACAATTAATCCTTCATCGATCGCCCTTAGCCGGACGTCCGACTCGACCTTGAGACCCCTATTTCCAGCCATTCAGTTTGATTTGTTACATTATCTATAAGCTATAATCTTAAATTTCTAATCCTTCACTTAGCAACTATTACCTAATAACTAGCATAAAAATAGATCTCATATTTCTTGAACCACAAATTCAAATCTAATTGTTATTACTATTTTTAGGGTAAACCATTTGGCACCCACCGTGGGTCTAAAAATATTAGTGATTGTTTTCTTGCTGCTTTACTATATAACGCAAGTTATCTTTCACACTTTTTATTGCCCAAGATCTTTGATTTCGGGTCAAAATGTCTAACTCAATAAACGTACATGAAAACAACAGTCTTGAGGACCATGAAGAAAATGGTGTAACTATTCTAGGTATTAGTGTACCACCACAACACCCTGAGGATGCACCAGAACCAATTCCCGTGGACATGGTCTCGAGCGACGCTTAACACGTCGAGAGGTACCGGTGTGAATGGATACGTATAAACGTTCAGGAATCCATCAACAGGGTCTGTGATACCCTCATCCGGGGGAAACGCCTGTAGCGTTACCTTCTCCTCCCATTTGTAGTCTCTCCTCACTAACTCAAAGTGCTCCTCTCTTATAAAAAACATAGTCCTCAAAGTAAACTCTCATTGATCTTGGGCATGGGCAACAGAACTCTCCCTTCTCTCGGGCAACCCCGAAGTATCAGCCATGGTTGTAGCGAGATTGGAGAACTGAAGCGGGAACCTAAACAAACTCTTTGAGACCAACGACTTCAACGCAAGACCCGAGGTAGTACCCGACCTCGAGGACCTCTATCAACAAGAAGTTAGGCTTCAAGGAGCCAACAACATCATCTCTAGTTCCGGGGTGGTACCCGACCTCAAGGACCTCCATCAATAAGAAGTTAGGCGTCAAGGAGCCAACAACATCATCTCTAGTTTTGAGGTGGTACCCGACCTCGAGGAACTCTATCAATAAGAAGTTAGGCTTCAAGGAGCCAACAACATCATCTCCAGTCCCGAGGTGGTACCCGACCTCGAGGACCTCCATCAGCAAGAAGTAAGGCTTTAAGAAGCTAACGGTACCGTCTTCAGTCTCAAGATGGTATCCGATCTTGAAGGTTCCTCTCAAGAAGAAAAAACAAGCACTTCGAGCTCCACCCATATGGGCTTGACCTTAGAACATCACCTAAATATGGGCAACCCCTCATCAGGAAATTTAGGGCAACCCCTCATCAGGAACTATCTACAACACCTTTGAAGTTGTCTACATCAAATTTAAAGCAAATCTTCATGTCCATGAAGCTGAACCTCACTCAGAGACCGCTCCCGAAAATTTTAAGGCTCGTGGTATTATTTTCATATGACCCAAGGCAAGGGTACCAATGGCCCGAGTCTATTAGACCAATTCAAGTCTAGTCAGAGGAACAACAGAGGTTCCGTTTCTATTGACCAAAGGCCTGAAAGAGTACTTGCACCCGAGTTAGATATTGACAATAGTTAGTAGAGGCATACAGCCACAGTCTCCACAAGTGTTAAAGAAAATGGCAAACATCGAAGACGAAAGTCGAGAAGATATTCTTATATTCATAAGAGTATGATTACAAAAGCCCACAAGGGGTTCTTACATAGAAACAAAGAGGCAAAATGGGATACATGAAGTAAAAGCCTAAAGACCTAGTCTACCCTCAAAGGTCCATCTCCGGTAGCAGCATCCTTGAGCGCCGCCTCCTAGAACTTTCATCCTTGAAGGTGATACCTTCAACCTCCACCTCTTATAGGTTCCCAGCATGACCCCTCAGAATAATATCTTCGACGAGAAGATGAAGAAGAGGAAAGGGGGAGGACATAGAAGAGGCAAAAAAAAAAGAGACATAACCCGCCGAAGCCAAAGGTTGAAAATTTGGCACGCCCCATCCTCGACAACCGGGTGTGCCCTTTTATCCCCTGTGAAAAAACCCAAGGAAAGAAGTGCCATACCAGGCCAGGGTAGGAGAGTGAGAAGTGGTGTATAGTCCGAACACTCTCTCGTGTAGTGTGTGAAGTCTCAATGTCTTTCTAGATCGGAAGAAGTCGGCCACCACTGTCTCATTACCACGAGCCAATAATAGCTGTAGTATCAGTCATAACAACAAAATCAACGACAAAACGGTGTGATCCCGCTCAACAAGGGGAAGCTAAGGCAGAAGGCCACTACACAGCTGATGAGAATGTTGACATACAACCTTAAGATCGTGAACCCCAAACATGATGGTTAATGATAAAGGAAGATAGTGAGGAGAAACAGATTAATGAATGGAAAAAGACACTTTGATGAAGAGATTGTGCCAGAATGCCCCCATTTATTGGGGGTAATGACACGACCATCGAGGCCTTTAAAAGACAGATCGGAAGGCTCAATCAATACATTCTTGAAAACTGAATTGATGCCGGTATTGTCACTTTGAAGGACGAGAATTGATTTTGCATTGAATGGCATTGAAAAGACAAGTCCATGGGATGTCCCGGTTATCGTGAAGGCTCACGTCATAGGTTGCATCACCGGTATAACATCGTCATGAGGAGCCCGAAGAGTTGGGCATCAAAATTGTTTCCTATCGCTTCTAGGAAACATGGAGACTATTTGTATACGGCAAAATCAGAGGGTCTAATTTCCCATCATTAAGGCACTTTGGAAGATCACCTCGAAGTCTTGAGGCTACAAAGATGCACTCGAATCTCCTTTCTCGGATCTCGTGGACACTCAGCCTGAAGGGAATATCAACTGAGGCTAAAATAAAAATGGGGAGTTCCCAAGGTGCACGGCTTAGTCTGACAAGGCCTAGCCGAACTACTCTGAACCCGAATCAGGGTGTCAGATCTAGCTATCCCATCTCCATATCTTTACAATTAATGTATGTCGTACTATATAAATCTTCCCCTTTTATATAAAGGGGATCCTTACTACTCTATAAAGGGTTGATGTTGCTCCAACTATTCTACACAAAATATATAAGAACTCTCTCTCTCTCTCTCCTTTCTCTCTAACACATTCTCTCGATATTGTTGCTCTCATTTATTATCTTTATACTTGTTCTTCATTTATTACTTATCATTGGTTATAAAGAGCCTCCCTTAATTATCTAGTAATTGGTATTCCTTTCTCGACTACCCATAATAGCTCAAGCTCGAGCATAGGAATCGACCTCGAGGCCCCAAACCGATAAGCTCGAGGCCCTGAATATCTGACTCATCGGTTCGATTACAACTCTATTTTAGCTTGTATTTCGTCTTCAAACTTCATTCACATAACATCAACTGCTTAACAACTAGCATAAAAATAGGTCACGTATTTTTAGAGTCCCATCAACAAATTTAATTGTTATTACCATTTTCACTGTAAACAGTTTGACGCCCACAGTGGGGATAAAAATAATAGTGATTATTTTATTACTGGCTTCGTTACACAACGTAATATCTTTCACACTTTTTCTTGTCAAAGATCTTCTATTTCATGTCAAAATGTTTGGATCAGTAAACATAGTTGAGAACAACAACCTTGAAAATCATGGAGAAAATAGTGTGGGTATTCCGATTGTTGGTGCGCTCCCACAAAACCCTAAGAACACACCTGGAATGATTCCACCAGACGTGGGCTCGGGCGACGCACAATAGATCGATGAAACCTCATGCACCGACAGGACCATACAACAAGGCGACCAATTGGAAGCCCAAAAAATCTCAGCTCGAGAAGAACGGGAAGTTAGCCTTCATGTTATTTTTGAAATGTTGCAGGCACAAGAGCTGGCTATCGCTCAGCTGCAAAGCCACCTGAGAACTCTGAGCTGCGTAGCACTAGGAATAACTCCCTTGGTCGAACAAGTACCAGAGAGATCGAGCGATAATGGTTCGATAGTCGACCCTGACATCGTAAAAATGCTTGAGTACCTCACCAGAAGGATCAAGTCGAGTGAGAAAATGATAGTTTCCAAGGACAAGAACGTCAAAATTTACAACTCTAGGGTCGACCAAATCCCGGGCGTGCCCCCGGTCCTGAAAGGCATAGACTTGAGAAAGTTCGTCCAGCTGCCGTTCCCAGAGGAAGCAGCTTCAAAACCCGTTCCAAAGAATTTCATAATACCCGAACACCCAAAATACAATGAGACATCAGATCCTAACGAGCACGTTACCGGCTATATGTATGCAGTAAAGGGCAACTACATAAAAGACGATGAGATCAAGTCTGCTTACTAAAGAAGACTGGGGAAACGCTCTCGAAGGGGCCCATGATGTGGTACCACAACCTAGCCCCCAACTCATAGACTCATTTGCCATACTGGCAGACTCCTTCTTAAAGGCACACACCGGTGCCATAAAAGTAGCAACGAGGAAGTCTGGCGTATTCAAGATCAAGTAGAGGGAGAATAAAATGTTGCAAGAGTTTGTATCTCGCTTTTAAATGGAACGAATGGAACTACCTTCGATCTCCGAGATTAGGTAGTACAGGCTTTCACCCAAGGCTTGAATGAGCAGAGTTTGGTGGCCTCGAGGTAGCTAAAAGAGAACCCAATCGAATATCCTGTCGGGACCTCGTCGGGCATCCATAACTGATACCAGTCAAAGATCATGGTCGAAGATGATAAACTGGGGAGCCCCCTCGGGCTTAGTATACCTAAGCGGGCTCTTAGCAAAGGAATCAAATCCAAATAAATAAAGATATCATCCATACACCGAAGACAGGAGAAACGCCCCAAGGTACAACCCGCGTCGCAACGGCCGATTGATCAACTGAGGGTAGAACCATCAGGGACTCAATAATAGAACCATATTCAATGGAAACACAGGGCCAACAAGGGGACCGCGCCTATCAGAATACAGCTTCAACATTGATATATTAGACATCGTGTTCGCTATCAGCAAAATCTAAGACACCAGATGGCCCATGCCTATATAGTCGGATCCTTCCCAAGGGAATCATAACTTTGTATGTGAATTTCATAACACACACAGCCATAGGACCGAAGACTATCACCAGCTCCAAGAGGAAGTAGCAAGGCTACTCAATAAAGGTCATCTTAGAGAATTCTTAAGCGACCAAGCCAAAAATCAATTCTGAGAAAGAGAGGCGGCCAAGAAGAACAAAACAAATGAGCCACAACATGTTATCCACATGATATTAGGGGACGTTGACGCTCCCCAAGAACACTTGATGAGAAAGATAGAAATATCCATCACCATAGAAAAGCAAACCTGGGAATACGTCCCCGAAGATGCCCTCTCATTCAGCGAGAGGACCCCGAAGCTTTGTCCTAACCTCATAATAACGCACTGGAAATCTCTTTCCTCGTAAATACATTTCTAATAAAATATATACTCGTGGATCCAAGTAGCTTAGACAACATTATTAGGTCGAGGGTATTAGAGCAGCTCGGACTGCTAGACCAAATCGTGCACGCCACTCGAGTCCTCAACAGATTCAACATGGCAAGTGAAATAATTAAAGGAGATATCACTCTCCTCGTCAGCATGGCCGGTATGACCCATTATGTCATTCCATGTCATCGAATGAGACATAAGGTACAACACATTGTTAGGACGACCATGGATACACTGCATGATAGCAGTACCGTCCACCTTCCACTAAATGATGAAATTCCCAACAAAGGACGGGATTAAAACTATCTACAGGGAACAACACACGGCAAGGGAAATGTTCGCGATGCACGATATTTCACCGACTCCAATATCTCCGCTATCGAAAAAGCTAAAGGATGATCAAACTACATCTTTGGCTAAGCCTGATTAAACATAACAAAGGACCGTACCATGCCCTTGTTACAAACAACAGGGACATAATAGGCCTCGAAACATCGACGGCGCATACCACGATAAGGTATAACCATCTCCTTTTTCATTTTATGTTTTATACTAACCCGTATACAGGCACCCGATCAAAGTAGTCAAAAGCGCTAACTCAGCCCGAAAACCTTAAGGTTTTAAAAGCATCCGTTGCACTCTTTTCCTTCGATCGAGCTTTTATCCCGAAAAGGGTTTTATCGACAATATTTTAATGAGGAAACACCTATATTATACCTAAGCAGGATCCACTTACAAGTGTTCAAGGCTTTTTTTTGTAGTCAATCCCGAGTGCCGAAGGACATCCTCTCGAAAGATCATCCGCTCAGAAAAGCCGAGAAATGCCAAATAGGCTCCTAATGGGAAAATAATGTACTGGACCAAACGCTCGAATAAACCGTGTCCGCATAGCCGAGCTCCCGATTACAGAGACACATGTACTAGTGCCAAATAATCAAGGAATACTTTTTCCAACATATTCTGCATTTCTGAGTATGCCAAATGCCAGTGCCAGGGAGAGACTCTATAGGAGATTCATACTCGTGGCTTTGACCTTGTCGTCGAGAACGAGAGTGAAAAGTAATCAAGACCAAAGCTAGAGCGATGCTTTCTTCTGATGACGATGAATCCAGGAGTACGAGTGAAGAAGATGAAGAGTAGGACCTCGGGAAAGATTAGGCACTTAGAACTTTTTTATTTTTTAGATTGTATGTGTAAGACCCTGAGTGGTCTTTGTAAATATTTTTGCATATATGAAAGATCCATTTTCTTTCCGGCTCGTCTCCCATTTCTGTTTTGTGAAAACTCTACTTTGCTTTTCCCCTGATGATAATTAAGGTATAATTTATATCTTGTACAAATTTTGACTCACTTTGTTGCCTTGTGAAAGTTTTGTCGGAGTCACATTAGAAAAGTCTCTATAACCGAGCGAGTACTTGCTCGAACTCGGAGTAGAAAAAACCCTTAGGTTTTAGTTAAGCGAGGGTAGATTCTCGATCGCAACAACATAATGGCCCTTAGGCTCTTAAATTGGGCCAATATGGCCTTAAAAGGGTGGCTCTTTCCCTTTTCGGCTTAAAAAGTTTAATCATATAAAAATTTGTTGTGCCTTAGCATGAGATAAATTTGTATCCATTAGGATTTAGTGTATTGAAAACCTTTTACTTTGTTTGAGAGTTCGAACAATTTGATACCCCTTAAGGTTTTTGAGGGTTGATGTTATTGAAACCCTTTATAACTTTATCGAGGGTAGCCTTTTTTTAAACCGATTTTATGAAAATATTTGAAGGCCTATTTTATTACGAAATTCTGACATCTCCAAACATTGTTAGTTTGGCCGTAGTCTTTAACTTGAGATTTGCCCTTTGGGCTTGTTTCTCGGTTATATTTTAAACTTGTTCGAAGTGTCAGTCCCCGAGTAGGGTGGTCATGGCCTATAAATCGAGGATTGACTTTTAAAGGTCTTATGGTCTCGAATTTTAATAATTTGAACACGCCGAATTTTGGACGGCAATCACCGAGTACGGTATTGATAGCTCCAGCTTTAGTTGCGATTACACTTTAGCCAACTTCCGCAATAGATCCTAATTACAGTAGAAATTTCACTAAGGCATGGAACATATGGTAAGAAAAAATACTTCTTTCCATAAATCATTCATGTGTATATGTTTTACCATCGAGGCTCGAGTAATCTACAAGGACACATTTCATTTGACTGTTTATCCATTTTACAAAATTTTAGCCATCGTGACTTGTTGATATGGAGTATTTTCCTTGAGAACATACCATTCGTAAGTGACCACATCCGAGGGTGATGCCCCCCAGTATTCGAGGTTGATTGTAAAAAATCCTCGGATATTGTAGAATTGTTCCTAGGTAGCCCAAATAATTGTTACCTCGTTAAAAACCTCACCGGAAAAACCCAAATAAATCTAAGTGAAAAGGGGTGCAATGCTTGCTTTAAAACCTGAGGTCTTCGTGTTGATGAATATACCGATTTCTTCGATTGAACACCTGTGATAAGTTAGTATCAAATACAAATAAAAAAAGGAGAGAGTCATACCTTAGAAATAGTATCGCTTAAGGAGTGATATGTTCCAATTATTTGGCAATTGTTCGCCATTCCTCGTGCCACGTTTGTAAGATCCCTTTCTGATGACATCGAGGACCTGATATGGTCCTTCCCAATTCGGGCCGAGTACCCCCTTATTTGGATCTCGAGTTTTGAGGGTGACTTTTTCCAGAACAAAGTCCCCGATTGTGGCGAAGATTGGCTCTTCGGTTGTAGTATCTTTCAATGCGCTATTTCTATGCTCCAATTCTGACAAGGGAAACTTCTCATTTTCCATCTAGAAATTCGAGGCTTGTGTTCATAGTTTCACGATTCGATTCTTCCGTTGTGTATCGAAACCTAATGATGGGTTCCCCGACCTCGACCGAGATTAGGTCTTCGACGCCATATAGCAAGGAGAATGTTGTTGCCCCGTACTAGTCAAAATTTCTCTCCATTTTCCCTTAGCGTCGCTCAATATTTTCTTTAGATTCTGATGATAGTCTTATTTGTTGATTCACCATGTCTGTTCCCACTAGGATGATACGACGTTGATAATATCCATTTTATTTTGTGATCTTCGAGTAACTTTGTTATTTTTCTACCGAAAAATTATTTTCCACTATCGCATTCTATCTTGGTAGCTATCCCGAATCGGCAAATTATGTGATCCTAGATAAAGTGTATAACTTCTTTCTCTCTGACTTTCTAGAAAGCTTGTGCTTCAACCCACTTTAATAGATAATCATTCATATATAAAATGAACTTAGCTTTACCTGGGGTCGATGATATCCATTCACCATTTCACTAACGGCCATGGGGATAGGCCTAAATGAAGTTGTTCCTAGGGCTGGTGGATCATTGGTGCATGTCTTTGCCATTTGTCGCATTTTTGGACAATGTGAATCGTGCAGCTTTTATTTGCAAAGTTCTCGATTCCTTATGGTCCAACAAAAGCTTCCAATTATTTAGATAATTGATATATTTATTCCTCCAACCCAAAGTTAGGCTTATGGTGTTTATTTCAGCATGGCCTTCTCCGACTACCAACTTTGAAAGTTGTACGACAGTCCCCGAGCTAATTTCGTCATCTTCAACTGATGAACCTAAATTTACAAGGGCATCGACCTCACTGTTCTATTCTCAAGGTACATGCTGTAGGGTCCATTCTTTGAACCGGTGTAGGGTTACATGTAGTTTGTCCAAGTACCTCTACATCCAATCTTCTTGAACCTCGACGGTTTTGTTAACTTGGTTAACCACGAGTAGGGAATCACACTTGTCCTCGATGACCTATGCTCCCAAACTTTTAGCCAACTCGAGACCTGTAATATTCATAGCCTCATACTCAACCTCATTGTTAGTCAACTTAGGGGTTTTGATAAATTGTCTAATTGTATTGCCCGTGGGTGGCTTCAAAATGATGCCTAGCCCGGATCCCTTCACATTCGAAGCACTATTTGTTAAAAGGGTCTACACCTCCGAGGATGTACCCGATTTTATCAATATCTCCTTTTCGACCTTGGGTACGAGGGCTGGCGTGAAGTCGTCCATAAAGTCCATATTTGAGACTTAATAGTTGTTCGGGGTTGATATTCAATATCACACCCACTAATCTCGAAGGCCCATTTGGCCAGTCAGACCGAGAGTTTGGACTTGTGCAAAATGTTGCGAAGGGGGTAAGTGGTTACAACACAAATTGTGTGACATTGAAAATACGGTTTAATTTCCTAGAGATGCTTATTAGCGGAAGCACTAATTTTTCTAAGTGTAGGTATCGGGTCTTTGCTTCACCTAAAGTTTGGTTAACATAGTAAACAGGAAATTGTGTACCTTGCTCTTTCGGAACTAGGGCATCAATTACCGCAACTTTCGAGACTGCCAAATATAAGTAGAGTTGCTCGTCCGCTTTCGGAGTGTGAAGCAATTAGGGGCTTGAAAGATACTGCTTTAACACTTCTAATGCATGTTGGCGTTATAGAGTTCAGGTGAAATTGTTCTTGTTTTTGTTTAGTGAGAAGAACCCGTGATTTTGATTCGAAGACCTCGAGATGAACCAGCCTAAAGCGGTTATCCGCCCCGTTAATCTTTGAATGACCTTAACACTGTCTACGACTATGATGTCTTCGATCGCCTTGATTTTATTGGGGTTGATCTCAATCCCCCTATTTGACACAATAAAGCCGAGGAATTTGCCCGATCCGACCCTGAATGTATATTTCTTAGGGTTGAGCTTCATATTGTATTTTCTCAATATGTTGAATTTTTCCTGCAAATGTGCTAGATGGTCCTCTATACACAGGGACTTATCTAGCATGTCATCAATATAAACTTCCATTGATTTACCTATTTGTTCTTAGAACATTTGGTTTACTAGGCGTTGGTAAGTAGCACTAGCATTTTTTAGTCCAAATGGCATTGCATTATAGCAATAAGTACCATACATGGAAATAAATGAAGTTTTTCCTGATCCTCTGGGTTCATTTGTATTTGGTTATAGCTGGATTAGGCATCGAGAAAGCTAAGGATATTGTGGACGGTCGTGGCATCAATCATACGATCGATATTCGACAAAGGAAAGGGTCCTTAGGGCATTCTTTTTTATGTCTTTGTAGTCTATGCACATTCCAAGTTTATTTCCTTTATTGGGGACTACGACTACGTTTGCTAACCATTTAGGATATTTTACTTCCCGAATGGATCTAATTTTGAGAAGTTTGGCTACCCCATATTTGATGAAAGCATGCTTTATCTCAGATTGTGACCTTCTTTTTTGCTTTAACGGTCTGAACTTTGGGTCCAAGCTCAATCGATGAGATGTAATCTCTGGTGGGATCCTTGTCATGTCAAGATAGGACCAAGAAAAACAATCCATATTATAATAAGGAATTTAATGAGTTTTTTCCTAAGCTCGGGAGCTAACCCCGTGCCCAGGTATACCTTTCAATCGGGCAAATGCTCGATCAGTATGACTTGTTCCAGATCTTCAACCATTGACTTTGTGGTGTCGAAATCACCGGGGATTATGAAGGTTTGAGGTATTTTACAATCATCATCCTCGATATTTTCATATTGGTAAGTAGTATCGGGTACGCTTCTCCCTTGTGATTGTAACTTTGGTGCGTTTAAATATCGGGCCATGAGGAATATCGACCCCACCAACGATCATATGAATCACGTGATGTGGTTCCCCCCGTTCATTTTTCCTATTTGCATCCCTGTCTCTGAAATGATTTTTAGCTCGGTCACTCAAGAACTGTTGAAGACGACCTTCATTGAATAAACAAGCTACTTCCTCCCTCGATTGCCTGAAGTATTTGGTTTTATGAACATGGGTTCTATGGTACTTGCATATTTAATTAGGGTTTCTTTGAGCTGGGTCATATTGTATGGGTCTAGGCCATCTAGTATTTTTGATCCATCTAATGACTGATACAATACCTGATGCATCAACGCTGAAGTTGTACTCCGATAATCGTGGCGCTTCCTTGGGCCTGACATGTTTATCAAAGCCACTCTTACTCATAAGACCTCGGAGTTTTGCCCTCGATCTCTCCTAATGCGATTACATCCTGGTCCACTGTTTCTACGATCTACATTGTATGGTTGGTACTTGTCAATGTCTCTTTGAATCCTGCCTTCGGATCTATTCGAATAAAGGGAGCAAAAGGAGCTCCCAACTGATCATCCCCAACTCTAATTTTTGACAGGTATTGATTGTGTAGGTCAACCTAGGTCATAGCTAGATATTCAATTGGATTCCGTTTAAGTTTTCGTGATGCTATTGAGCTTTTCTCCTTCAAACCTTGGTTGAAGGCTTAGACAACCCAATCATTAGTGACCGGGGAAAGTTCTATGCGTTCCATCTGGAACCGAGATACGAATTCCCTTAATATTTCATTGTCCTTTTGTTTCACCTTAAAAAGGTTCGATTTCCTATTCTTAACCTTTATTGCCCCTAGGTGTGCCTTTATGAATAAATCGGCGAGGATGGCAAATAAGTCGATGGAATTGGGCGGAAAAATATGGTACCACATCATTGCCCCATTCGATAGAGTTTCTCCAAAAAATTTCAACAAAATATATTCATTTTCTTAATCTTCTAGGTCATTTCCTTTTATTGCGCATATAAGAAGTGACATGCTCATTAGGATTAGTGGTTCCATTGTACTTGGAAAATCCTGGCTTGCGGAATTTCTTTGGAGCTGCACTTGGTAGGAAATGTTTTTGTACGAACTTCTTTGAGTCCAAACCCTTTAAAATTGGGGGTGCCCCCGTATTTGATCAATCCGTGAATTATATATTTCTACCTTTTTATCGTTATCCTCAATCTTTTTTTCTCCTGATTCGATTCATTTAGTGAGCTCCTCGAGCATTTTCATGATGGCGGGGTTAGTTCCTGATCTGTTATCGTTCATTTTTTTTGGTATAGACTCGACCATGTGAATCACTTCATGTGATGCATCGAGATCGATTTTGCTTGGCACTCGATTCTGATTTTGGAGTTGCGCTATCACAGCTTGCTGAGTCTGCAACATTCAAATATCATTTGAAGGCTAATCCCCCCTTCTCACCACTCCGTGAGCTCTGTTCGATTACCCGCCCATCTCTACGAATGCTATTTTCAGGGTCGACCTAAATTTCTATGAACCGCAACACGAGAATTAACATCGATTGGATCTATAGCATGTGGTCCATCGGGATTGACTGGAGGTACTCCATTTTCCGGGGCAATTATGTACTCGTTTTCGCCATAAAGACCAAGGTCGGTGTGTGTGTGAGTAGGCATTGTTTGAGAGTTTGACATGTTAATTCCTGAAATCAAAAATACTTACGAGAACAAGTGTAAAAGTAGTGAGTGTTATGAGGATTAATACTAGGCAGTCACTATTATCCTTGCCCCTACGGTGGACGTCAAACTGTTTACCCAAAAAATAAAATAACAATTAAACTTATAATGTGGTTTAAAGGCACGTGATTTCACCTAATACCAATTGATAAACGTAAAAACAATAGATGAAAATTGACTATAATATAAAGCAAACCAGCATTTAAACAGAGTCCTCGAGATTGGATACCCTCGAGCTACTGATGTAAGAACAACGAGCTGATGAACAAGAGAGCATAAACTAAAGAGAAAATATGTTATTACTTTGATCTGCGTGAATCTGTTTCTACAAGTGATGGGGACTCCTCTTTATATATTAGAGGAATCCTAATTATGGTATAACTCTAATTACAGAAGTAAATCTCGTGATTAGCCCGAATCACCGCCCTTGATCTAATTTGTTTCGGGAATTCCGTCGTGATCTTCGACCGGTTACGGATATCCCGTCTTTTTGTTATTGCGCTTTGTTCGAAGTCTGTCATATATGGCTTCGACCGCTACTGACCTCGATCTCGATGAGCACCTCAATTCTCGAGCTTAATATTATATCTTCCCGCTATAACCTAACCCATTACAAGACTGACCCTCGACGCGATGCCCGTCTTCGATAAAATGGCAAAATCAGACAAGTTCCAATTCTATCCGTATACATATATATTTTGCCCCTCCATCTTATAGCAAAATGCCTTTGACACATCTTTATTTCACGAAAAACATTTTATAAATCTTTTCCCTTACCCTGTCTCATACAAAACCTCTTGATGCAAGCAAAGTCAAGCCGAACTAGTACGATCAGGAGACACATGAAGCATTTTTTGTTGTTCCGTTGATTATAAACGGATGTGACAGAAAGAGCCTAATA
The DNA here is from genome assembly GCA_032618575.1 of Nicotiana noctiflora. Classification (NCBI taxonomy): domain Eukaryota; kingdom Viridiplantae; phylum Streptophyta; class Magnoliopsida; order Solanales; family Solanaceae; genus Nicotiana; species Nicotiana noctiflora. The sequence continues at coordinate 90,793 of JASVEL010002882.1, forward strand.
ATGATTGAACGAAAGTGGCTTTGACAAGACCTTAATAATTTTGGAATTGATCTTGTTAATGGGTAATTCAGTATTTTCGATATAACGAAATAAACTCACAATTTTATTGGTAAAACCAATTCAAATAAGAAAAATTTACAAGTTAAATCCATCAAATTAAACTCGCATATGTCTTCGCTACCCCAACTAATCAAATTAGTTAGATTATGGCCCGATATTACATTATGACAATACCGTAGCGCCATCAATTTGTCATTGCATCTACTTTCATGTTTTAACAAGTGCTAACATTTTCTACTAAAACTGTGTTGCTATACGTACATTGAATCTGATGGTAAAAGGTATATTATATTCTGGAGGTAACTAAAAAGAGTGAAAAAGATCGCAATACTGAACATGTACCAGAAACATAACGAATGAAAATATCGACAATTTTAAAGCTTATGCCAATCCACTGAGACTGTCCTAGTTTCAATGACGAAAACCTTCAAAGTAGATGAGATTTAATATAAAATCTGTTGAGCCAAAACGACTGAAAAATGCTCAAAATAACCCAAAATAGTCTTAATATGGTGTGATATTGTCCCTTAAGCACGGTTTTCCTAAAAGGCCGCACACATTAAAAATATCTAACTCCTTATAAGTAACTAATTTTTCGTTTTTGCTATCCATGTGAGACTTTGTTTACATTCCCAACAGAATCTAAAGCATTTGTAAAAAGAGATCGGATGATCCATATATATATATATATATCGATACATATACAATAAAAATGTATGTGTAGCAACTAGCAACTCTAGTTCTGGTTTGTTCCTCAAGATTCAAGAGTTGCACACTAGCATACTTGTTGAGGTGTGCCTAATACCATTATGTAATGTGGTTTGGCCATCACCCCTGTGGTGTTCTAATTTAGTATCTCATTGTCATAAAGTGTTTTAGTCACTCTCTTCTACTGAGTTGTACCAGTAAGTATATATAACAAAAAATCAAAGGCAAACATGTATACTAGTTTTTGGCCCCGTCTAATACCAATTATTTTACAAAGTTCAAGGGACACTTAGCTGCTTTAATGCATCTTTTGTTAATTCTGGATCATGGAAGTGAAATATAAACTGGAAAAAATATGTGAAATACAGATTCCTGCTTACAACAACAACGACGACCCAGTAAAGTTCCACTAAGTGGGGTCTGAGAAGGGTAGTGTGTACGCAGACCTTAGTTCTACCCGATAGGAGAGATTGTTTCCAATAGACCCTCTGCTCAGGAAGATGGAAATAAAACAAGAAAAGACAATACATCAGTCACGATAAAAATAGCTTATATACACAAAGTTTATACGCTGCTTGTATATGCAAAAATGGGTATTGCTTATACAAAATCTGTGGAAACTATGGACCCTTTTACAAAATTTGCAGGCACAAAATTGCAATTTTCAAGTGCATTATGCTAAAGGCTATACATCCTCAAAACACCATGTTAAGGTTCTGAGCTATACATCCTCAGACACAAAGATATACATACCTTCCAAAAACCACTAAGCAATAACATGCCCTTATCAAAAGCTGCTAGCAGAAGACTCCACAGCACATATGGTTTTGCCTCAACTACGTAAAACAGCCCCAATTATCCATCTCAAATATAGGGTTACTTTGGTTAGCATTCTCCGACATTTGTACCGTGGACTCAATCAAGGATTCATCGGGGACAATGTCGCTGATGCTTAAGGATTCATCGGGGACAATGTCGCTTCCAGCATCAGCTTGCAAAGTTACATAGTACGCGTTATCAGTTTCTGGTGGTGCACCAAAGTCCATAAAACTAAGGGCTGAACTGCTGTAAGAGTTTTGATCCTTTACAGTTTCCTTCTTCGTACGCTGTTTATAAGCAGACATTTCTCTGTAATATCTTTCCCTGTCCTTGTTACTTGCCTCAATATAAGGCTGCAAAATATTTGAAGGAAACGATCAATAAGGACAGAAGCTTTACTCTCCACTTGTTACATGAAGCAATTTAAATTTGTGTATGTTAACATATAGGAAAGAAACATGAATGCTTAATTGACAAACAAAGTACATAAATGACCAAATATGAGAAATAAATTAGGGGGTGATTAAAGCTGCTAGCAACAGTATGATAAGTACTTCATTGTACCTTTCGGTCATTTTCAGATAGAGCCCTCCAGCTATTGATTGCCATATCTCTTATATTCTTAGAGCTCTCCCCGAGTACTTTCTTTAGTCTTTCACATTCCAACTTGAGGTATATCTGATATCCGCTCCTTGTTCTTATTGGTGCACTGGGGTCTTTCCTTAGATAAGTGTTGGTTGCAGAAACCTGAGATTTTTGCTCTGGTGTCTCTGGCCCTACCAAAAGATAATTTTATGATCAACTTGAGCCTTAACCTAAGCAAAAATGAAGCCGTCCTGAGGATACAAACTCAATAATTGGACAGGCTTGTAACTTTAAGATAACTGGAAGAACTAGTATCAATTCCATGACTTTGCAAAGTTTCGTGAGAAGAAACTTATCTCCAAACAAATAGCATACAGCTGAATAGGACACACACGTAAAATAGTACCTGTTGTTGTAGGTTACCGATCAAACGATTAATTTTGATGCCTTGATGCCATTGTCTGGCATAACATTCATTCATTAAGTAATTGAATTGTGTGTCTCACTTTTCATCTCTTTTACCCTCTCTTTCCTCTTCATTTCTCCTTTTCTTTTCTTTTTGGACAAATCTTCAGCATTTACATCATAAGCAACAGAAGAGACGACTAAGGGTGACAGAACAGCAGATAAAGTAACTGCAGCATAACAGATCACCAGCCTATATTTTCTTGTTTTGAGGTGTGACTTGTGAGGTTGGTAGAGGAATTGCCTACTCAGTGGAAAAGATCATCCAAGAAAAATCCATGTCAGGATACTTCTGAGGTTTTGAGCTTTTTAACGTTTCATCAATGGAAAAAGTTTGCTCTAAAAATTTCCTCGAGGGAAAACCTATAACAGCTTTGTATGTCCAGCAAGGTATAACTGAAGATAATCATTTTCTTGTCAAAAGAAGTCTTTTTCTAGAAAAGTTTATGACAAGTCCACGTATTCTTGTAATTTACATAATTAGAAATTTACCAATTCTTTTCACATAGTCTCTTAGACAAAAAATAGCAATCACTTCGCGTTAACTCTCTATAACTGACCAACATTGGACAGTTAGCATGAGTTAGCATGAGTGTATGTTGGTGGTTCAAATTATCTACTTTCTTCGAATCTGAGATTTTGATAAGAAGTTTGGAAGCTTATAGAACTGTAAGTCTCTGCCGTAAAGAAGAATAACAAACCTGTTGAAACTGGGCAACAATCATTAGTGCACTTCCTTTTTTCTACTGGGCTGTTCGTATCATCGGAGTGTGGTAACACCACAGGAGATGACCAATCACAATATTTCCTTTTCCTGGCCAAGTCATCTATGCTATCCCCAGAACCTAAAGAAAGATTATAATCTTCAAACAAAGAAGAGAATTTATCAACAACTAGACATACTGGACTAGAGATTAAAAGGTTCAACTTCTAGAAACCATAGACCCCCAAATTTTCAAGAAGAAAGTTTACCTTTTAATGATACTGTCCTAGCAGCAGCAGAAACTTGATGACTAGGTGGTGGTATAGTTGTTTTTCCTCGACTTCGATAGTAATACATTTTCTCAAATTGGAGAAGAAGATTTTCGTAGACCTTCTGAAGTTGAGTCGGGAACATTACGACGTTGCTTTTCACATGCAAATAAGATGCAACTTCACCCCACTTGGCATCCTTAGTAACCTACTAATTGTAAATCAAGTAATTAAACTCGTACTAATAATGGGAATGTCACATGCATATCCACATTCAGTGCCATAGGGGCTTCATTTACATTAATTTAGAAATTCTTATGATCTGAGACTTAATTGGTACTGGGGCCATGTTACTTGCCATTTTCTTCCATACCTCTTGAACGCACTTCTCGGCTGAAGGAGCTATGATACAGTGAAGTCATTATATTATAGAGGAAGACGCAACAAGTTTTTGAAACTCATTTCGATAGTTTCAATATGTTTTCCCCTAAACCACTTCTTTCCAGCAATCACTTATCAGATAGGGAAAACTAAGATACAGAGCAATTAGAGCAATTAGATATCAGAAACCAGTAGCGGACCCAATTTTTGAATCATGCGTGCCCAACTACTTTTAATCCGAAGTTGCAACTGAGATTGAGTGCTCAGTAAATCTGTCTGTGCGCATTACTACTAGTTTCCAATAAAAATAAATAGCATGTGGTCCCAGCACTGATAACGTCCGACATTGTCGGCAACACAGAATCATAAGTGACCATTGACTACAGCGTATATGCTCCATCTGCCTACTCTTTGCAGACTTACTTTGCAGCGCAATATAGAAAACTATATCCATCAAAACAGATTGTAAATGATTTCAAATCATACTTAAATTTTGAGAAAAATATTTCTGGTTATTTCAGGGGTCTAAGAATACTAAGTCATGAATCATCTTCTGATGTGACAACCTAGTGGAACCAAATCAATAGAGACCAAGTATGCTAAAACTGCACTCAAATTCCAATTCAACAACTAAGCAAGAAAAAATAAGAAGTAACGATAAACGCATTTATTCACTCAAATTAGATGTTGTGCCACTGCACAAGAAACATACTGAATTGGCTAATGTTTATACAATGTCAACTGGTGCAGGGCAATAACCACCTTAAATAGTTTCTCTTATATATTTTTTTCTGTTCTTCATAAGTGAAGCGCTGGTTCTGGAGAACTCGGACATGAAAATATGTAAACTTGAGCAGTCAAAATACGAAATACTTTGGAATAGGCAAGTTGCTTATGGAAAAGAAAGGTAAATATACTCATGATCGAAGGATCAATGTTATAACATTGACACAATGAAGGTAATCTTTTTCCTGGAGCAAAATGAACACCATCCTCCTTTATTGATCAAGTGATAAACAGTAGATCAGCACATGCATATGTGGGAAAAGTAAACATGGGTTGTTGGTATTGAGATAAGCTAATTCACATAACAATAAAGTCGGAAATTTTAAAATACCTGATTAAATCCACCTCTTTTAGTGACTTCTTCATAGAAAAGATACAAATCCAAGGCTGTTTCTCTAAAGTTAAATCTGCATATATATAAACGTAACTTCCCTTTAGGAAAAAATTCACAGTACTCTCAGCCAACTTTCAAGTTTCAATATGCAAACCACTAATATTAATACTAAGAGCCCGTTTGGAGATAAGAATTCGTTCACTTTTTTCCGAAATTTTTTTACTTTTTTAAAATCAGTGTTTGGCCATAAAATTTTCAATTTTCACTTAGAAAATAAATTTTGTAATTTTCGAAAATTTTAAAAACTCCAAAAAACTGTTTTTCAAAATTTTCACTAAGATCACTCACAAAACTTCAAAAACAACTCAAAAAACTTCAAAAACAACTCAAAATTATATTCATGTCCAACACAACTCTAATTTTTAAATACCATTTTCACTTTTTTTTTTTTGGAATATTACAATTCTTATGTCCAAACGTCCACTAAGATAGTACTGCAAATTACACCACTTCAAAATCAAAAGTCAAAGGCTCTATCTCTAATGCTTGGGACTACCTAACTGGAGCAACTTACTGTCCAACGATTATCAGACCTATTTCTGATTTGCATGCAATTAAATCTTTATTTCTAATCAACTAATTATACAAAAAAAAAAAAAAAATTATATTGTCCTCTCAAAAGCATTTCATATTTCCACAAAGGATAATGTAATAAAGTGTCCAACAAAGCTTGCTATAGTGATGACCATTAATTTCCATGAATATACATTGCATGATATAATGAAGCCAATTATTCTTAGGAGTAAAACTTGTTCTCTGTCTATTATTAACACATTCTTTTCTCATTTTCTGGACCTTAATTAAGGAATGTGTAAATTATAATCTTAATTAAACACTCCACTAGAAAGAAAAAGGTTGAGAAATTGTAAGGAAGCCTCACACAAGACTAAGTCCTGATGACTCGTTCAACTTGTTAAGCTTTTCATAGAAGCGATCCTTTCCATTATATGAACTCTGTCCACTCTGCATTGCCGAGAGATTGCCGGTAACTACAGGCGACCAGAAGCTACATGCATAATTACTTCCGGCACCGGAATACTTATTCTTCTTGTTTTTCTGATCCTCTGCCGCCATGCTGAGAAACTGCACATTAGCAGAGAAACACACTTTCATTCCTCCATTTTCCAATGCGACTGTGCTTTTATTTTATGCTGTTGGTTCATCACACACGAGTCTCGTCCACTTAACCTCTGTGGCCCCACTGTTGTCTGACGTGGTAACATTTGTGGGGCCTTTTGATGGTTCTTTGCTGTCAAGGAGGTGTACGTGTGTCATCCATGCAAAGTGGTGAAGATATCCACCGTTTATAGTGGGATTTTAATCACAATCTCAGCCGTTGTTAAATCCATATTCGTCTCGTATTTTTCTGTGATTTTGGAATTTTAAGTTTTAATTTATTAATTCGACAAAGATCGAGTTTTCTACAAAATAATACTTTATGTTTGGGGTAATACCTAATATGATCCTCTAAATATAACCTTAAGCATTTTTTATCCTTTAATTTGTAAATTTTTTCACGGATAGTCCAACTAATTAACAGAATAGACCAAACAAATGATGAATACATAAGAAAAGACATTAGATGTTCATGTTGCGGAAGCCAAATGTATATAGTGTGAATGAGTCACAACTACTATACCAAAAATTATGGCAGCCACCAAATAATAAATAAGATAATAAAGCAACAATATAAAGAACACCAGAATTTACGAGGTTCGGCTAATTTTGCCTACTCCTCGGACACAACCAATATTTTATTCCACTCCAAATACAAGTGAAATAATACTAAAGAGAGAAGATACAAATGCCTTAAAGAGATAAGAAGGCAAATGAGAGGTGTGTTTAAATCCTAAACATTAGGCCTTCTTTTATAGGGGGAAATCCTCCCCAATTCTAGTTACCCACCGATGTGGGATGTGAAACTTTGACAAATTCAACAAATCTCCACCTTGGCAAAAATTTCACATCTTCAATTTTCTCTCTATAACAAATTTTGGTTGTGTCTTCATCTTCAATCGTCAGTGTTCAACAATGTTGATCAAATCCAAACAATGTTGAAACTTGATCGCAGTCACCACCTTTGTCAGCATATCAACAGGATTCTCCGTAGTATGAATTTTCTTCACCGTAACTCCACCTTCTTCTATGATTTCTCGTACGAAGTGATTCCGAACAACAATGTGCTTCGTCCTTGCATGATAAACTTGGTTCTTCGCTAATTGAATAGCACTTTGACTATCACAAAAAATTGCGATACCTTTTTGTTCAACACCAAGCTCCTTTAGCAATCCTTGAAGCCAAATTGCCTCCTTCACAGCCTCTGTAATAGCCATGTACTCTGCCTCTGTTGTAGACAAAGCAACTGTTGACTGCAAAGTAGACTTCCAACTAACTGGTGCCTTTGCAAAAGTAAACACATAACCAGTAGTTGATCTTTGTTTGTCCAGATCACCCGCAAAATCCGAGTCACAATATCCAACTACAGACTGATTGTCTTCCTGCTCAAAAACTAACCCGACATCTACAGTATTATGAATATACCGTAGAATCCACTTCACAGCTTGCCAATGCTCCTTTCCCGGATTATGCATATATCTGCTAATAACTCCAACAGCTTGTGAAATGTCAGGTCTCGTACATACCATTGCATACATCAAGCTACCAACAACATTTGCGTATGGTACCTTTGACATATACTCTTGTTCAGCTTCATCCAATGGCGACATAGTAGTACTTAGCTTAAAATGGGGAGCAAGTGGAGTACTAACCGGCTTAGTCTTGTCATCTATGCCAAAACGTTGTAGTACTCTCTTCAAATATTCTTTCTGAGATAAACAGAGTTTCTTCGAACGTCTATCTCTTATTATCTCCATGCCAAGAATTTTCTTCGCCTCACCCAGATCCTTCATCTCGAACTCCTTCGTCAGTTGAATCTTCAATTTATCAATTTCTTTCGAATTCTTGGAAGCTATCAACATATCATCAACATATAGGAGAAGATATATAAAGGAACCATTTTTAAGCTTGCGCAAATACACACAATGATCGTATTTGCTTCTCTGGTACCCTTGCTGCAACATAAACTTGTCAAAATGCTCGTACCATTGTTTAGAAGATTGTTTCAACCCATACAATGATTTTTCAAGTTTGCAAACCATATTTTCCTTTCCAGCAACTTTGAATCCTTCTGGCTGAGTCATGTAGATTTCCTCCTCCAAGTTTCCATGTAAAAACGCAGCTTTTACATCCATCTGAACTAGTTCCAAATCCAATTGTGCTACCAAAGCCAACATAATTCGAATGGAGGAATGTTTTACAACTGGAGAAAATACTTCATTGTAATCAATTCCCTCCTTTTGAGCATATCCTTTGGCCACCAACCTTGCTTTGTAGCGAACATCTTCTTAATTAGGAAATACTTCTTTCTTTGCAAATACCCATTTGCACCCAATTGCTTTCTTTCCCTTCGGGAGATTGGCCAATCTCCATGTATGATTCTGATGAAGGGACTGTAATTCATCATTCATGGCAATCCTCCACTTACCTTCTTCTGAACTTTGGACTGCGTCTTTATAAGTGGTGGGAACATCATCAGCTGCAATTGCGGTTGCACAAGCTGTCTCTATAAAACGAACAGGTTTCATAATTTTTCTTTTTGGCCTGCTGATTGCTATTAATTCAAGTTGTTGTTGAGGTTCCCGAGTTGGAATCTCCTCTACTGGCTCTCCTTCCAGAGGATAATCTTCATTTGTTTCCTCCTATGCTTCTTGTGTAGGAAAAATAAATTTTCCCTCAAACTCCACCTGCTTAGAAGCACCATCATCTTGTTTGGTATCTTCATTTGTTACCTTGTTTACCATAGCAGATTCATCGAAGGTAACATCCTTGCTGAATATTACTTTCTTTGTCATAGGACACCATAAGCGATATCCTTTGACTCCAGAAGTAATCCCCATAAAAATAGCCTTCTTTGCCCTTGGATCCAATTTTGACTCTGTCACATGATAATATGCAGTTGAGCCAAACACGTGCAAAGAGTCATAATCTACAACAAGCTTTCCATACCATTTTTCAAATGGTGTCTCGCCATCAATAGCAGCAGATAGTAAACGATTAATAAGGTGGCATGCATATGTAATTACCTCAGCCTAAAATTCTTTGCCCAAGCCAACATTGGACAATATACGTCGTACCTTCTCCAGCAAGGTCCAGTTCATACATTTTGCTACTCCATTCTGTTGTGGTGTATGTCTGACAGTGAAGTGTCGGACGATGCCATCATTTTCAAAAACCTTATCGAAATGATCATTTTTGTATTCACCTCCATTGTCTGTGCGAATACACTTGATCCTCCCGCCCGTTTGATTCTCCACCATCGTCTTCCATTTGAGAAAAATTCCCAACACTTCATCTTTGCTCTTCATTGCATACACCCATACTCTTCGGGAAAAATCATCAACAAAGGTCACAAAATAGTGCTTCCCACCCAATGAAGATGTTTTGGAAGGACCCCAAACGTCAGAGTGTACATAATCCAAAATACCTTTAGTATTATGGATTGCTGTACCAAATTTAACCCTTGTCCGTTTCCCTTTGACACAATGCTCGCAAAACTCCAAATTGCAAGCCTTTAACCCTTTCAACAATCCTTGATCTGATAGAGTTTTCAAGGATTTTCCTCCAGCATGTCCCAAGCGCATGTGCCATAGCCTGGTTGCTTCTGCATCTTTGTTGTCACTGGATGTTACTGTCGCTGTCCCAATAACCGTACTACCGAGATAACGGTACATGTTATTGTTCTTCCGATTGGCCTTCATTACCACTAGTGCACCGGAGCATACTCTCATCACTCCATTTTCTGCAATAATTTTGAACCCTTTTGATTCCAGGGCTCCCACAGAGATGAGATTTTTCTTCAAACCCGGTACATATCGAACATCTATTAATGTTCTGATCATTCCATCATGGTTCCTTAATCGTATTGAACCAATTCCATATGAGGTAAGAGGGCTGTTATCCGCTGTTTGGACGACTCCATATTCTCCTTCTTGAAAGTTCACAAACCAATCCCTGTTGGGACACATATGATAGCTACAAGCCGAATCCATCAACCATATGTCCGATGACGTTGACGGCTCCGTTGTAACTAATGAGAAATTCGAATCATCACAATCAGCAACATTTGAATTCATAATGACCTTTCCATTGTTATGTTTGGCCTTATTATTCAACTTCGGACAGTCTTTCTTCCAGTGCCCCTTTTCTCGACAAAAGGCATATTCATCTTTGCTGGGTTTAGATCTTGACTTAGATCTTCCTTTCCTTGTCCTCGTTTGATTTTGAGGACGACCCCTCACGAACAGTGCTTCTCCTTCTCCGCCCTTCTGTTTTTCTCGCTTTCTTTGTTCATAGCTGTACAAAGCCGAACAAACTTCTCTGAGAGAAACTTCGTCATTTCCATGGAGTAGAGTAGTTTCAAGGTGCTCGTACTCGTCAGGAAGTGACGCCAACAACATCAATGCCAAGTCACCATCATCATAAGTTGTATCCATATTTTGCAAATCCGTGACCAACTTATTGAAACTGGTGATATGTTCATTCATCGTGGTACCAGGAACATAAGTGAAGTGAAACAGTCTCTTCTTCATGTACAATTTATTTTGACTGTTTTTCTTCAAAAATTTATCCTCCAGTGCTTTCCATAATTTACTTGCAGAAGTTTCCTTTGTGTATGGATATTTCTGCTCTCTAGCAAGATAGGATCGAATGGTACCGCAAGCAACACGGTTGATTATTCTCCAATCTTCTTCTCCAATACCATCTGGTCTCTTTTCTTCAATAGCAAGATCTAGCCCTTGTTGAAAAATGACATCTAGAACCTCGCCTTGCCACATCCCAAAATGTCCGGACCCGTCAAAAATTTCTACCGCAAATTTCGCATTTGACACAATTCTTGTCATAAGCGAAGATGCCAATGATGACGTATTGCTGACACCTGGTTTAAATTCTTCTTGTTTATTGTCTCCCATCTTTGACACAAATATTATATATATAGCTGACGACACAAATCAAGATTATTTCCTTTCCGATGTGGAAGATCAGACTAAGCTGCAACCACAGAGCATACTGAGACAGAACCTTGACTCAGTTACCAAGATAAATCTTTTCTGATGTGGAAGATCAGACTACGCCGCAACCACAGAGCATACCGAGATAGTACCTTGGCTTTGATACCAATTGTTGCGGAAGCCAAATGTATATAGTGTGAATGAGTCACAACTACTATACCAAAAATTATGGCAACCACCAAATAATAAATAAGACAATAAAGCAACAATATAAAGAACACCAGAATTTACGAGGTTCGGCTAATTTTGCCTACTCCTCGGACACAACCAATATTTTATTCCACTCCAAATACAAGTGAAATAATACTAAAGAGAGAAGATACAAATGACTTAAGAAGATAAGAAGGCAACTGAGAGGCGTGTTTAAATCCTAAACATTAGGCCTTCTTTTATAGGGGGAAATCCTCCCCAATTCTAGTTACCCACCGATGTGGGATGTGAAAGTTTGACAAATTCAACAGTTCAAAGGCTTTCCCAAAGCTTTGTTTTCTTCCTATATGCGAGCAACTTTTTCTCAGCTCCGTTTTCTCTCCTGCGACCACATCAAATGCCTAGGGGTGGCACAAGCTAGAAAAATACTTAGTGACATTTTGCAAATGGTGTCAAAGAGATCATATAAGCGATTGACGAAAGCTAAAAAATAAATAAAATGAGAAAAAAACAAGAAAAATATGAGTGGGCAACAAATGATCATAAATTTTTCTATTTCACGTGTTAATTATATCACAAAAAGTGAAGGCACTTTCATTCCATTCATATGAGTCTTTATTATCTTTTACCAGTAATTTTGCTCATAATTTTAGTTGATTAAGTTATATATTATAAATATTTCTACTTTTAATATAGAACAAGCTCGAATTTGTTTCGTAAGTCCAAAACTACTACTTATTGTTTGTGAAAGTTTTGTACGAGAAGCATATTCAACCATATAGTATCCAAATTCCACCAACTACTTATATATAGTGCTTCCCATAATAATAAATGTCAAAGAGGCAAAATGAGTGAATTCCTTTTCAATTTTACACTCTAAATTCCTCACATTCAGTAGCTTAGGTTGTTTCGGAAATCAATAATGACAAACAATAGGTTAGTACTATACTATATTTTAAGGACATGTCAAAAGGCCAAGTGTAAGGAATTGAGGACGAAAATAGAAGGAACTAAAACTATGGGGAACATTTTACAACTCTAATCATAGTTTAGGGACCAATTGAACAACTTTCGGGAAGGAACAAACACGAGCCAACAGTTTCAGCAAGTGGGCACAGCATTGGAGCAAAATCAAAACACGTCAGCAGCCAAAATTCTGGTCTTAAGGCAATCCATTTGTGAGAGTTTTGAGTTGCACGCCTCCTCTCTTCCGTATTCAACCAGATAACAATCCACTTCCTCTGAGATTTCCACAAATACATTGTCCACACACACACGCCTCCATAAACGAATGACCAAAACCAAAACCAAAACCAAAACCCTAGGATTTACCGGCTAGGTGTTTCGGGCTGCATGAGTAGTTACCGAGAAGTATCGGTAGAAGAAATCCGTTTCTTCAAAGTTGTGAAGCACTTAAATAAACCATGGCGGTTGTTGTTTCTCACGCTTTCCTTGCTGTTCGTCAAGCTCCGTTTACGTCGTCGTCTTCCTTTAGAATACGCCCTTGCTTCTCTTCTCGTCGATGGTTAACTACTCCTCGCTTTACCCCTCAAAGGTGCCACCTTTATGCTTTTATTTTAAACTCTTGACATTCCGAATCACTGATTTGATACTGTGTATGTGTGTGTAGGCATTGTGATTTTTATCCCTTTTCCCCAATAAATAGCTTAAATTTGGTCCAATTTTGGTACACATATTATCCGGACAAGAATGTAGCACTCGTATAGGATAGCGTGTTCATTGTTGATCCTCAAGGATCAAATGCCCGAGGAAAGTCAATCTAATTTGCTACTAGCCAAACAGAGGAAAAATAATGTGATACAATGCAAGAGTTGCTGAATTCTTTGGTTTTAATGCAGGGTTGGAAGTTTATGCTCTAGATGTTCCATAAATACTGACGTCTTGACCGACATTACAACTGATGAAGAGGTTGGGGATGATGGTGCAACTGATGATTTCGGCTGTTCAGTACCTGTTATTAATCTCAAATCTGATATCCTGGAAACTGAAGCACTAAATCTGCTAGCTAAGGGCACATTTGTGGACACTCTCTTGACAACATTGCCTGTAGGATTTGTTATGATTAATTCTACTCAGTCATTTGACTGCCCCTGTTCCCATCTAACTATCACTTTGATTTTTCTATTATTGATGTTGACCAGGTCCTAACAGAGGAGGAGCAGAATATTATTGCTGCAACACCTGCTCATCCAGCTGGGTTATACGGTTAGTCTTTTCCTCTTAAGTGGAGTGGCATTTCATATTAGTGTGGTAGAAGCCTAACTTATGGTTAAAAGGGTATGAATTGCTGTCTGCTGTACGTTAAAATGATGATAAAGGCATAACCTCAACCTGGTTTGGAATTAAACAAATGATACTTATGTGAAATACTAATACATTGAGAATCTGGTGTGGTCCTCTAGAAGTTCGTATTATATGAGGTTGAGATATAGATGTCTAAAAAAGGGCAGCCCGGTGCACTAAGCTCCCGTTATGGTCTGCGGAAGGGCCGGTTCTATTGTAAGCGGCCTTACCTAGCATTTTTGCAAGAGGCTGTTTCCACGGCTCGAACCTGTCACCTCCGGGTCACATGGCAACAACTTTACCAGTTACACCAAAGCTCCCTTCTGAGACATGAATATCTATTCTTTTTAATTAGATTTCATATGGTCGATGGACTATTTGGAGTAACAAAGCAATGTCATTGTGCAAGCTGAAGATTTGGCTTTTGGGAGCGGCCTCAATAACGGAATATATATGTGTTTCCTACGAAAATTATTTTCCATATTCTTTGAGACATTAGTTTAACAAGACCACCACTGTTGTTGTTGATGATTCATGGAATTCCGTTAGGGGTCGTTTGGTAGGGTGCATAAGAATAATGCTAAATAGGCTAGTTAGTTATGCTGACATTAGTATTGCTAACATATTTCTTATCCATTGTTTAGTTTGATGTATTACAACATTACACAATTTCTTAAAGAATTGTTTGTTTACAAAAATACATTCATAACCAGTCCATCACTTTATCTTTTTAAATAAACATATGTTGAGGAATCTTTTATTCTGAAAAGGTTTTAAAAAAATATTTGATATATTGTAGTACAGAACTAAGTATTTATTTATAAAAAAGGAAAATATTAAGTATTTATTTATCTACAAGGGATATAATTTTATTTTTCACTTTCTTGGATTATTAGGCAAAGAAAGTTTGAACTAAAACAATAAAGGGAAAATGCAAATGCATTCCAGTACGTTGTAGTAGAGTACATATTTATGAATTTACAATGAAGAAATTGGTAGAGTATAGATATAAATAGCAGGAGCAACTTCAGTATCAAACTTTAAATCAAACTTGCATTAATATAATAGCATTTTTAATCCAGCATCAATTTTGAAGGGCAATTTTGTCTTTAACTAAGCTAATGCAAACCAATTGCATTGTTAATACTATGGTTTCCTATGCATTAGTTATGGTTGAGATAATACCAAATATGGTGTATAACTAATGAATAGGTTCAAAAACCAAACAAGGTATTATTAATATATAAAGCTAATGCATGTATCTATTGCATCCTACCAAACTACCCCTTAGGATGAAGAACACCCCCCCCCCCACCCCTACAAATTCCCGCTGGCACATCACCAGGACAATTTGTTTGTTAAGTTTTGACTTTGAAAACATAACCAGTTAATGACTAGTCGAGTTATGCCAGTAATCTCTGATCATTTTATAGATTTCTGATGTCAAGTGCATTCAAACAGCTTTATATGCTAGTTGCCTGGCTGGGAATTTGGTGGAACAACTTTGGAATTTTGCCTCGCCTGCTGCTATTGCATTGATTCATCCTAGTCTTCTTCCTGTAGCACTAATGGCTTTCGTTGCTAAGGTATTAACTTTTACTTTCTTGGATAAGGTAAGATTTTTTATTAATAGAAAGGTATCAAGAAGGTGTGAAAGAGGTTTAAAAAGATCAGGACTTGATTAGAAGTTACAGGAAGACTAGAGGCTTGAAGATAATTATTTACCTTACATCCGCTATACTTTGTACAGCTTGCTGTAATTGGTGGAGGCCCTCTGGTTGGCAAGCTTATGGATCACTTTCCGAGGGTGCCTGCATATAATTGTCTATCTATAGTCCAGGTATCCTTTTCGGGATGTGTCGCTAAGGAATGGTGAATGCAAAACTTTTTCCTGAAAGTTTTCTAATACTTCTTTTCTGTCAGACAGCTGCCCAGTTGGTGTCTGTTGGAATGATTATACATGGTCATACTCTTCATCCAACATCTACATCATCTTTACTTTTCCGTCCTTGGTTTGTTGTGCTTGTTCTAGCGGGAGCAGTTGAGAGGCTATCTGGGTTGGCATTGGGGGTCGCAGTGGAGCGTGATTGGGTTGTTTTGGTACTGCTGTTTGAACTTTTTTTTGTCTCCTATGTCTCACTTTTTGACTACTTAACGGTGCTTGAGCAGTTTCCTAATTTGGAGTCATGTTTTTACAGTTAGCTGGAACTAATCGCCCAGTTGCGCTTGCTCAAGCGAATGCTATTCTAAGCCGTATTGACCTCTTATGCGAGGTAATAGGCAATTCAATGGCAGCTTATTCCCCCCTCTTTTGCAGCATGACGATTATGAATGATCTAAGCAAATATATTCAGATGTTTTGATATTTTGTTTCTATTGAGTTAAGTTTATCAAACATACTTTACTTGAAATTTGCAGTGATTGTCATTTAAGCTAAAAATTTGGTCTTTTATGATTTATCTTATAAATCTCTTTTTTTCCGGATAATTGTAGATTGCTGGAGCGGCATTGTTTGGCATTCTTCTGTCTAAATATGAACCAGTTGTATGCTTAAAAATTGCTGCCGCTTTGATGATTGGGGCACTTCCTGTTTTGGTAAATCTTAGTCCTGGTTCTATTTCATTCTGTGATTTGAAGTTTAGAACACTGTGTAGCACTTAAATGTTATCACCTTGTTTACTAGGTATCTCTGACATGGCTAACCAACAAGCTTTCCTCTGGGGTTCTTGACCGTGCTGTGCAATCTTGTTGCAGTAGTTCCTCCGAGCGGTCTTTACTAGAATCTGAAAATATAGGTATCTTCTCTTGAGTTGAGTTACAATGAAGGTGGGAATAGATTTTACTTTTATACTAAGCCTGTTGTTTGTTTTCAGTGAGAGTGGGTCTGGAAGCTATAAAGCATGGATGGTTTGAATATGTCAAACAACCTGTTCTTCCAGCAAGCATAGCCTATGTGCTTTTATACTTCAATGTTGTTCTTGCACCTGGTGGTTTAATGACAGCATTCTTAACACAGCAAGGTAATTTCTGCATTCTAGATTCGTGATATTCTCACCTTTAGATTTTGCTGGTGTCACTAATTGGATTTTGATAATGTAGCTAGTCTTAATAAACTTACCATTGGCTATAATGATAGCCAATGGTAGGTTTATTATAATTTTTATGAGATGTATGCTGGAGTAACTAATGCGGTTTTTGTTTTTGTTTTTGCTTTTATTTTTGTTTTTGTTTGCCTTTTTTTCCATGCGCCGAGGTTCGATTGGAAACAGCCTCTCTGCCCTCTCGGGTAGAGGTAAGGCCTGTCTACATATTGCCCTCCCCAGACCTCACCTTGTGGGAATATACTGGATTGTTGTTGTTGGCTATAATGATAGCTTTCTTGGTGTCTCTAAAGTATGGTTGTTTTGGATATGATGATGGTTTACTTGGGGGCTCTAAATGAAAACTGATTTGAGATGTATGATCATCTATTTGACTCTTGCAGTGTGCTGAATCTTAACACTTCATGAAACAATTTACAAGCTCATACAAAGTGCTCAAACATTAGGGTAGACAACCTGGATTGGTTTGTTGGACCATGATCTATAAGAAATTAAAATGTTTGAATTGAATCAATGCTTTTGTTTGTTTGAACTGTTGATTATTATTTCATCAATTTGACATTTATATGGTATTTATAAGCTACCCTGGTTTGTCACAGCCCTTGAGGTCTTGATGAAATTACAGTTAATCCTATTTTTGGAGAGAATACTCATATCTACAAAGTGTACTTTTTGTCATGAGATACTAATATACCATATAGAAGGGATGTTCTTGGAAAGAAACGGCAGGTTTAACCTTCTTTATCTGTAGATTAAGTTACTGACCAGGAACCTTTAAAAATATTTAGCTGTTGATTGTTAATAATGTTTTATTTTTTTATTTTACTTTTTTTTTTATGGATGAGGATCTATGATGATTTTGTCCTAAAATCCTTCTAATGCCATAAGATATCCTATTAACAAGTAAGTAGCGTAAAGCTCTAAACTCTTACCCATAATAACTTGAGATAGTCCCCATCTTTATTTCTAGCTATTTATCTTGTAGTAATGTATATTTAGTATCTGGGGAAAGAATGTTAGTTGACTCAAAACCTTAAGACAGCATCTTTAAATCTCTTCGGATTCCCTTATCTTATCGAATATGGGATATTACACGAGCATCTTGATTTTGGGGTTTATATGTGGACTTTATTATTAACACCCTTATGCATTTTTAACTGATTTTGGGTTGGCATGTGTACTTATTGCAAAGTTATGAGTGTGAGAACAGGTATGCCTAAGCTTGGTTATGAGTGTGAGAACAGGTATGCCTAAGCTTGGTCTTTATATGAGCATCTAACTTGAAAGCTTAGGACAGTAGGTTGAGTAATTCAAGACTTTTGTAACTCCTTTTTAGGACATTGTACAACACTTTCCACTTAACAATAAAATAGCTCTATGAATTCATAAACAGTTTCTCTTGTTTTTCTTTTATGAGATAAGTTGCTTCATTGCAAGCATCAAGAAGATGCAAAAGTTACAAGAAGGATCAATGTTAGCTCCATTACTATATAACAAAAACCTGCCCAGGAGCTAACAAAAAGAATCAAAAGTAGAAAGTGGCTAACTTAGAGTAAGTGAGCCAATGAAGTCTAGAAGGGGAATAACATTATTTACAGGGCCTAGAATACTCCAACTAAACAGATACACAAGACATTTAGCTTTAAGAGCATGTATTGGAGTTGAAATGCCATCAAAACATCTGCGATTCCTTTCTTGCCAAAGACACCAAAAAATGCATGCTGGGATCATCTTCCAGACTTTCTTGATGGCTCTGTCAACTTTCCATCTGCTCCATCCTTCTACTGCCTCCTTAATGCCCTGAGGTTGTGTCCAGCTAAGCCCCAAGATTGCTAGAAACATATTCCACATATTTGCTGCCATTGGACAATGCAAAAAAGGTGGTTGACTGACTCAGTTTTGCTAGCATAGGTAGCATCTATTCACCAACTGAAAATTCCTTTTGCAAAGATTATCTTGAGTTAAACAGGCTTCTCTAAGGGCTGTCCAATTGAAGCAAATAACCTTTGTGGGAAGCTTTGTCCTCCAAATGAGCTTCCACGGACAAGAGTCTATGGTTCCATTCTGTTCGCACATATGCCTATAGCCTGCCTTGACTGTATAGGAATCTGCACTACCTCTTCCACATCATAGACGGTTTCTCGTACCCTCAGAATAGACGGAATGCTCCTATATTAACCAGATTTTCCAAGAAAATTATCCATTACAAGAGGACCCTAGGGTGTGGCCTAACGGTCAATGTGAGTAAAACCATGGGAGAAAAGACTATGCTGCCTAAGCCTTGGTGTGTAGAGTTACATGGTGCTTGTGCTGGTAGGAGGTAGCAGGTACTCGTGGGAATAATCAAGATAGTGCAAGATGGCCAGAACACCACTTTTATTTAAAAAAAAATCCAGTACAAGAAGGAAATAATTAAATACTAAATTTTTTAAAATCCTTAGTGATTGCAATGTTGGCTTAAAAATTCATGTCTAATCCTTTGACCTGTGCACAGCACCGTGGGAATATTTTGCTGTTGGCAAGCATAGGTGACTGTTTGTGTGGTGTCCTGGGCAGTTTCACCCAGTGGACCATGTTTTCCCCTAGGTTATGTTACAAGCACACATGCCACTTCTTGGATGTTTCGGGATATTTTTCATGTGAAATTGTGGGTGTGTCCTACGAGTACGGTGGTCTTTTAGTTGTAAATTAGGTGCTCACACCTTTTAAATTCAAGCAGCTTGCTGGGTTTATTAATAGTGTTTTTGCAACTCTAAGTGGCATATCCTGTAAACATTGGTCTTGTTATGCACTCCATCTTAAAAGTTTGCAACTAACGTGGAAATTTGCATAATCCATGTATGACCTATAATTGCTCGGATGAATGAGAGCTGCACTTCCTACAAAAGCTTTAAAATATATCAGAAACTCATCATTGCTAAAAAAAAAAACCGAAATTGAAAATAGTGACCACTTTAACCTCAAGGGAACATCACTGTAATGATTTCAGGTTTAAATCCATCTATTATTGGGGGTTTCAGTGGAATATGTGCTCTAATGGGCGTCACAGCAACATTTGTCTCAGCAAAGATGGTCAAGCACCTTGGCATCTTAAGGGTTGGTTCTGCTTCTTATATATTACTTGTTCTTGTCAGAAATAGTGTCCTCTTATCATTCGCAGTCTGGGTCTAACTTTCATGAATTTTAAAATATCAGGCTGGAGCTGCTGGCCTAATATTCCAGGCTTCTCTTCTGACCACAGCTGTTGCTGTCTACTGGAGTGGAGCTCTTTCTCAGCAGACTCCTGTTTTCTTTTTCTTGGCTTTAGTTGTAAGTTACTGCTCTTATTATTTTTACTTTAAATGAGAATTTTTTGTGGCTAACTATATAACCTTTTATTTGCATTTAAAGAGGCTACTTTTGAAAGTGCTTTATCTTTCGATCAATTTCTTCATGAGAAGTTTATATTCATCTAGTTTCGTTGGCATGCTCTGGTGTACTTGTATGATTTAGTGGCTAAAGATGATCTGAAATTGGATAATTGTTATCATAAGTTCAAGAAGACTAATGTTGACTATTTCTCAGGTATTGTCAAGACTGGGACACATGTCCTATGATGTCATTGGGCAACAGATTCTACAAACTGGAATTCCTGCATCTAAGGCTAATCTTATCGGAACAACCGAGGTTGCTGTTGCAAGTTTAGCAGAATCAATCATGTTAGGAGTTGCAATAATTGTTAATGATGTCTCACATTTCGGATTTCTAGCGACACTTTCCCTTGTATCAGTAGTTGGGGCAGCACGTCTATACTGTAGATGGTTGGAAAATCCGACAGATACACAAAGGACTCTTTTCTCTTTTAGCCCTCATTTTTGAAATGCCAAAAGTAAGTAGTAAGTAGTTGTAAATTCTTTTGTAGTATGGTTTTAGTCATCATTTTGAAAGTTGTACATCCCAATTGAAATGCATCCAGTATGCCTTCTGTAAATAGTTATTACTATATCAGCTAACATTAATTTTATATTAAAGTTGAGAAGTACTCATTTGAAGTGAAGTAGGTTAGTTTTTGTATGGATTTGTTAAGTTGGACATATGTGAGATAGAAGGCTTAATTATTTCATGCTGCAGCAATTTTTTACCCCATCCCTCCATCTCTAAGGCCAATAATTTCGATCAGTTTTGCGGATGTGTCATCCTTGTATAACTCTCTATTTATCTCGCTGCAAGACTCTTAATATTAACATGTCAACTGATGCTGTATTTTTTTATACTTCTCCTGGGGCTTGAGTTGCCCGAACTGTTCGATTTCTAGCTATGTAGTGAATTGCATGCCATGATCAGAGATGACTCCTTTGTGATAAGTACTATGCTTCAGTTGTTACCTGGCCATCCAGGTGAGAATTGAAAAATAATTATACTAAGATATCTAAACAGTTGAACATACATTCAGGCAATATGTGAAGTGGTGATTTATCAAAAGTTGGTGCCCCCTCTCACAAGTCAATTCTCAGTACATCAGTTATGTTCAGTGATGTCATTTATGCTATATGTACAGCATCAAACATGAACATTGAACAGTAGCTGCAGTTCCTTTTTTTGCTGTCCTCTTGAGCATTATGTTTCTTATACTAATAAGTTTGGAAGTAATCTAGATGATATATTTATTCAACTTTCCACTGCTTATTGCATAGATTTCATTGAACAATTTTGAATTCTCAGAGTAAAGGGCAGCTTCTATATGAAAAGGAAGCTTTTAAGTGCCTGAGATTTTATTTCGAAAGGCAGTTATCTATCTTGAATGGTGATTTATCGTCAAGGATGTGGATATCCAAAGAAGTGAAAAACACTCAAAATATATTAAGAACATGTTCAAAAAGCATAGATTTTTATTTTTTCGCCACGGAATCCTTTGACAGCCCAGGGATGTCCTGTAGATTTATTTAAAGGTTAGGGGTTCAAGTCAATAAGCAAGGGGCTCTTCTCACTCAAGCCCAAGCATTTACTTTTCTAGTTAGAGACCAATGTCTTGGGACTAAAACTGTCTCTAACTTGGTTTCTACCCCCTTGATTTTATATTATTGAAAATAGATTTACTTTGAATTGGTTTTCTATTTTTCAGGGAACATGCTTGTAGTTGTCTTTGAATGGTGCTTCGAATCTTATCTCTCACAATGCTGTGAAATAGTTTTGAGCCATATGTTCTTGTATCAAGAGACTATTAGCTAGACCATCAACTCAGGTCTTTAGTTGTTGTCTGGAAAAGTCGAGTACATGACAAGTAGTGAAATGAATATTATGTACTTTTCAAGCTTACAGTAAATCTGGTGAAGTTTTTAAAATTGAGACTTTACTTTTAATACATGTCTTCATTTAGTTCTGAAAATGAATAAAACTGACATTAATAAGCAACAGTTAAAACTTAAGCTGGCATCGTGGTACGCTGCTTGTGGTGGACCATTGTAGTAAAATAATGGCATCAGCTTCTTCACATGATTTTTAAATGCAAGGTCATATTCCAAATTGTACATCTACACTGTTTTAGGGAGGGGCTTCAGTAAGGACTTAAAGACTACTGTTTATGCACATAACCATACCCAAAAAAAAAAAAAAAGGTTATGACTTTTGGCAGTGTGTGTTTGATAGAGGGAAAGTTGCTTTTATTGGTTGTTTGAGTTCCTTACAGACATTGGCATATAAACAACTTCTGGACATTAATCTGTGTTATTAGTGGTTTGATCAAAATCCTCAAGTTTATCTCATTTGAAAAACTCTCATATTGGTTGCATCAATACGTCTATGGACTACGCTTGCTTATTTTTTTTGTTACGGGAGCAAACGTGTCACGACTCAAGCTGATTGCATGTATTGTTCGCTTTAAGGTCGTACGAATTTGTCTTCGGAGCTACGTCACATCGAGCCTCAAAAGTGTGCATACCATGTGATGACTTATAAAGGTCTTCACTTTTGTCTCCATTCCTATGATTCGTCTAAGATGACATGTGTACCCCTGCTTCAGAAATTTGTTAGTCGAGAAGCTTGTCAATCCTGCATAACTTGCCCTCATCAGTCCACCCTCAATCATGAATATTAGAAAATGCATTTTAAATAATACTCCCTCCGGTTTACAATAAGTGTCCAATTTACTTTTTGATTTTGGTTCAAAATTAGTGTCCAGTTATGTACTCCCTCCGGTCCATAATAAGTGTCTCTTTTACTTTTAGCACGCCGATTAAGAAAATACAAAATCCTATACAAAATTACCTAGTATGACTAAACTACCCTTATTAAATATTGGGCACATGATTATAGGGTCATTTATTGCTCTTCTGCACATAAGGGTAAAAGAGTACAAACAAATTGAATTTTTTCTTGATTACCTAACTAGACACTTATTTTGGACCAAAATAAAAAAGTAAAAGAGACACTTATTATGGACCGGAGGGAGTAATTGAGATAAAATTCAATTTATATTTACAAAATTAACTCTTATGTATATATCTCTAAAAAGTTTTCTTACTCCTCACATTAAATATTTTATTAGGGGTAATTTAATCATATTAAGTATTTTTATATAGAATTAAATATTTTTTTAGTAGACGTGCTAAAAGTAAATTAAAAACTTACTGTGAAACGAAGGGAGTAACGCTTGGTGAGTCCGGAACCGAAATAACAGTGAATTAAATAAAAAATACCGAAATAAACGAAAAAAAAATACAAAAGTACCTATTTCGCAGTATAAAACTACGAAATGCACTAACGGCCGTTAGTGCATTTCGCAGTTTTATACTGCGAATTGCTATTAAATTTTTTTTTATTTTATAAAATGGCCGGTATTTGAAAAACAGCCTAATTCGCAGTTTTGTATTGCGAATTGGCTATTTCGCAGTACAAAACTGCGAAATTCTAATCTTGTGTGGGGGACATTTCCTCTTAGGATTGTGTCACACCTCTTTTTTACCGCACCCGCGAGAGCGCGAAATATAAAAGAGAGTTTTTCCAATTAAAGGACAACCAAAACGGGATTCATTTATTGAGAGATTCGGAGTCGCCACTTGGGAGATTTACGGTGTCCCAAGTCACCGGTTTGAAACCCGAATCGAGGAAAGGTTTGACTCTATTTAACGGTCCGCGAACCAGAAATCCGGATAAGGAATTCTGTTAACCCGGGAGAAGGTGTTAGGCATTCCCGAATTCCGTGGTTCTAGCACGGTCGCTTAACTGTCATATTCGGCTTATTTATCTGATTTTTACAATTATATACTTAATGCAAATTAATATCCCTTTACCGCTTTTATTATTATTATTATTTACGAAAGAGAATGTTGCCTAAAAATATGTTTCGAATCACGTCACATGAAATGCACCCGGATCCTCGACACATTCTTATTCAACATTTTGGGATTTGGATTTGGGCCGCATGAAATGCACACCCGTATTTAAGAAGGTAAAATTATTAAAATACGCGCCTAGAGCGATTACTTATTTACATTTTTGAGAAGGCCAGGAAATTCGCTAAGAAACGGCACATCTCGAAATCTAAATATTTTACATATACATTTATGAGGGCCCCGCGATTTGTATAATTTTGTTAGGCGAGGCACACCTCTAATTCTAATTTAAAAGCAAACTACATTCCGCTATATTTATTTAAGAGTTAATTCAAGATTATTTAAAACATGTTGCAAGCCACACTACATGAAATGCACTTGTGGTTCACGACACTCTTTATTTAACCTTGTTCAAATATGGAGTCGGGTCACATGAAATGCACCCCCGATTCCTTTAATCTAATTACGTTGTTTAAAGAATAACGAACCAATTTCCATAATGTGACAACATCGTGCTCAACTATAACCAATTCGAGTAAACATACGAGTATCTAACTAAGTGAGCAAATTCAAGACTATGGTGAACAATTACATAAACAACGGAAGCATAACTAGTTGGCGAGCATATGAAGGATTAGTCATTTTCATTAGCTAACTTCGACATTGCATGTTCAACAAAATCATATATTTACAAAAATAGTCTGAACCATACGAAACTAAATCAAATACGAAACACTCCAAAATATTAGCGAGAAGAACAATATCGGAAAAGAACATGCACCTTTATTTTTGCATATTTTTAACGTACACAACGAGAAAACGAACCTTTTATGACGATCTCAAACTTCGACCTCTCCGGACTGAACTCGAACCGAACTCGAACCAAGAACAAACTCAAACGGGCAGCATGATAAGCACGAGCCGAACAACGACTCTTCAATCTCTCTGTTTCATTTCTTTCTACTTGTTTTTTTCTTCTTTCTGTCTGCCGATTTTTTCTTCTTCTCTTTCCTTTTTTTTTCGTTTTTCTCTTTTCTGTTTCGTTTTTCTCTCTTTGTTCTTCAATTGTTTTCCTTTCTTTTCTTTCTCTTCTTTGTTTCCTTTCTTTTCTTTCTCTTTCGTTTCTTCTTTTTTTCCGTTTTTTTTCTTTGTTCTTTTCAAATGTGTTTCTTCCCCTCCTTGCCGTGCTTTTCTTCTTCACTTTAAAGAAGATGTATCCTACATCTCTTATTGTATATTATTATTATTATATTTTTTTTCAATAAGTTCCATGCTTTTTTTTTGTTTTTTTCTTTTGTTTTTTACTTTCTTTTGTCTTTTTCTAATTATTCCCATCCCCCATTATCTATTGTCCCCCTAGTGTGTGCATGTGTGGGTATGGGTTGGTTTTGTCCGTGTCCCCCACATGTGTGGTGGACTCGGATTATTACGGGCTAGGTCCGAAAATTATAAAATCGGGTAGTTTGAACCCGAATATTATTCTTCGCCCGGAACCGAGAATGGTGTTATTTAATTAATCCTAGGTAATCAAAATAACTATAATACTTATAATTAAAATAAAACTATTTTTTATATTTTTCAAGTTTAAAATAACTACAAAATATTTATGAAACTATTTTTTTTATTATTTTCGTTTTTATAAAAAGATAAAAATATAAAGTACTATTTTTTATATTTTTCAAGTTTAAAATAACTACAAAATATTAATGAAACTATTTTTTATTATTTTCGTTTTTTATAAAAAGATAAAAAATATAAAATACTATTTTTGTATTTTTCAAGTTTAAAATGACTACGAAACATTAATAAAACCATATTTTTGTTATTTTTTTCATTTTGAGGTAAAAATAAAGTAAAAGAGTCAAATTTAGCTAAAATAGCTATATTAAAATTAAACTAAATATTTTACGCTAAAAATATAAAAAATCTCGAGGAGGGTCAAAAATCACGCGTTTACAGCTGCCCCTCTTTGACTGAAAACACAAAGAGTTTTCAGACAAAGAACGATTAGACAAGTGTTTTTGACCCGACCCTTATTCGGAGGGACTAAACTAAAAGAAGAGGAACGTGACCGAGCCCTTGTATCTGAGCTGCCTACATATCCTTGGCTATAAAGGAATCAAGCCACGTGTAGTTCGAAAGCGAGTGAGGAAGGGGTATACCGAGGTGGAGAGCCAGTCGAGGTGTCATTCCGTCGAGGTTCTGTTCCATCGAAGTTCCGGTCTGTGGTCCTGCTATTACATCAAAAATCAAAACATGAGAAAGACTAACTAAGCCTATCAGCTACTAGTTACAAGATTCCTATCTATAAGTCTTCTGAAGCTTGATCTTGAGTATTGGTTGGTGCTTCATGCATACTCTAAATTTGAACCTTGATACTTGCTAGTTGCAGGTGCTGCTTTTCGAATCAAGACCAGGTATACAGTGCTTGTGACCTCGGCCATGTCTCGAGCATGCCACATCTTTCATCAACTTCTGCATTTTGGATTGGCTTCATGCCTCTTTTTTTCTTTTTTGTTTATTGTGACTAAACTTCTGTTGATCCCCTCGGACTGTTGACTCGCATTCTGGTTGCCTTCCTTCTGATTCATGCTGGGGATTTCCGTTACACTCTACCGCTTTCCTTAAACAACTTCAAAATAAATCGCCACTCCATTCTTCAGGCGGGCTCCCTGACTTCAACTACAATTTCAAAATTAAATTGTCACTCCATTCTTCAGGCGGGCTCCCTGACTTCCACTACAACTTCAAAATAAATCGCCACTCCATTCTTCAGGCGGGCTCCCTGACTTCCACTACAACTTCAAAATAAATCGCCACTCCATTCTTCAGGCGGGCTCCCTGACTTCAACTACAATTTCAAAATTAAATCGCCACTCCATTCTTCAGGCGGGCTCCCTGACTTCAACTACTACTTCAAAATAAAATCGCCACTCCATTCTTCAGGCGGGCTCCCTGACTTCAACTACAACTCCAAAATAAAATCGCCACTCCATTCTTCAGGCGGGCTCCCTGACTTCAACTACAACTCCAAAATAAAATCGCCACTCCATTCTTCAGGCGGGCTCCCTGACTTCAACTACAACTTCAAAATAAATCGCCAATCCATTCTTCAGGCGGGCTCCCTGACTTCAACTACAACTTCAAAATAAATCGCCACTCCATTCTTCAGGCGGGCTCCCTGACTTCAACTACAACTTCAAAATAAAATCGCCACTCCATTCTTCAGGCGGGCACCCTGACTTCAACTACAATTTCAAAATTAAATCGCCACTCCATTCTCCAGGCGGGCTCCCTGACTTCAACTACAACTTCAAAATAAAATCGCCACTCCATTCTTCAGGCGGGCTCCCTGACTTCAACTACAACTCCAAGATAAAATCGCCACTCCATTCTTCAGGCGGGCTCCCTGACTTCAACTACAACTCCAAAATAAATCGCCACTCCATTCTTCAGGCGGGCTCCCTGACTTCAACTACTACTTCAAAACTAAATCGCCACTCCATTCTCCAGGCGGGCTCCCTGACTTCAACTGCAACTTCAAAATAAAATCGCCACTCCATTCTCCAGGCGGGCTCCCTGACTTCAACTACAACTTCAAAATTAAATCGCCACTCCATTCTCCAGGCGGGCTCCCCGACTTCAACTACAACTTCAAAATAAAATCGCCACTCCATTCTTCAGACGGGCTCCCTGACTTCAATTACACCTCCAAAATAAAATCGCCACTCCATTCTCCAGGCGGGCTCCCTGACTTCAACTAACTTCAAAATAAATCGCCACTCCATTCTTCAGGCGGGCTCCCTGACTTCAACCACAACTTCAAAACTAAATCGCCACTCTATTCTTCAGGCGGGCTCCCTGACTTCAACATCAACTCACTAACTCCATCCCATCCTTTCTTCAGAATTACCTTGTTTCGGAATTGCTTTCCTCCTAGGTCGTGTTATTTTTCCCTTGACTGCTGGGGATATCTTTGGAATTGTTTACTTACCCGCCGGGGATAATGCTGCTGGGAAAATCTTCTCTATTTCCTCCTTTTCTACTTCCTTCAAAACCTTTTATTCTCTCCCGGGATCGCTGGGGATGACCCTCTGCTTTATGGTGGGTTACTGGTTTCAAGACCTGCAATGTAAAGACTGAAGACTTGCCTTTTGTTATACAGGTAGGCGCCTGCTTTTAGTAACAATTTTTGAATTTAAAATGCATGTTGGCAATAATTTACAAAATATGCATAGGACAATGTGAAATAAAATGTAAAATATCCTATTCGAGGGCGGATAGTCCCATCGTATTCTATTCGAGGGCGAATACTCCCATTGTATACTATTCGAGGGCGAACACTCCCATCGTATCCTATTCGAGGGCGAATACTCCCATTGTATCCTGTTCGAGGGCGGATAGTCCCATTGTATCCTATTCGAGGGCGAATACTCCCATTGTATCCTATTCGAGGGCGAATACTCCCATTGCATCCTGTTCGAGGGCGGATAGTCCCATTGTATCCTATTCGAGGGCGAATACTCCCATTGTATTCTATTCGAGGGCGAATACTCCCATTGTATTCTATTCGAGGGCGAACACTCCCATCGTATCCTATTCGAGGGCGAATACTCCCATTGTATCCTATTCGAGGGCGAATACTCCCATTGTATCCTATTCGAGGGCGAATACTCCCATTGTATCCTATTCGAGGGCGAATACTCCCATTGCATCCTATTCGAGGGCGGATAGCCCCATTGTATCCTATTCGAGGGCGAATACTCCCATTGTATTCTATTCGAGGGCGAATACTCCCATTGTATTCTATTCGAGGGCGAACACTCCCATCGTATCCTATTCGAGGGCGAATACTCCCATTGTATCCTATTCGAGGGCGAATACTCCCATTGTATCCTATTCGAGGGCGAATACTCCCATTGTATCCTATTCGAGGGCGAATACTCCCATTGTATCCTATTCGAGGGCGAATACTCCCATCGTATCCTATTCGAGGGCGAATACTCCCATGATATCAAAAAGTGAACAAACCTGAGATGTCCTGTTCGAAGGTGGACAAACCTGAAACATCCTATTTGAAGGTGGACAAACCTGACATGTCATCTTGAATTGCCTTCCTCGTTTCTCCGAGAAAATTTTCAACAACGGCAGAAAATTTTCTGCCCCAGTATTGGTGTTCTTCCTTGTGGCATGACTTTCTGCTATCAATAGCACTTGCTTTCCCTGTTTCAAATCATAGAAAAATTGTTAGTTCAAAACATTGTAAGCGGTTGTGCCGCTCCTGTGGGGTGGTTTTTTCCTTTTCCCATTTTCCTCGCTCGGGATTCCCAAAACTTGTCGGGGAATGATTTCATTTGTCGGAGATGATATTCCTGCTGGGGATGGGTTTTTCCATTTATCCCTTCCCCGTTCTGTGTTTCTCAACTTGATGGGGGTTATTTTGTTGAAGATGAGATTTCCTTTCTTCCTTTACCACTCTGTGTTGTCCGACCACCTCGGAACTTGTTGTAGATAACATTGCTGGGGGATTTTCATTTCCTCAAAATTGGTGTTTCACTCTTCTTGAAGGCTGTTGAGGATGACACCGGTTCGAAGACCATTTCCCTTAAGACTTTCCTTCTTCCCCAAGTGGGTATTGACTTCCAGAAAATTTTCAAACCTGAAAAGAAAATTTTCTGCCCCAGTTTAATAATCTTCTTTGCACCATACTTCTCTGTCGTCAATGGCATTTCCTTGCCTTGCATAATAATTGGAAAGTTGGTGGCAAGTTTTGAAGTCATTTCTCACTATGTTTTGACTAGACCGACTTTGATGGAGAATTTTGACAAAAGGAGAAAGATAAAAAGAAACAACAAATAGAAGACAAGGGAGGATTGACTCTCTAACCAGAAACAACTATAAAGACTTATCAAACGCGGATACCAACTCTACTGGTCATGACATGCACATATGGCCTATCCTCCGTCATTAATTTCCTTTCACGATTTCTGTCTCGTGATTTCCATCTGATTATCACCTTTATTCGACTTGTAGTGCCCGAAGGGTTTTCACTTTCAAGCCTCTCTCATTTTGATTTTCTCTCAGCTTTCGTCGCCTTATGGTGCCTGTGAAGGTTTTCACCGGTAAGACTCTCTCATTTGTATTACTTTTAACTGGGGATTTGGGTGTCATTGCCAAGACTCTCTCGTAGTTCCTTTCTGCTGGGAATTAGAGTCTTTTTCTGCTGGAAATCAGAGTGTCATATTCTGATGAGACTCTCGTGTTTGTTTGACTTGGCCTATTTTGAAGACTGATCGGAAGGTCTTTCTTTGGACCGTAATGCGGGATTTGGATAGGGCTAGAAAGAAAGGGTATTGAAGGCTCAAAACAAAATCAATTTTGGGTTCAAAATTTACAACCTTCGGACCTAAATTTATTTACAATAAACACAATTTTTCTTTGCCCCAGCTTTTTACTTGGGGATTTTTATTTCTTTATTTACACTATGACCGAGCTATGAAGCGCCTACGTATCCTCTTTAAGGAATCAGGTCAAACGTAGTTCCCAATTCCCTTTTTTTCAAGTTGCTCTTTTTCATTCATTTTTCTTTTTCTTTTCTTTTCTTTTCTTTATCTCTTTTTGTTGTTTTCTTTTTTTTTTCTTTTTCTTTACCCCTTTTTCTCTTGTCTTTCAAACCTGTGTTTTTAGTCTTTGCAACTAATTCCGAAGGAGGGGTATGAAAGATTTTAAAATAAAGCTCAAAGGGTTGACGATGGATAAAGTGTTTGGATAGCAGAACAAAATGCCTTCGTCATTCCAATTTTCAAAACATGCCAAGTTCAAACAACATATTCACGACATCTTCTGTTTGTGCCCCGATTGATAACCATATCGTCCATTCGCCTTTTTCATCCGTCATTTTAAAGTATTGCTGGACGACACTTCCATTTCAGTATCACGAGCGAACCCCATGTCAACATGGCCATTTTGCCCTTAAGGCTTTCTTTGTATTTTACCCGCCCCAAATTTCACGTGACTCGGGTTCCAAATAATCTCAAATCATTATTTCTTTTAAAATGCCATGATTATCTTCCAATTCCTTCATGATTAACTTTTAAGATTAGGCCACAATTATGCGTGCATGTCATGTCACTAGTGTTGACATAAAAATGACTATAAAGAAGAAAGACTTAAATCAAAGAAAAATGACTCGAAATAATGGCAAACAAGAGAGTTGCATTAGACGAACTAGAAATGAATTAATACGACAAAACAAACACAATAAACCGGGGCACACCCTTGGAACAGACCTACACAATACTAAATGAGGTATTACGACCAATAGAAAACTGGACAAAATAGAACGACAAAAAGGGTTTTGAGTTATATGACAATATCCTGATTACAACCCTAAAATAATCTGGACGACAGAAATGACAACAAAATAAGCCACCAAAAACTCCATTCTGGTTGACCAAGGAATAGAGAGTCTTCCCGATTACCAAGCACGATATTTTGGCCACTAAGCTTCGCATCAATATTACCAAGGCCACTTATTTGCTTCGACATTTTCAGCTTTAGTCAATACATCCCCACAAAGCGTCCATCATGGCGTGCATGTAAAGGACTCTATGCGATATTCTTGGTGTCACTATCTTGGATCATAATCAGGTTTTCCTGGATCTTCTGTTTCCGGTTCACCACAAACCAACCACCTCAATTCTCAACAATTCAAAATAAAATATGGTAGAAATGGAATCACTAAGTCCTCATCAATATTTTTTGCTTACTTCTTTTTTCTTTTTTTTTCTTTTTTTTTCATTTTTTTTTCATTCATTTTTTTTTTTCATTTTTTTTTTCATATATATACATATACAATTGTGGTCGAATCTTATGGAGATTGCCTACGTATCATGACCCCGCATGAATCAGACCGAGCGTAGTTCTTGCAAATTAATGCAAGAAATAAAGAGATGTTTATTTGATTTTGATTTTTTTTTGATTTTTTTTTTCTTTGAAGGAAAATTATAGAAGCCAACTCCAACTACAAACTTGTGTAGGAGATTTCTACAAGAAGAAGAATATTTTTTGGTGTCAATTATGACTATTTCTACAAAATTGGCCACATAATGGCTTATTTGACAAAATGACTATTTTTGCAAAATTTATTTAAGAAAGATAAACTTGAAATTTTTTTTTATATCTTGTGGCTCATGGGGCATCGTTCGGCATCACCATAAACCAACACAAGACTATTTTTCATAAATTGGCCATGTAATGGCTTATTTAGACAAAGTTGCTCTTTTTTGCAAAATTTTATTTAAGAAGATGCAAATTCAAAATTTTTTATCCTGGGACATCCTTTCGCATTTCCGCGAGGGAATATTTCCAGGCTGTGTCCAAAATTATTTACAAATGACTCAAAGTGGCTATTTTTGCAAAAACGGCCTTCCGACGTCCTTTTAAGGGACATTCGGCTTATTTTAAGCAAGAATAGCATTACCCGACTTATTTACAACAAAAATAAAAATTTTGACATTTTTGGTTATTTTTGCAAAAAGGGTGTGAACCCGGACTTGATTTTGCGGCTATGGCCTTGCAACATTTCCACAAGGAATATTTCAAGGTTATGCCCGCAAATTATTAAAAATGATTCAAAGTGGCTATTTTTGCAAAAAACAGCCTTCCGATGTCCTTTCGGAACATTCGGCTATTTTCAAAACGGCATCACTTTGATTTTATTGAAAACTAAAACTTCGACATTTTTTTTTAATTTTTTGAAGGGGTGGCCTTTCAACATTTCCATAAGGAATACTTCAAGGCCATTATTCAAAAAGAAAAGAGTCAAAGTGGCCATTTTTGCAAAAACAGCCTTCCGGCGTCCTTTCGGAACATTCGGCTATTTTCAAAAACAGCATCACTTTGATTTTATTAAAAACTAAAACTTAGACATTTATTTTTTTAATTTTTTTGAAGGGGTGGTTGGACCCGATGAGGGTTGCCTACGTATCCCACCTAACGGTGAGAATCAAACCCGCGTAGTTCGGTCAAACAAACTACATCTTTAAAGGAAACAAACTATTTATTATTTTTTCCACACATTTTTTTTTTAGTTTAAAACAAAATTTTTCTTAAAGTAAAAAAAAACAAACTATTTTGAAATCACATATTTTTTTTATTTTACAACAAACGTTTTTTTTTCTCTTTTTTAAGTAAGTAAAAAAAACAAACTATTTTGAGACTATGTATTTTTTTTCATTTTCCTCAATAAAAAAAACGGTTAGCCTGCAAGTCTGAAGCAAATATATACATAAAACAAACAGGATGCAGCAGGATGGTCTTTTCATTTCAGGTCACCTGTCCTAGACGGACCCAACCCCTGTGTCGAGTCCCCTAAGTCAAATGCAACATGATGCAAATAAACGTTCCTACTAGGGATCCGGCATGAAGCTTTGTTATTCTAGGTTCAAAAACCTGGGTTTATTGTTCTAGACCTGGCTTACCCGAGCGGACAACTCGAGCCGAGGAGGAGGCAGCAACCCGGGAATACAGAAGCTTCACCGGTTTTGCAACTTATCCAAACCTCGTTCTAAAGTGGGAATTAGACACTATACAGAAAAGAAGTCACACGAGGTGCACCCTTCTTCATGATTTAGAAGACTCAGAGAGGAGATTGGTTTCGGCACAATTTATATGTACAATCCACAAAATATCAAAGCGGTAAAAGCAACATTTATCACATTAAATACAAACATATAATAAAATCAGATAATAATAAGCCAAATACAACAATTATTCAAAGCTCGAATTCTTAAACCCTGAACCAGTGGTTCTGGGTTTATCAGTCCCCAGTGGAGTCGCCAGAGCTGTCACACCTCCTTTTGGCGCACCCGCGAGGGAGCAAAGGTATAAAAAGGAGTTTTTCCAATTAAAGGACAACCAAAACGGGATTCATTTATTGAGAGATTCGGAGTCGCCACTTGGGAGATTTATGGTGTCCCAAGTCACCGGTTTGAAACCCGAATTGAGGAAAGGTTTGACTCTATTTAATGGTCCGCGAACCAGAAATCCGGATAAGGAATTCTGTTAACCCGGGAGAATGTGTTAGGCATTCCCGAATTTCGTGGTTCTAGCACGGTCGCTTAACTGTC
>JASVEL010002883.1:0-36781 GCA_032618575.1 Nicotiana noctiflora
GCATTGCATGTGCTTCCCTCACTTGTCCAGCTGACTTTCGCCCAAGGCATGCTTTGTGACATGCCTTAGCTCTCTTTTGATATTTCTTTGCGTCAATATCTTGCCCGCAATTCGCTGTCATGCTTTTCCTGCACCCGCACTACCTTGGCCCTATTTCTACCTTGTTTGTGCCAACCTTCATTTCCCTCGTGCCATTACTTGTATTTTCTTTCTAATATCCTTGCCTTATCTATTGAAAGCCTTTGCCATCATCCCATATTTCTGCTTTGCCTTAGCTTAACCCGCATATTGCTACCACAATCCAAAAAATGTCATTCCATCGACTTTGGCGTGCATGCCACCTAACATTTCTCATGTTGCCTCATCAAGCCTTTGCCAAGCGTGCCTTACTCATGCCAAGGCTTTGTCCAATACTTGCCACAATAACCTACATGATCGTTTTTGCCCATATATAGACCAATGGCAAGGTCATCATGCCCAAATCCTTGCCACAACCATGCGATGCCCCATGTTCAAAGATCGGGTCCTAACAAACCACCCTCGCCTTTTAAAATCGATGTCCTCGTCGAGCCAACTCAATTTATCAACCCCAAGGGGTTGTTGACAAACAATGACCCGGGTGCTTACTTCACATTTGCCACTATGGCATTTGCCTCCGCCACTTGTTCCTTTTTCTCCGCAACTAGCATTGCATTTACCATAGCTTGCACCGGACAGTCCTTCTTCAAGTGCGGTCTACCACAAGTAAAACAGCCTTTGAACTTGTTGTTCCTTTCCTTTCCCTTGTGAATTTCCTGTCTAACATTTTTGACAAGTTCTTTGTCTTTAGCAGCTTGGCCCTTCCCGTTCTTCTTCCATTCCTTTCATTTGTCTTTCCAGTCAGACTTTGAATGCGAAGATTCAGTAGGTTCATCACCTATATTCATGTCCGCCAATGCATTTGCTGCAGCAATGGCAGTAGAGAAGCTTTGCACATTTTGTCTTCTCAACTCCAATTGCTCCCAACCTTTCAAACCACTCATGAAGTAATGCATCTTATCTTCCTCTGCCATATTACTTACATTCAGCATCAAGGGCGAAAATTCCTTGACATACTCCCTCACCGTGCCACTTTGTTTCAAGCGATGCAATCCATCTCGTGCTATCCACGACGAATTTGTAGGAAGGAATTGGGATTTTAATTCCTTCTTCAGCATCTCCCAAGTCTCAATCTTGGGCTGTCTAGCACTTTCCCCATCCGCAACTCGTGTACGCCACCACACCTTTGCATCATCCGTCAAGTACATTGGTGTGATCACCATTTTTCATCATCCGGCACACGTGCAGCTTGGAAATACTACTCCATATCCCACAAGAAATTTTCCAACTCTTTGGCACTTCTAGCATCACCATAAGCCTTTGGCTCTGGAATCTTCAATTTAGTGCACTCATCACTTCTAGGGGCAGAATTTTGCAATGCCCTTCAAAGTTCAGCCACTTCCTCGCGTAGTACTTCTTTCTTTTGTCCTACCAAGGCCATTTCTGCCAGCATTGTCTCGTTTCTCGCTGCATAATCTACCTCCAAACGTGTTATTCTAGCAAGAACATAAGAATCGCCTTCAACATCAAGAGCCTGCCCAACTAGTGCTTCCAACTGCTCAACTCTTTGATGCAGTTCCGCATTTGTGCCACCAGCCATGTTCTCAAATAACCCCACAAAATCTGCCACTGATCGTCTTGACACTGCCACGAACCTGCTCCGACCTTTTTGGCTAACCTGGCTCTGATACCACTTGTCACGGGAGCATTTTCGATCAACCAAAACCACGCTCGCGCGGCAGTCAAGTCCCCCGCTTGACTCAGCCTTCCCTTAAGCCCTTAGCCAATTTTCAGCAACAAATTTGTCTTAGACGAAATTCTTAGGCAACAACAGAAATTTAAAAACACAAGCATATTCGAGAACAATTTTCTAACCTTTGCATTAATATGAAAAATATACAAAAGACCCTCACTTTTGGTAAGAACACAAGTAGTTGTTGGCCAACACTAAGACATGCCCTTGCCCAGCCTTAGTCCCTTTTTGAAACACTAGATCCCCCACGTTTCTCTCTTGTTTCCCACTTAGAATTTTACACGAAATTCCCCTCATACTTTTGCCTAAGTTAAAGGCCCTATTTATAAAACATAGGTAACCCTTAAACTTGGCAGCACATGACACATGTTGTCTACAGCTTTGCCACTTGTCTTACTAAGCTTAAACCTTGTTCCTGACATGTAGTTGACATCCCCAACTACATAGGACACATTATACACGAAATGGATAATGGATACAAACATAATCTGATCATGGGAGATCATGGCTAAAAATATGATAACCGCCAACCGCTTTCCATTTGCAATGTATGTGCTTCCCTGACTTGGCTAGATGACTTTCGCCCAAGGCATGCTTTGTGCCATGCCTTAGCTTACTTTTGACATTGCTCCACACCAATCTCTTGCCCGCAATCCGCTGCCATGCTTTTCCCGCACTACCTTGGCCCTATTTCTGCCTTGTTTGTGCCAACCTTCATTTCTCTCGTGCCATTGCTTGTATTTTCTTTCCAATAGCCTTGCCTTAGCTATTAAAAACCTTTGCCATCATCCCGCATTTTCGCTTTGTCTTAGCTTAACCAGCATATTGCTGCTATAACCCAAAAAGTGCTATTCCATCGACTTTGGCGCGCATGTCATGCCATGCCGCCCTAACATTTCCCATGCTGCCTCATCAAGCCTTTGCCAAGGGTGCCTTGCCCATGCCAAGGCTTTGGGCAATACTTGCCCACAACAACCCGCATGATTTTTTTGCCCACATATAGACCAATAGCAAGGCCATCACGCCCAAATCTTTGCCACAGCCATGCGGCCTCATGTTCAAAGGTCGGGTCCTAACACTAATACATTTTTAAATGAAAGACTAGGTCACTTAATAGACTATGGAGAATTTTTCAATTTTGGACTTATGCATGTGAAATTATTTAATGTTCCTTTGTATAAACCAATTTTGTTACAGCTTAAGGATTAGCAACCAAATTCCTTTTAGATATTTATCATTTCTTTGAACCATTTGAATTTGTGACCATTTGTGCAAGCGTATCACTTTTGTCCTCTTATGAAACATCAATAGAAAGGTCGTGCATTTCTATAAAAATGACGTAACAAATAGAAATTTGTTAAGAATAGAATTCTATTTAGACTGAATGTCTATATTGTGGAGAGTTTTACTTTGTGACTAAGTCATATTTCTCCTATAAATAGAGGGGTCTTACCCCATTGTAAATCATCCCAAATTTCAATAAGAATTTCATCTCTCTTTCTCTACAATATTGTTCTTCTTCTTTTATTATTTTATAACACGTTATCAGCACGAGACTCTAACCAATTGAGTAGAAACTTTGGGATTGAGCATAATGATTGTCAATTGTTTCATGAACTTTCTTCATGATTAAAATTCTGGATTTAAGGTAAGTATTTTACTTTTCTCTTTTAAATTCTTGAAATTCTATAATTTGATTTTATATACAGACAAAGACAACAAAGTTTGATTATAACTCTAATGGAGTTTTTAAGAAATTACACCCACATGAAGTGGTAAAATTTCTATGTCTTGCCATGATCAAAGTCATGTATGATCATGCGCACAAGAAGTAAAAACCCGTCCCATTGAATTTTCTCCATTCTCATCCCCTTAAGAGAATGTGATAGCAATATATGATAAGTCTGAAAGAAGACAAAATTATTACCGTGAATGTATCAATGGATGTGGACGTGGCAATAGACGAAATTATAATCGTCATCATTGTGGTAATGAGAACAATAAGTATTCTCAAAATAATCCTTCACTTTGTGAAAGTAATATTTGTCATCGATTTGACATGAGATTTTATAGATGATTATGGTCCATTCATGATGTGAATGTGACAACATATTACTTATGAATGCATATTCATTCTTCAAAGAATATGAACGTGCTAATGGTAGTGAATATACCACACTCACCTCTAGAAGAAGGTTTGAGATGATACCATAAATAATATCATTATTATGGCATGAATGGTCATTGGTCACGTACCTATTGTACGCCAAAATATTTTGGTTATGTGATTATTAAATGACAACAATAATGCAAGAAACATATCTTGCATATTATTTTGACCATGGCCATAATGGTATAACTTTCTCTTTAAAAGAGATATTCACCACATGGATGATGATGAATCTGTGATAGTGCAAAATTAATTGAGAGTTCTGGAAGAGCCAATTATTACTATTTTGGAGAAACACAATTAATTACCAATAAGGTATTGTGTTGTAGTACGTCTCAAAGAAACTTATTCAGTTTCCAAAATATACGCGAAAGCGGTTGATTATATTGAGACTATAAGTAAAGGAAAGATTTAATATCTTCTATTACAACAACTTGTAGCGCGGTAATATGTATGTGAAAAGTTACCCGTTTTATTCTCCAAGTTGTACTACACAAACAAAAGAATATCACAATGAAGTGAATATTTATTGATATAAAAACCCATATCATAATAAACATGGAGTTTATTCATAATTGCACACATCATGGTGTAAATCTGAAATTTATCAATATTGATAATTTATTCAGTTGACATAATTGATTTACCCATATCAATTTAAGTATGATGTGCAAAACTAAAGAGAATTCACATGGGTAAATATTAAAGAACTAGAAAGTTCTTTACGAATTTTCTTACATTGCTTGTTCTCATTAATTAATATACCAACTAAAATTGGGATTGAATCCCATGAATGCTGGAAATATCAAAGTTGAATATGGGCTCATTCACTTGCCATGTATACCACATAAGATGCATCTATGAGATGGTTACATGTGCGATTATTATTAACCCGCAACATGGCCGGTGTGTGCGAGGTAACTTGCTCAATAATTTGTTTTAGAGCATAATTTCCAGATTTTCTATTCAAGAAGTTTATCTTGATAAGTTGGTCTACATCACAGCTAGTTTAGCAAAATGATTCATTGAGTGCCTCCACTTAATAGCTAAACTATTGCTTATGAGAACAAAGTTTATATATATATATATATATATATATATATATATATATATATATATATATATATATCAGTTTGATATACGTTATATACAAAAGTATATTATTTTCTCCCCTCACAAGTGGTTCAGGGTCAGGAACCAAATAATTCCATCTTTTTATTATTGATGTGCGGTGTATATTTTGATTAACACCATAACACACAAAGATTGGTTCTCAAAGTTGAGGAAACAAGTTAGTTTTTCTAACATGAGGGGGAGACAAGATATAAGTGTTGATAAAAGTTACATGGAATAAATTATCATTTATACATCGAGATCCCCGAATAAAATAATATGAACGAAGTTCATAAAAGGATAATTCATGTGCAATTTATTGCAAAGCATGCCAGACGCATTTGCTGACCCAAATAAAGTAACTATATTCTCATTGCAAATGCTCATATTAAGTCCCCGAAGGACAAAGTCTATGGTAAGCTTAAAGCGTATAGACAATCAATTTCAAATAAACTTCTTGATAAAGAAGATAAGCAAATGATCATAATAAAGGAGTCAAGTGATCTAGAAGATCACATGACATAACACTTCATAATATCTCATGAGAGATTCAAGTACCTGAATATATGAATGAAGAGATCTCTATGTTATGTCGTTATGAAAATATATTGAAACTGATATAAAATCCTTGTCGACGTCAACCTTCAAGAAGCTAGTGTACAAGATTGGGATGCGAAGGTTTAAGGATGTGAACTGATGCTCTCATCGTAGGATTCAATTCTCACTAGTTCTTTCTTTCATGTCCCTTTCCTCTTATATTGAACTTTTATCCTACCTAAAAGAAATTTTAAATATTTCTTCTTCTATTTTATAATTCTCTCTGAAATACTATTTTAGTACTACAAAAAGAATGAAATTAGCTACAAAATATCGTCGGTAATCTATCGCTATGTTACTCGAAACTAATTGATTTTTTTGATAATTTATTACTAATCCATCTTTAAATGGGATTAGCGATAAAATTTTCCGCTTCGCTTCAAAATTTATTCGTCCTTACTTCTCTTTTTTAACAGTTTAGCTTGACTTGCGGGATAAACTTAGTTTTCTCCTGGAAAAATGCCAAAGTTTGGTGACAACCTTTGAGAAGCTACATTTGTAAAATTATACACTAATCTCATCCTAATTATTTATTTTTTAAAAATAATTATTTCAACATCTTATCCAAATAAACTATAGAATACGTCAGACTTCTTAATTAAAAATAATCTAGGAAGACCCTACCTCAAACATTATTTCGTTGGCCAACCAATCCCTAAATGTTAAACATAGTCAATACCTATATATCTCCCCCTATCCCACCCTACACACCTTTGTTTTAATAATTTCTACAAATTTTCTTTTTATCAATAAGGACAAGACAACTAGAGGCAAATGGATCATTTAAATAGAGGCAAAGTCAGAATAAGTTCGATATTTTTAGTCTTTTTAATTCTTTTAAAATTTAAATTAATAATTTATACAATATTAAATTAATTTTCTTATATAAATATAGAATTTGAATCAAACCTTCTGAGTTCAACCGAATATGTAAGTTATACTCTAGCTATATCTTTGCGTTTAAGTTTGGGTTTAAAGTACCATCACATTTATTTATATCGATTTATGTATGTTATTATAAGTATATGCACCTTTAAATTTTGTTCAAGTAGTTTTATACATAATTCAGGCAAAAAATAGTGTTTATGCCTACACAAATTGTTCATAACCTATAAAATAGTAAGATAACGTATAACCTCTCAGTCTCAATTCATGAGAAGGGATTCGTAATACGAAGGTCAAAGCACATAATTTCCAATGTGAATTCGCACACAAC
Organism: Nicotiana noctiflora; assembly: GCA_032618575.1. Taxonomy (NCBI): domain Eukaryota; kingdom Viridiplantae; phylum Streptophyta; class Magnoliopsida; order Solanales; family Solanaceae; genus Nicotiana; species Nicotiana noctiflora. The sequence continues at coordinate 6,928 of JASVEL010002883.1, forward strand.
TCTTCCTAACTTAAAAAGATTTAATACTAAAGATGTGGTGCAGTGGATTCCACTGAGGTTACTCTTCCCTTAATCAGAGATCTCAAGTTCGATTTTTTAGTTTATCAAATTTTTTTGGTAGAGAACGTTTCTCCAGAATGAAGCGCTAAACGGTGCGAATATAAATATAGTCAGTGCTCTAGTTCAAATACTGAACATCGGCAAGGAAATTTAAAAAAAAAACTTAAGGCTAATACACATCTAATACACTTAAATATATATATATATATATATATATATATATATATATATATATATATATATATATATATATATATATATATATAAACATTCATGATTATGCAGATGTATATAGATAGGTACATATAGCATATATTTAGCTTATAATTTATGTTGTTTGTGGGACGGTCTGATCCAAAAAAAGTCTTGTCAATTGTGTGTGGGGAACACTTCTATTTGTCTAAAAATATTAAATATTGATTAACTATAGGTGAAGGATGACCCATATGATTTTTTTATTTTTTATTTTGCCTTGTAATCTTCAATGTTCTTAAGCTCTCAAAGATAATCTTTCAAATCGTCTCTATACTGTCTTCGTATATTTTAAAGATCAAATAAAAATTCTAATCTTCATGATATATAGAATTTTCATTGAAATACCATTTACCAAAATTGGAGAAGTGTGGATTTTTCATATTATTAGCGTGCCGTTACATAATATTGATTTTATTAAAATACAAGAGGGATAAGTGTCTATCTTTCTTCAAGATATCGAAATGATTCTCAAAAGAGCTAACTTAATGCATAAAACACCTCGTATTCATGAAGGATTCGGGAAAAGACTACATTCCAAAGGTGTGATATAAACATCATATCTTAATACAAGCATTAAGGTTGCTTCCACCATTCGAACACAAGACATATAAGTCATACGAAAACAATTTTACCGTTGCACTTCGAAAACGATTTTAAAGTGTAGAAGATTTTAATGAAGCTATCTCTAAAGAAAGGTGGCGGCAGGAAGGATATTTCAAATCTCTAGCACATGGGCTAAGCATAGCTGAGAGAATACATATACGCTTATAAAATAGAATGTAAATTTAATGCTAAAAAAATATTTAGTTAAGCTTATAAGCTGATTAAAGTAGCTTAATTTTTGCTATTAGTCCAATCGAGAATTAATTGTGACCCATAAAATTGGAATCATACTAAAATATTTTGTTGCATGGCCTATATTTTGAAGCTACATTATTCACAATGACCATGTTTTTAATACTTGGAGAAAAAAATAGGGTATAAAAAATTCACAAGAGAAATAATGATTTTATTTGAAGTGAGAAAATGACTGATAAAGACATGATGGTTCTTCTGAAAAGGAAAAACTATGTAAGATGCGAGGCATTGTTTTTGTTCATTTATCTTTATCAATATTATACTTCTCATCAGATTCATCATAGTTGTTTGGATTCTTGCTTTTGGCTTAATTTCTCTAATTTGGCAAAAAACCTAAACATTACAATATCCTTACAAAATAAGATCAAAATATTTAAAACTCATCTAAAATATTAAAGTATGAATCACCGTTTTGTATAACTAAAATTAAAATATCTGAAAATTTTCCGAAAGTTACAAAAAAAACACATATAAGTAATATTTTAAATTTACTTTTTTTTTTGCATAACCTCATGTATCCGATCTCATAGAGTCGATTAATTCAAATCCACATTGTGTATGATCACTAAAGGGAGAAACGCTTCCTACTAGGGGTTTCTCCACTTCTAAGGCTTTAATCCTATAACTCTCTACTTAAGAGTGAAGGGATCGATTTCACTCATCCCATGACATCCGTTAGTGGTCACCATAGTCGGGTCTAGCTTTAAGCGTATAGGTTCCCATGAAGTAGTTTTTGCCTAAATCCTACATTTATACTGACATTTACTAAATATTTATAATTATTTAATCATGGAACCTATAATTACTATGTATATATAATTCGAGATCGTTGTAAAACTCATAAATTTCATATTCTAGATCCGTCTCTAATTATCACCTTTTCTTTTTCTAATATTCAAGTTGGTATCAATTAATGTTAAAAACGTAATAAGATTAATTAGAGATAATATTCCTTTCTTGTAGGCACGACTAGTCCATGATCACAAGAAAAGGACCTTAATGAATTTCTAGTAAAAATAACAAAAAAAGGCAACAGAGAAACCCCACAATTTGAAATTAAAGAACATAAAAGGATAGTTCGATAGATAAAATATCTCGTATTTATGCATAATTCGGAGAAGAGCTGCATATCAAGGGATATAACGCAGACAGTCTACTCGAATACAAATATTATTAATTATTTTTATATTTAAATTTATTTTTTATAGATCACACGAAAATAATTTTATCATTATTTTAATGCTCAACAGAAAGTAAAGAACATAGGATAAGTAAAATTAAGTGATATGTGAATGGGGTTGTCATCAAAATTGATGGTACTTTAGTGTAGCAGGTAATAATAGGTTTTCAAGTCACATCCAAAACCTATTTTTCTTTTATTTTTATTTCCAAAAATGAAATATCAAAAAAGCAGGTGAAGGGTCCCACATTGAAATTATAGAACTTGATAGTTTTTGAGGCCATAGTTGTGACTTGTGCAAAAGAAAGTTTGGTGGTTATGAATCATTTGCCCATTTCAACCTAATCCAATTATTATTATTTTCAAAAAAAAGAAAGAAGAAAGGAAATTATATTCATTCAGGAATATACTTCCAAGGGGCTAACTTCTTAAAGGCATTCATGTTTCCTTGTCTTGTACCACTACACTCAAAATATATAAGAAAAAAAAGATAATTGGATGGTAAATTTATATGGAAACAAATTCTTTTGTACCATCTACTTTTCTCTTTATACTAACATGTTTTATGTTGATCACAATCTCATCCTGCAAAGCTTGGATTAATTTTTCTCTTTACTAACATCTTGCACGCGCGCTCGCTCTCAAGCACAAATTAACCGGTAAGTTGTTATCATATGATCAGGAAATCACGGGTTCGAACCGTAAAAACAATCTTATGCAAAAATATAAGATAAGGTTACATACGATAGACTCCTGTGGTCCGTCCAACTCAATGCACTGGAATATATATTATATTATATTATTTTGAGTTCAACCACACAATATTTTGTTGGTTGTTACCTAAGTGCTCATACTAGGTAAACTTTTTGTGGTTATGTAAACCTAAATATTGGGAAAATGAAGTCATGAACATAAAATAATGTCATATAGTTGGGAACATCAAGACTTGATTCCTCTTTTTGGTGAAAGATTGGAAAGGAAAAGGAAATCCATTATTTCTGTTAACGTTTTGTTTTCTAGTAGTGAATGACATTAGGCATCAATAATTACCATCTTCTTCTGCCATTAGATTAGAGTCTAATATTTATGTGACTATACTATACTGATATTGTTGTTTTTTTATATTTATTTTTTTAAAGAAAGGAAACTACATTGAACTTTCAATGCAACAACAAAAATAAAATAAGAACAGCACAGAAAATGACTTTCAACACAATATAACAAGAAACAGACACTAATTAATAAGAAAGATGATGACAACTCATTTAAAATTAAATACTGTCAATTTTTGGGACAAAATTTTATTTGGAAGAATAAATCTGAACCTAGTATCTCACATCTCCTATTCCTCCTTCAATTACCCCCTCTGGTTCGTTTTAATTGACTTTTTTGCCTCTCTTTTTTTGGGTTCACAATATTTGATTTTTTTTTCAATATAAAAAAGGAATTAACTTTTTTTTAAAGTTGTCGTTGGAGTGAAGAACCTAGAAATATTTTTTATATTTTCAAAGAACAAATTAAGATTAATTTGATCAATTTTATTGTTAATTAATGTAAAAAGGTGATTTTTGTAATACGTGTGAGAACTAGGGGTGTTCATGGTTTAGTTTGGATCGATTTTCCCGAAAAAGAAACCAAACCAAGTAAGTCTATTTTTCAAATATTAGAACCAAACTAAACCAAACCAATAGAATCGTTTTTTCTCGATTTGGTTTATATCGGGTTTTTCGTTTTTTTCGGTTATTTGTCGGTCTTTTTCTTAAATATACGACATATACTACCAAACACATATTTTAGAGACCGCATTTTCAGCGTAACACTATCAAATCAATTGCCCTTTTAGAAATCTATTATTTACCAAGATATATTGATGATAATTGAATTAAATAGTGATGAATAATTTAAGGATTCAATTAAAAATATATTATTTTTAACACGAAATGGATCCTTATACTTAACAAAAAGAAAATTACCAATCAAATTAGAATGTAAAGGTAAAGAACTATATTAAAAGTGCAAACTATTAACATTTACCATAAACTTTTTGAAACTTTGTATAAAAATATACATACATACATACATACATACATATATATATATATATATATATATATATATATATATATATATATATATATAAATGAATTTGAAATAGCTACTCCTATAGTCAGTTTGGTTCGAGTTTTTTTCTAATTAAAATCATAACCAAACCAAATTTAATCGATTTTTAAAATTCAAAACCAAACCAAATCAAACCAAACCGAAAAATATCGACTTTTTTTTGTCGATTTGGTTTGGTTTTTTGTTTGGTTCGGTTTTTTGGGGTTTTATAAACACCCCTAGTAAAAACATCTAAAAAGTTAATTAAAGTGGACTGGTGGGAGTGTTTATTACTTTCTTTTTACAAAAAGAAAAAAACGTTATTACATAATTCTGTTAGTCATCTATTGTTTTTTCTTGTATCTATGTCTTGCCAGCTATTTTTTTTTCTTCTTATTTTATGTTTTTTCTTCTTTATTTTTAAAGTGTAATTTCCTTGTCAATATAGGGTCCTTGTAATTTTGAAGTCTATTCTACTGACATCAATCATATTCTATGTTTGTTTCAATTATGATTAATTATCGTAGTAGAGCTGGAAGCATTAATGTATAAGTAAAATACCCAGAAACTAATAAAGAACCTTCAATTATTTGAGAACCTCATACTTGCCCCACATAGAGAAAATTACTTTTTACTCTAACTCCATATCTCTAAGCAATCAGATGATAAACTACACCTTATAATAAATCGCCTAATAATCTATGAAAAGTACAAAAATATTTTTTAGTTGTTATAGCGAAGTGATATCATAAAGAATATATTTTATAACATAACATTAAAATTGATTTAAAAATACTTAACTTTTATAGTAAACAACAATATCAACAACAACCCAATATATTATCACAAGGTGGGGTCTGAGAAGGGTAATTTGTAGACGGGCCTTACCTCTACCCGAGAGGACAGAGAGGCTGTTTCCAATCGACCCTCGGCGCAGGGAAAAGAAAGACAAACAAAAACATAAATAAAAACAAAAACCGCATTAGTTACTCCAACATACTATCACATAAAAATTATCTAAAGATAAAAGACATAAATACCATAAATAAGCAGGCATGCAATGATATTAAAACAGTAACTACCAGAAATGACTACCACAAGAGAACACAAACTAATCATCTATGGGCGGCCCTACCACGCCTCACCCACCCCGGGAAAGGAGTACGAAAAATCTAAAAGTCATTATCTTACAACCTTGATACTAGACCTCCAAACTTTCCTATCAAGGGTCATGTCCTCGAAAATCTGCATACTGGACCATGTATAGTAAATGATTGTTATATAGCAATGATAAAATAGATAAGTGTGACTGTATTTTCAGTATAGTTATTGACACAAATATATCTCAATCGCAAAACACAGAAATCAAAATAAAAAATTATGAGGCTGATAATTTTCCCATTGTACTGCTCTTTCTTATGACAAACTAAAGACAGGTTATATCCTGTCAATGTCAATCAGATGAAAAATCTATTTACGCCAAATGATATTAAACAAATCTCCAAAAGGTAATTCACACCGATAGATCATTAAAAAAACACCAAAGACAGCACGCTAATAGCAATTCTAAGAACAAATCCATAATTATCGCGATCATTTAAGGCTCATTTCTAGATCAATAACTCAAGCAGAAGATACATCCGAAACCTAGGAAAACAGGGGGTATCACTGCAACATATCTATGTTGACTACAAGCGACAGTTGAGTTACACATCATTGAGGTCCAGCACCAGAAACAAGGACACGCTGAGGAAGGATTGCTCATCGTTGTTTTACTCCCTAGCAGAACCAACTGTTGAACTTCATAACTGGTTTAATTGGCAGATAATGGGGTTGCCTAGCTCAAAACTCAAACACATAACTAATATGTGCACTCATGGAACATTCATAACCTGAATGGACTGCAGCATGTCGGAAACAGCAATGATGAGGTCACCTGACTTGATCATGCCCCGAGCTTTTAGTAAGGAGAATGTCTTGTTGAGGTTGCTTTCCATATCATCGGAGAAACTCAAGCGGAAAGGCATTAGACCCCATTGCAGGTTCAGGCGTCTACGTACAGATGTTGTCGTTGTAAATGCAAATATTGGGCAGTCAGGACGGCAGCGTGACAAGAGAGATGCCATGTGCCCATTCTTGGTGTAAACAAAAAGAGCATCAACTTCCAAATTGTTAGCTGCACAGCACAACAGAAATAAGCATTGGATCAAACGGTAAGACTAGAATATAAAAGACCATGATTTGAAATTAGGATATGTTTTCTTCTCCTGAGTTCAAACTTTCATCAATATGTTAAGAACAAAGTACTTGCTATCGTCCACAAAACTGTAATGTAATACTTCGGGAAGATATTAAACTTGCTCCCACTCACATAAAGAAATAAAATTCTTACGAGAATCACTTTCACTTTCAAATAACATTTGCCTCTTCCAGCTTGGAAAGAGAGGCTTGGCTTAGCAAATCTTTCATTTTCCTCTTCTATTTCTAGAATGTATTTCATGAAGATGAACATTGAAAAGCTAATCCCATTCAGTAACCTTAATGGCGGTGGAGTCCAAGCTAGCTGGCGCGCACCTCGACTAATTCCAACAACAGATACCTGCTACATCCCACCAGCATAGGTACCAAGTAACTTTGCCCACCAAGGCTTGGGCAGAGTTACCTCTTTCATTATTTAAGATAGGAAAAGATAGAATGACCAAAAGAGTACCCGAGTGATCAGCCCAAATTCTGTATTTTCTCAACCAAAAAAAACTAAAGCAGGACAAGGCAGTTCGTATGGATTGTCCAGAAGGCAGTTCACGGAAGGCAATTATATAGAGAAGTAGAAAAGATTACAGTCCTTTATACAAAGGCAGGGTTATATTCAGATTCCTTTTTTTGGTATTTATAAATAAGTGTAATATTCAGGACCATCTTCTTTATGAAGTGTAATTTCGAAGACTCTCCTTCAATATATGATGACCAGTAGGGTAGAAATGCTCTTTTTGGTTTACTCCCACAACTCATTTCATTAGTATTTGAAAAAGGTAGTAACATTTTCCAGTTGCTTGAAAAAATGTCTGATCTGAGAGATGACATGTTTGAAATATGTGGTTGAGAAGGCAATAGACATCTATGTTAAGTTTTTGTCAGCTGAATGCCAACCCACATACAAATATATAATCAGCCTTATTCTATCCAATAAATAGTATAGCATAAGTACTTCATATCATTATGTAAAAAGAAAAGGCAGATAATATCTACTTATTTACCTTTGCAGCATTACAGTGTAAAGGTTTTAAACTATCAGGGAATTAAAAGCTTTGTGGTCAATAACATTCTTTTGCAGATGATAATCAAATGTGTTGGCTACCCCTTCTCTCTTGATAGTGACATAATGTTAGACAATGTAAGGATGACGTGCACTTTTGTACATACACATCCTTTCATACACATCCTTTTTGAAGAAATAATAACCTTAATGTATTTGAAATTTTAACAGAGACCAAAAAGCACATGGTCAAAATGACTATCACAAAGCATTACAAGCCTTCATGTGGAGGTCCAAGGAATCTCCACTCCACCCCACCCCCCAAGTGCTCTAATTGTCCACATTTTTTTGATAGGCCAGCTGGCCCGCAGTGAACCTCAGTGGAAATGGGCCTGCCCGTCTACCCTTCTCCACTTAAATACCATGCATTTTCCTAGAATGAGTGAATTCTCCAAAAACTCATCCTGAATAACTATATTAATTCTTAAATGTGTCCAAATGATAATTTTTCAGACAATAGTTGACATAATGCAACGATGAATATTTATTATTTGTAGACACTTCTCAGCATTCCCTACACTTTGAACCATAAATAGAAATATACTGTTTTTTATCCGGTTCTAGCATTAAGGCATGCAATAACCGTGAAAATCTAATAGCTGTTCAGAACCAGAATATTTGAGATTCATGATACTCAAGTTGTTCTGACATAATTATGAGGGTTTTATTATTTCCACCTTTAATTGTTTCTCACTATGTTGAAAATTGAGCAGATCAGAAAAATTCCTCATATCATGCAGCTTTCTATTAATTCTCCTATTTTTCAGATTTATTTCTTGCTTATTTATAAACTATAAACATGCCCAGTTTCTTGAAGTTCCTTACTCACTTTATAAATATTGGAAATGCTAAAAGAGCTTTACAGTTTACATGCAGTGTGTGAATATTCATGTTTTTCACTATTTTACCATTTAATTAGTCTAAACTGAATAAAAATATTAAGAAGGTATTTTTACATCTGCGAGCGATAAAACAAATTTAGAAAAAGCAATACAATCAGTATTCACAAAAATAGAATCTTACCCATCTTGGCGGCAGAGTTGCAGATCTCTTCTGAAATACTATCTGAAAATGAAGATGCTATGGATGGCAATTCAATAACTTCATGGCGTTTCTGTTCTCTCCACATTCTTTCAATTCTCAAGCTAACACTTCTTAGGACAGTCAATGCCTTCTCAGGAAACTGTCCCATGGCTGACTCACCAGAAAGCATCAAAGCATCCCCCCTTTGCCTAACTGCTTCAGAAACATCAGCAACTTCAGCTCTAGTTGGAATAGGATATTCAATCATAGATTCCAGCAGCTGGGAGGCTACAATAACAGGCGTATTCAGCTGCCTGCATATCTGGACAATCTTTTGCTGCTCTGATGGAACCTGTTCTAATGGAATTTGAGCACCAAGATCTCCTCTCGCAACCATAGCACCATCTGATGCCTGGATTATCTCTTCTAAGTTCTTCAATGAGTCAATGCTCTCTATTTTTGCAATTACAGAAATATCACTGCACAGCATCGTCAAGGCGGATATATGAATAATTTGATCACTGATAATTTTGGAAGTAAAAAGGTGCATCTTAGAATGCACCTTTCCATGCTGAAACTACATTCTTACCTATCCCGAGCCCGGGCTTGAATGTAGCTCTTAAGATGTTTAATGACTTCAGCAGACTTGACAAATGATACAGCAATAAAATCAACACCCTCAGCAATACCAAAGTCTATGTCTAGCCAATCCTGCAGCAACAAAATTCTTGAGATCGAGACCATCTAAATATACTAAGTTTCTTCAGCGAAGCAAAATTAAAACAGCTGTATAAATGGATCCTGTGTTAAATTTGGTGGAAGTAGATCGCAGTGTATTCTAAAAGCTATTATACTAGAAGTCACAGTACAAATTTTTTGTCACACAGGAGTAAAGTCTTCAGATTCAGCTATTAAGAGTTCCTAGTTCTGTTTAAACTTAGAATATCTGGAATTTAGCTGATATAAATTACTCTTTTTTCCCATTTTATTCGTGTATGTTCTGTTTGGGGTGTGTTATTAAAGATTTAAGTAAAAACACGATACACGCGTTTAAGAGTAATAAGTCAAAAGGTAGAGGGAAAATTACGTAGCCCGGCTGGTTTGTTATCTAGCTGAACTTCCACATTATTGATAGGGGTTCGATTCCCCACCATGTAACCCCCCCCCCCCCCTTTATGAGCAAAATAAAATATTCTTCTAAAGAATCAAGAGGTACAGACACAGAATTATTATTTTTGCAAATAAGGGAGTTATAATTAGTGGGAAAAGCTTTTGAAGTACAACGCCGACTCAAAATGTGAGCAAACATTTACGGGAAAAAGTTAGGCAATTGGTATTAGAAGAACGCAATTTGGCAATTGGGAGAAAGTAGATACCCTAAATTCTAATAATCCCTCCTCAAGTTATGTGATGACAAATGATTAGGCACAAAATAAGTTAATTTGATGGTATTCTACTATTAGTAGTAGTTGAAGGAAATACTGAAGTAGTACTCCAAATGTTGGTTTGATAGGAAAACCGTCACATCAGAATTTTTAATTTGTGCTTGTAAGATGAGTTTGAATAAATGAAATTGTGAAAGGTGTGTCCAATGATAATATTAGTAAAGTGGTGTCAGACAACAACAACTACCCAGTATAGTCCCACAAAGTGGGGTCTGGGAGGGTAATACGTACACATGCCTTACCCCTACCCGAAAGGGTAGAGAGGTTGTTTCCAATCGACCCTCGGCTCAGGAAAAAGAGAAGAGAAAGAGGAGGCAAAAGAAAAAGAAAAACAAAAGAGCATTAGTGACTCCAGCAGAAATCACATAAATAGTTAACTAAACATAAAATCATAGATTAAAAGGCATGCAATAATATCTGCCAGTAACTACCATAAGGGGCACGATACAATTTTCCAAAATAGGAAAAAGTGTCGCATGAATTGGAATAGCCGGCTTGGCTCAGCGGTAAGCTTGCTTGCCGTGGTGTGTCAGGTCGCGGGCTCGAATCAGCCTCTCTGCAAAGCAGGGGAAGGATGCCTAAAGTATTCCCTTCCCCAGACACCCACTCCCCAGACACCCACTCCCCAGACACCCACGAAGTGGGTATTGAACTGGGTCGGCCCTGTCGCGTGAATTGGAATAGTGAGAGTATTAATGGTCCGAGCTATTGACTAAATTAATTTTGACAAAATTAAGGTGCAACATAACTGAACTAGATAAATGGTGCAAAATAAGAAAAAAAAAAAACTCATGTCAAAAACAGCCAAACCAGAGATGTCAATCTCAATTGTAACTATGTAAACAAAACTCATAATTATATTCAAAGGATCTGGAAAGGAAAATAGGTGCAAACCTTTGAGGAAATTGTTGGAAGCATGGCATTGCGTTCCCTTACTAGTTTACCATCCCGCCAAAACGTCAGATTAGCCCGAGGTAGAAGAAGTCCAGGATCTGTGCAAAGACACTTAACATCTGGGCCAATTTTCTCAATCACTTCAAATCTCACCATTCCACCATCTACTAGTAGCTCATCACCCACTTTCACATCTGCAATGAAGTCGTTAAGCCAAAAATTAAGTGAAAACTAAAAATTGATCCAAGTATAAGGAGTGACAGTGAAAACATACAGAAAGTCTTGGCAAAAATGATCATTTTATTTTTGCAAAGCCATCATAATTAACAGTTTATAGAGCAAACCTTCAGCAAAGCCATCATAGTTAACAGTAACGGTGCGTTCTGGGAGTGGTGGATCAAATGAACGAACAGTGAAATTCCAAATTTCACCATCCTGTATAAAGAGAATAATTAGTTGTTACACATTTGTCCACAATAAGGGAAACTGATACTATTCACTGTTCTCCATAGCCCCCAACAGAATTTCACAGATTATGCTGGTGTTCAATGTTCTTTCTAGCTCTAAAACGCATAAAATTTCAAGCAGATACAAATGCCAAGACCAGTAAAGCAGTAAAACAAACTAGTTTTGCAACTATCTCTCAGGTTATTCTCTCCAAATATATCTTGGAAAGAAAATTCAGTTCAAAATTGTAGCAAAGATCCAACCACTTGCTGCCACTGTAAAACTTTTTAGTTCACAAAGTTTCTTAAAACGAACGGTCGTACCAAATTCAAGCTGATATATACCTCAGCTTTGGTGGATGAACCTCAGCCAATCCCAAGTAATTTGGGAATATGTATCAAAAGACAGAATGGGAGCCTTGGAGCAACAGTAAAGTTGCCTCCGTATGACCTATAGGTCACGAGTTCGAGTTGTGGAATTAGCCATGGATGCTTAGCTTATGTCAATGTAAGCTGTCTATATAATTACACCCTTGGAATGTAGCCTTTCCCAGACACTGCATGAACGTAGGATGTTTTGTGCAAAACTGTCCCTTTTTATGTACTCAACAGACAGTTTAACATTCTCACCCTCAATATTGTGACCGGGAGTAATACTGTCAATTAGACTAATTGGTGTTTGGTATGATTCATGTATCAAACGCTTAACAAAGTGCAAAAAGTACTTTTACAGAAGCACTAGAAGGTACTTATCTAAAGCTACACGAAAAGTACTTTTTCTTTCAAAAGAGTACTGGAAAAATCACTTAAAAGCTACCGCACACTCCCAAATAGAACCTTAGTTTATTATAGCAAAATGCACTGATTTGGAAAGGTTGCAAATCCTAGAATCCTGGTTTTTTATACTTATTGACAATTCTATAGTTTCTAAGTACCAAACTCGACAGATATGGGTAGCCACTCTACCCTTCTCCACTCCACTTAAATACTAAACTTAGTTCACCAACATGATTCAAGCTAAGCAGAGCATCCCAGTTCCTCTTTTTTTCAAGGAAGCAAAGCATCCCAACTCTTTTTTTTTTTTTTTTTTTTTTATGACCGAGAGATCCATCCAGGCCAACCCTTAGAGCCAACCCCACCCATCAAAACTCGAGGATAATGACCCCCCCCCCCCTCTTAAATACCATGCTTAGTTCCCTCCCAATTCTAGTCAACAACAATAAAAGGAAAGTACTTATAAAAAACAAATTTTGCTAATTCCAACAACCAGCTACTGCTGTTAAATAAAAACATTTCACGATTATACCTCAAGACTTATTATGATCCAGATTACAGTATAAATAGAGATAAGCTTATAATTTCATGCAATGAAAGGACAGTGAAACCAAATTCAAACTGAATACTCCCTCAGTCCCAATCTATGTAATGTTGTTTGACTATGCATGGTGTTCAAAAAAGAAAGACTTCTGAAACTTGGTGTCCAAAACAAAGAAAGCTACTCATATGGAACAAACTAAAAAGTAAAGTACATCACTTAAATTAGGACAGAGGGAGTACGTACCTCAGCTTTAGCAGAAGAAGCGCCGCCAAGATCTCCCATATGAATCTCACTACCTTCAGTATCCATCATAATAGCTACAGCAAACCCTTTCTCCTCATTCAACCTCCTCACTCTCTCAATCACCATACGATGCCACTCACGTGTTCCATGGCACATATTTATCCTAGCTACATTCATTCCTCCCTCAGCTAATGCCTCCAGCTGCTCAAACCCACACGTGGCAGGTCCAATCGTGCAAATCAACTTTGTCCTACGGGTACTCCTAAACCCGTTCTCCTTTAGCTCCGCCTCCGTTACTGTATCAACTTCAATCGAACTCGAATCCGTCACAGGTGCAGCATTACGAACGTACTCCTGCGTCTCACTCGATAATACCCCTCCTGAACCATTCTCCGATACTAACACCGGCAACGTCTGCGACTCGTCGAGATCTGACGCCGCTGACGCTTTTGCAACTAACGTACGCAACGATTTCTTCACCGGTAACCGTAAACTACCGGTTGACGGTAAAACTGACAGCCTTGAGATTGTGAAAGTCGCCGGAGAACGTGAAGAAGAGGAAACGAAGAAGTTAAGAGCTTGCGACATCGTTTTTCCCCAAGTAGAGATTTTGAGATTTTTAAGGAAATTTTCGGTGATCGGGTTGAAGGTACGGCGAATTTATTGGGATTTATAGTGGCCGGCGGACGACGGAGATAGTTAACGGCAGGAAATGAGAGGGAAATGGAGAGAGTATTGAGTATGAGTGGGAGTAGCTTTTATATGGGGAGAAATAGGAAGGCGGAGATAGCGAAGCTGAGAACTTTGTTATTGTCGTTGAACAACATCAAGAAAGACAAATGTTGGAGGATATACTCTACCGTAAATTTTCTTATATAATTTTACGTATTATAACATGTTACTTTCATTTATTCTATGATCATTTAATTATCTTTTTAAGCATTAGTGCATAAAAATTATACTAATACGTAACTAAAATTTAATACATATACATTAAATCCATGCAAGCATTTGTGACTTAAGGATAAAATCAAACTATGGCAGAATATATATATATATATATATATATATATATATTCTTTTAAAATTTTACTTCTTCTAAGCTAAATTCCTATAATGGTACCCCATATAATCAATTATTGTTAATTCCTTAGACAAATATAAGACCCTATATTTGACCATAGATTGTGACTCAAAAAATTAAAGAGGTAATGCATAAATATCCCATTAAAGTTGTCCGAAAAAATCATTTACATACTTTAATTTTATGGGTGTCCTAATACCCCATTATTCTTATTTGGGATGAATTTAAAACCCCATTGGGTGATGACCTGGCATGAAAAGTGTAGCTAATTCCCTAGATGCGCGTTAGGTAAAAAAAAGAAGCTTTAAACTAATTTAGTTGTTGAGGTGTCACTTTCCTATTGGATAATCTAACTAATTAAATTTAATACTATTTTTTCTCTTTTCTTATTCATTTTCTTTTCTTTTTCGTTCTCTTTCTTTTTCTCTTTCTTCATTTTAGCATACCAATGTCATCATATTTCATCAAGATAATCTTACTAGAAAGAATTAAAAAGAAATAACAAAATATCTTACAACTAATGGCTTATTTTTTGGACTGATTTTAAGGTGTTGTGGAGCTGTAAATAGTGATTTTGAAGGGTGATTTTTAGCAGGTTTTGGGAACGTTTTGGGGCTGAAATTTATTGTAATTTTCAGTGATTTTAAAGGGGGAAAAAATTGCTGGAATTTGGGGGTGTCTTGGAGCTGATTTTCGCAGCTCTTTTCTGGTTTTCGCAACTAATTTTGCTACGATTTTGGGGTGGATTTTGAAGTATTTTGGGGTGAGTTTTTGCTGCTGATTTTGGGGTTCAGTTGGTACACGAATTCTAACTTCTTATAGATTAGCTACCCCAAACTCCGCCTACTTCGCAGCCACCGCCGTCACCATTACCGTCTGTGGTGGTGGTCTCCTCTTCTTATTTCACTTCCTCCATTTCGTCTTTGTTCACAAATTAGTGTATTATATATATACAATTAATTCAACCATTTCTTATACCTCCATTTGTGGCTATAACATGGAAGGCTTTTTTTGAGATTTTTGATGAATGATTTGTGCTGTGGAAATATTTAGGAACACATTCATTGATTTATTTCTTGTGTTAGTTACTTGCTCATTTGATCGAACATATGTTTGTTTTATTTATATTTAGAAGTAGAGACATGTATTTTGGGGTGAGTTTTTGGTACTATTTTTGCAGGTTTTCAAGGTGGTTTAGAGCTGGTTCCATGGTGGTGTAGGTGGTGATGAAGATGACATGGAAAAAAGAGTTAAATAAAACTGTAATTAAATAAATGGGGAAACAATAAATCAGCTTTTGACACGTGGCGCGCGTGTACTACACATTCCACCACAAGACTGACTAAGTATTACTAATGGGGTATTAAATTCACCCCAAACAAGAATAGTGGGGTATTAGGACATCCGTAAAATTAAAGTGTGTAAATGACTTTTTCAGACAAGTTTAATAGGGTATTTATGCATTATCTCAAAATTAAATAATATTTGGAGAATTTTAAAGGGCAAAACTGGCCGCTACAAATTTATTTATCAAAATGCCCCATTATTTTAATTTATAACTTGAAATATAGAGTTTTAAGTTGGAAAAATAGGTTTTAGGAGTTTTTTAAAATTTTACTCACAAAGTTTCAACTGTATTTTTATTTACCAACACAACTTCTTTTTTAAATCTCAACCAAATAATATTTGTTGCCCACGTGCAAGTCCATTAATGCATATGTGACTTTGTAGTGATTTATCAATTGAATCTATTTAGACTTTCAGTAAATATTTATTGAAGAATTTTATAATCAATATAGGAGAAACCTCTTCTATTTTTTTAGATATATCATTCTCTGTGTAGAATTATAAGTAAAAAATTGAAAAGAATTTACATGTAACTAATGAGAAAGTATAAAGCGAATTCAATAAATACAATTATATTCAGGATGAGACTTTGCAATCACTAAATGAATTATAAACTTGTAAATTACATTCAGTAAATCCGACTTATGAATGATATTCGCTAATTGCAATTGCGCGTCTTATAAGTCGTAGTCACTTATTGATTCATTGCTTCAACTTTTTAAATGGCATTTCTTAAATGCGACTTCAATCGTGACTTATATTCGGTAACCTAGCTTCAAGTTAGTGACAGCGAGTTTTTACAAATTGCACTCATTAATTACAAATTATAAATTGCATTCTTTGATTAATTTTTGTTAAATGGGAAAATAGAGCTGGGTTTAAGAGTGAATCAAGTTGGTTATAGAGAGGGGGGCCATCTCAATTACATTTCTTCAATCCTAAGTAAAATGTGTACCGGGGGCGGATCTACGTAGTCCGTACTGGATGCTGAAGCACCCATTGATGCTGGCGTGAACTATGTAATGTTATATAAGAAAACATACGAAAATAGTATAAACAATTGGTAAGCACACATTAACCAAAAAAGCTCGTGGGTGCTTGATAATAGGTGAATTTTACTATATTCATGCCCTAAATAATCATATTCTTAAGTTGTTTGATAATATATATATGATGACAAAATGCTCTTAGTAGTATTTTTCATGAATTGTAGGTACAAAATGGTTAAGGAAGGATAATGAGCAATTTTGGAGTCAAAAGTAGAAGAAAAATGCCATATATGCAAAAATCATGGAAGCCACGCTGGAACAGCCCTGAAGAATCAGAATCACTGTTCTACCGCGGTTCTGCCGCGGTTCAGAGGGGTAGTTTGACCGCGGTTCTACCGCGACCGCGACAGAACCGCGGTGAAAGGCATAAAGTTGAAGAACTAAAGTGTAAAAACGGGATTTTAATGACCTAAACCCTGTATAAACCCTTAGGATTCGCCCAAAGGAGGCAAGCATTGTATTTTTGAGTACTTTTGCAAGGAAACTAGTGTGAGAGAATTCTCCAAACATCTCTCTTATTTTTCTTTTGAATTTTCATCATGAATTCTATTCTAACTTTTGTTTTCATAGTTATGAGTAGCTAAATTCCTATCTAAGGTTTTGATGGAACCTATTGGTTGATGAACTTCTGATTTATGTGAATACAAATTGTTAGTTAATCTCTATTTGTTCAACTTCATTCTTGTTGTAGTTAATTGATAGGATCCTCAATTAGCTGTGCCTATTTAGTGTGCATAACTTAGAAAAGAATGCATATTTAGGTTATTGTTGAACAACACCACTCCTAAATTATTAGAGGGATCTATAATTGCGGGTTTAAAGGTGGGATTAGGAATAACGAAACATTGGGTGTAACCTAAAGTGAATTGTGATAATTAAAGCAAGCTAGTGTAACTCGGAAGAGTGCAGTAGTAAATTACAGTGATTACTCGAGAGAGATTTATGGTAGAATTATTGTTTATGATTGATAGAGAGATATTGATAAATTTTTATGAGTATAAACAGAAGAGATTCCATCAGTAGGGAAAATCATTACCTTAGTCTTTCTCATTCTTGTTTACAACATATTTAGTTATTTTTCAGTTATTTAGTTCTTTGCAAAAGTAGTTGTTAAGAAGCACTCAAAAAGATATTTGAATATTTGAGAAGCTGATTCGAAAGATTATTGTGTTTGAAAATAGTAGTTAATAGGTTAACTCTCTGAGGATTCGACCCTGTGTGAAATATTTAGATTATATTTATTGCGATTGTATTATCCTTCAAGAAAGTATAGTTGGGCATGACCAGTGCTTTGGTTCAAAGCTTAAGTTAATAGCGTGTTTTTAAGCCGCACGAGCTCGATTTCGAATTGGGACAGTATTTCGCTAAGCCTGCTACTTTTCAAGACTAGCTTTTTTTTTTCTTCTGCCTTTTCAATGGTCTTACTTTGACCTTTTCTTTTTTTTTTTTTTTTTACTTTCCCTATTTCCTTTAGACTTTATCTCAACCATGATAAAGATAGCTTCTACTAAACACCAAATGACCAAGAGATTATGTTTTTATTAAAGCTAGAGATTGAAAATATTTAGTAAAGGAATTTTGGATTTTTTTTCCATGCTTATTGTTAATGCTTTTTATAAAGTTCATTGTGACTTTATGATTAGAAGTTTGTTTTGGTAGTGATGGTGTCTTCTCATTAATTTTTTACAGTGTCGCGATAGAATAGTCATGCATTTATACTATATAATCGGTAGCAAATTTATGTTAAAGGAAATGAGCACCCACGACCTTAAAATCCTGAATCTGTCACTAATGTGTATGTACATGACTATTTATTTATACAACTCCCTAACTAGCGAACTACTATTTTTTTAAAATAGTCCTTAGCTAATTAATTATGCAACTAACTAAGCACCACTCTATATACATCCGGTACAATTGTAATAACTTTTAATATTTTCTACACTCCCCCTCAAGTTACGTGATAAAATACATTAATCATTCCCAACTTGCATAACATTTCACTATGGAGTTGTTTCCCTCGAGCCTTAGTTAGAATGTCTGCTTGCTAGCAACATGTTCGTCTTGATTAACCCCTGCTATAATTTTGTCGGATAAAATGACAGTCTGTATCTATGTGTTTGTTACGCTTATGGTACATGGTATTCGATGTTATTTGAAGAGCTGCCCTACTATCACAAAATAACTCCATTGGTAGATCAACCTTCATTCCTAATTCCTCTAACAACTTATGCAACCAAACCAGCTCTGCTACTGTGGTTGCCATACTCATATACTCAGCCTCAGCTGAGCTTCATGATATTGTACTATGCTTCTTGGACCTCCAGAAAAATAATGAGTCTCCCAAATTTTTAAAATAACCAGTAATAGACTTTTTAGATACCACACAATATGCCCAATTAGTATCGCAAAAAGTAGTGATCTTCCTAGATGCAGCTTCATAGTGCTAACTCATTTGGTGCATACATAAACTGAATCAATGTTTGGACTGCAAAGGATATATCTGGGTGTGTGATTGCCAGGTAAAGGAGTCTTCCCATCAATATATGATAAGGACTTCTATCTTCCATCTTCTTTTTTATTATTGTAAGTTCAAACAACTTGTCATACTCCAAACTAGTGAGCTTTTGATTCTGCTCCAAAGGAGTTATATCTGGCTTTAATTTCCTCCCCCTAAGCCACATTCTGATATCAACTCTAAAGCATATCTTCTCTGGTTTATGAGTATGCCCTCGGATGATCTGGCAAATTCTATCTCCAAGAAATACTTTAACTCACCCAAGTCTTTTATCTTGAAGTTATTATTAAGGTTGTGCTTGACCTTTTGTACTAGCTTAATGTCACTACCAATAATAAGCGGAAACATCAACACACAATGTGTGTATCCCGCATTTTACTAAACAGGGAATAATCCAACTTTCTTTGAGTAAAACCTGAGTTAATAAGAGTAGCGGTAAGGTTCAAGTTCCACTGCCTACTTACTTATTTGAGGTGATACCATGTTAAAAGGGGAAATGGAGTTGGTTTACAATGTGTTGTATGCACATGCCTATTTATACAACTCCCTAACTAGCTAACTTAACTTATCTTCTAACACAATCCTTACCTAACTAATTATGCAACTAACTAAGTACTACTCTATATCCATAAAGAACATCATTAACAACTTTTAATATTTTCTATAATTCTTATAAATCGCATTCTATTATGGTGACTTATAAATCGCATTCAGTAATTGCGACTTATATATCGAGTCGCTTGCCTTTAGTAAGGTTACATTTGTTACGATCAGACCCTTTAAAGGTTCAGTTCTTTCTACTAAGGCTATTAGTTTTTTTGATTCAGATACATAAACATGTGATTTAATGTTTAAGTATTTGTATTGAGTATGTGTTCTTTTATAATTTTGAAGGTAAAAAATAAAATTTGGGAGCTTTCGTATCCATATGGTAATTTGGATTAAATAACGATTGCATTTACGAGAGGTCGTTACTACTAATCCTATTCCTACTGTTGATGCATCAAATTGTATTATCACTTGATATCTTGTGATTTAGTAAACATCTTCCTTGAACCGTCTTGTAAAATTTGTAGCATTGCGTTTGTATTGGTGGAAGATAATCGAGGTGCTCACAAGCAAGTTCGAAGCTACCATCCTAAAAGTAGAAAAAAAAAAGTTTCTTACTCTGTGATCTTTTCTACTATCGTGTGTCTACATTGATAAATAAAAACTCGTGATTAATTTTCTTTTTGTATGTATAGAGCAGCCCCATGCACTAAGATCAGCTATGCGCGAGGTTCGGGGAAGAGTCGAACCACAAGGATCTGTTGTACATAGCTTACCTTGCATTTCTACAAGAGGTTATTTCCACATTACCAATTACCACGTGTCCGTCTTTCATAAATCCAAAAATTTACCTTTGACAACGAAATACAAATGCCTCCGACTGATCCTATTAATCATTATTACAATCCCGATGGCCAACTTAATAGGACCAAAATCATATAATGTTATCACATTAGACTTGCTGAGGGCACTCTAATTTCTTCAAAGTAACAGCGAGTTAGACACAGACACGCACTGAAAAGGTTTTTGAGCTGGCAAATGAAATATGTATCGCTTCTATGCTTCCAAATAAACGTGAAAACAAACAAGAGTCATTCCTGATCAAAAGTTTAGCAACTCAGACAGGTATATAAATCATTTCTAACCACAAGCAAATACTTGTCAATGTGATGTTATAATAGAAAATTGTCATCTGCACAATGCTACCAGTGACCTATGAATAAAGATGAGAATCTTGAATTTCAACTCTTAAGGGATATAAAATAATGTCATTTTCTGCACATTGAAACATTTCATTACACAGTCGACGGGATATCTCAGTATTAGGCAACACGCTGTGAATACCAACTTCATTGTCGTCTCCAATTAGTGAAAATTTCCAAAATCAGCCAAAGAGTAGTTACAATATCCAGCATCTGCAACCTGATGTATCTTGTGGTCCTTCAAACCATCGATCCCAGTAAGGATTTGTTGGACCATGTGTTCTGATGGAGAGAAATATTTATAAATTAGCAAAATACAAAACTCATGAGACGTGGCGATAAAGCAAGAGTAATTCTTACACTGGTAGTAATGGATCTGGCCTTGTTTCCACATTACTTAGCATCCTAAAGTCCATGTAGCAGAATTAAGTTAGATAACCATAACGTGCACCGAACAAAAACAGATAGTTAGTACTTACTCTTTGCAAGCAGTTGATGCCTTTTCCATTTTGTCGAGCAATTCAAGTTCTTCCTGCACATATTACATCATCAGCAAATAGTAAATAAATTTGTCGATAGACAGACAACAAAAGAAGGCTTCACTAGACAAGTAGTATAATCAACAAGAAATAAACAACAGTGATCAACCATGTCTAGTTTTACGCCCTCTCAAACAACATTTGGACAATTCCACTAGAAACTACACAACATGCAGAAGATGGCTTTGCAAATAATGAAAACCACTGTAGCTGTCAAACTAATGGCTAATTGTGCATCACGCTAAACAAACGGACAACAAAGTTCAATTACATTTGAAAACAAACTCAAAAAAGGACATTAAAAAGAGCCAAAGGACATTCCATTAATAAACAGGTTCATATTCATAGAATTCTGTTGGACGACTAAATTGTCGGCAAGGTATTTATAAAATATGTTTCATGATTTAGACAATAAGAACTTTACTAGAATATAGAAGGAAAAAAAAAGCTGTAACGAGGACAGTCAAATTCTAACTCCTGATTGCATCAGTACCACATATCTTCCCCCCCCCCCCCCCCAAATAAATCAAGAGTATTATTAATATTACACCATGGTGGTCTCAGATGCACATATATAATAATACAACACATATTAAGCCTCCCAAAAGTCCTAGTCGCCTATCATCTAGACAGGCTGGACATGTTGTCACCAAGTATTAACTCAATTAAGTCTGTCAATACTGAACAATGAATGGTTATAGTATTCGCTATTATTTATCAACCACATTGGAGATGGTCAAGCACAGCCTAGAGGTTGCATGAATCTCATTTTGGATTGGTGCACACACATTGATCAAAATCACAAAGAAGTAGAGGGAGCAAAAGTAATGTATCGAGTTCTACGTAGTACATATCTAAATAAAGAAAGATACTTATAATTTCCTATCAGTATCGCTAGTCGCATATGTAATAAGGTCACTGAATGATCAGTAGTATACAATATTAATGGAGAAAGATTTTATCCTCCCATTAACAAAAAGTTTATATAAAATATATTACCCAAAAGCTAATGCCATTTCTAGTTATCAATATGTGATACATTAGCTACAACAACAACAACTATTACTTTAGCTGAATATATATAATTGATCACTGTAAATGACCTTCATCTCACACATAAACGAGTCAGCAGAAACACCTGGGAAAGAACAACTTTTTGAAGAATCACATGCATATACAGAGAAATTGTAACAACAACAACAACAACATATACAATATTATCCCACACCGTGGGGCCTGGGGAGGATAGTGTGTACACATACCTTACCCCTACCTTGTGAGGATAGAGAGACTGTTTCCAATAGACCCTCGGCTTATGAAAGCATAAGCACATACAGAGAAATTGTAAATATTATATATATGTGCCTTACTTTTTGGTAAATAATTGTTTTTTATTACCAATAGCAAATCAGTACAAGATTAAAATCTGCATACGGAATTCTCCCAATCTGCAAAAAACCAACTAGCATCTCACCTTAAACATCTGAAACCACCAATACTACTACTTGGTCTTTATATGTACTTCTTAACTGATACATTTGATACTAAAATGTGTTTTATCAAGAGGTTGTCATAATTCATTTAGGCAAAGACTTTCGATTGCCATTATTTTGTGGCTTCACTTACTAAGAGTTATCTGAACTTTTGCAACAAGGACGAAACATCCTTCTCTAAGAACTCCGTTCCCAGGTACAGAAACCTAAAAGCTTACTTTTCGAAGTCCTTTGAAGTAACTCTACCAAATAAGTTCTTCTTGTCTGAGGATAAAACATTTTAATTCAGAAGAACGAGCAACAGCTGCTCTGTGTTTCTCTTGACAAGTTCTATTTCCCAAGTTTGATATGTAAGATCACAGAGACGCAAAGGTAAGTTAAGCAACAATGCACCAGGACTAGGTCATCATATAAAGGGAACGCCTTTTGTAAAAAACAAAAATATCAGCACAAGCTGAAAATAATAGGCTGTGTAGCACAAGCAGTAAAATGAAGATCCATCACAATGTCAGTTTGTTCATTCATAAATCACGTTTTGAAAATTTTCAACGATTTAACATTATATTTGTAATTAAATTTGGAACTCAGTCATACAGGCAAAACAATCAGTTGCAACTAAAGCTTAGGCCTAGTTTTGAATTCTACTTATTAGGGATCAAAATTTGAATCGTTCAAATTTCAACCCACTACGTAAATTTGTATTGTTTTTCTTTTCATGACCACTCATTTGTTCTAGAAAGATTTAGTTCATTTAGATCTTCTACTAAGCCTCAATATTATCTAAGGCATTATCCACTCAAAGAATCCAACAGAGATGGCCTTTCCCCAGAACTCTCTCCACTCTCACCATACAACTACCGCCAGCCAGCACAAACTCATCACTGAGTCAGTCTTCTCTCCATATTTTTTCTACTGCTACTACTGAGAATATATTACTGTCAATATAATGTTTTCCTTTATGAAAATATTACTGTCAATATAATGTGTTGGAAGGAAATCACCTCAATATATTATACTCTTTTTATTTTTGATAATGGTGGTACTCGTACCACATTGCCGGACCTTAATTATTCCACCAGGTACGTGCATCTCCACACCAGTACATGTATTGGATAATCCTGCCCAATAGTACTTAGGTAGAGGGGAAGAAATCACCCAACTATCTTGTCTCTCTGACACTATTTCAGTAGATTGTATATTTCAATCTTTTTAACTGAATACCTTTTTCTTGATAATGGATGACTAATTTCACCCCATCATATCACAAGTCAGGTTGCTTTTCATGGGATCCATGTCAATCACGCAACAATTTGTTGACTTTAGATCAATTCGAATGCACATTAAAATGTGAGTTATGAGTGACAACTGATCTAGTAGAATCAAGCTAACTCTAGAACTGAAGAGGCCTCCTAACTCAAAGTAGGTATCAAAAGTGTATTTCTTTCTTAATAGGTTCTCTTTAAGTATAATTCTCAGTTTAATACCTGAAGTTAAATGTGTCTTGCATGAGAAAAGCAAAGCAGAAAATCTTTCCTTTTTACTCTTTCTTTTTTATTAGTTTTTTTTTTACATTTTCTCCTTTTATTAACAAGAAAAAATTTGTAAGCGAAAGAGAGAAGAGGCTATGTAGTACATTAGCCACAGAACAATAAAAACATTTAAATTCAATTTATTACTCCCCACATCCTATCTCAAGACACTCTCCATTTTGAAATCTCTAAACATGTTTGGCACCATTTCACTTCTATACAGATTTCACAAATTTCAAGAATTCAAATTCACCAAACGATTCAAAGTCAAATTACCTCCATATAATATTTTCTCCACAAGCACTAATGTACATAAAGTCAAATTAACATCTTGAACGCAATGTTCAGTCAAACACCACCATATAAAAAGGATGGAAATGAGTATAAAATTCCAGCCCTTTTCTCAGCCATTATGATATGACAAAAGGCCTGAAGCTAAGAACTAATGGAAAGATGCCGAAGACAACAAACAGAAATCTCATTGCGTAGTCAGAGAATATCCTTGTATTTGTCTCCTTTCATATAAAACCACGAAAATTTGTCATCTTTAAAAATCCTCACAGCAAGAAAACCCCGACCAACATAAAATCTTCAAAAGTTCACATTTTTACGATCTACTCCACACAATGACCAACAAAATTCACGGTCAGGAAAAGCCAAAACATCAGACAAGCAACTTCTTTTATTAGCAGGCGGTGAAGGAAGGCTAGTTCAATCACTCCGATTGGTTTGTGATCCAGAGATACTTTTCCTACTCTTTTACATATTTTATGTTTCCCTCTCTTCTCTGCCGTCTCTTTCTTTCTCCCACTCATCAATTAAGTAGTGCTTTCGGTCCTAAATAACCAGACATTCCCTCCACTGACTTTCTATGTTGAATGAATTAGTTCCTTAACGAGGGAACTAAGTTCACTATGTTACTTCTGACTTCAGATGTCTACAGAAAGGGGATATGTGTCCATGCTTCGTTAGATATTATACCAGCACCATCTTTCTTTTTTTTTAAATCAATCTTCAAAATATATTCAGCAGCACAAAAGTGAAGGCAGCTCAAACAGTACCACGAAGCATTTCACTTGCAATGCGGCAGCTTTATAAGCAAACTCTGAACCAGCAGTCAGAAACTAAAACAGATGAGTCATGGATTCATCCATCTAAGCAAGAATGAAGAACTAAAGCTTAAAGACAGCTAGAATTCATGATTGAAATTCAATACAGGGCTCCAATGAAAGATAAGTGAGCCCTATATGTCCCATTTTCACCAACAAGTTTCAAAAGGTCTCGCTACAACTCCAGGCCAAGTCCCAAATATACTCAAAACAATAAATACTCAACTCTCAAAAACATTAAGAATTCACTTAAAACCCCAACAAGTTTTCTCCCTATATGTCCCATTTCTCCATCAAGTTCTCAATAGAACTCAATGCCAAGTCTAAAATGTTCTCAAACAACTCATACTCAATTCTCGAAAACATTAACATTTCACTTCAATACACCAAAAATTTCCCCCTGCTACATCTAGAATGAACAAAAGGGGACATACGCTTCAGGCCCAAATCAAGAACTTTACTACGATATGAGAAATGAAACAGCTCATGTCTCATGAACAGATTAAAAAAACTCGAAAACCCCCTCTTTTCATAATTAAAGTAAAGAAAGCTCAACTGTTTGGTAATTGATGGTCAACCCTTTTCACCCAAATTAGCAGGCACATAGAACAATAGATCCCTTTTCTTAAACACAAACTTCCACCTGTACATTATACCAATACAACAGAAGACCTCCCTGAAGGGGAAAAAATTCGAACTTTATCCTCAAATAGAGCAATTAACAACATCCATATTCAGCTAACCAGAAACAACAATTAAATTTTTAACTTCTATGAAACAAAAAACAACAACTAAGCCTCAGTCCCAACCAAGTTGGAGTCGACTATATGAGTTTTCATTGAATATATTATTCACATAAACTCATATCAGGCCAATATTATACAAAATAAAAGTAAAACCAAAACCAAAAAAAGTCAAAAGAGACATCAATCAAACCTCCAAGAAACGAGTTTCTTGCTCAAGTCTCTTCAATTCAGCAGATATCCTATGTTTCCCTCTTGTATCAGTTGTTGCCACAACCGATCTCAACTGTTCTGAGCTCTCTGATTGCATCCTTTTTCTCACACGCACTTCTCAAAAGCTCCAAATTACCTAATGAATCAGATTCATGTATACACAACTAACAAAACTGTTCAAACACTATAAGAACAGAACCCCATTTATTACATAAAAGAAATGAAAAGACCAAATCCCTAAAAGAATCAAAATAGTGTTAACAAACTAACAAAACTGTCCAAGAACTAAAAACAAAAGAACCCCATTTATATAAAGAATCAAGGAAGACTCAATTTTTTATAACAAAAATAGAAACTTTGAGATTCTGTAACTGAAACTAGGGATTCTTGGACTGTTTAAATAGACAGAAAAAAGGGCAGCAGACAATTGAAGAGAGAATGCAGAAGGTAAAAGGAGAGTGCTTGGGCGGTAGTAGGGGGTGGGTGGGGATGGGGGGGTGGTTTACTTTTGTTGTTTTGTTCTGCAAAAGTGAATTGAAATGTTCCAAGAGGATAGACAAAACAGAATGAAGAAGAAAGATGAAACCAAAAAGAAAAAGAAAAAAAGGAAAAAGGAAAGTTGGCTTTTTGGTTTTTCATTGGTTTTTCTGTGAATAATGAAAAAGTTGGTAATCTTTTTTTACTTATTTACCTTTTTTCCTTTTTCTCTCCCACTACTTTACACCAATATTCTGTTTTTTCTTTTGTCTCTCTTTTTCTTCTTGCTTGTGGTTTTTGGGGGGGTGGGGGGGGGAGTTGACAGGGGTAGGTGGAGTCTCCCACTGTTTAGTTCAGAGTTGTTGCTAAGCACTTGGAATACTGATTTGTCACCTTCAAACAGTCAACAGTCAGCTCCAATATCTTAATACTAACCACCTTTTACCTCTTTTATTTTGTATTTTTTTGGTTATATATACATTGAAGGGATAATTAATTTATTAATATAATATCGTAGATTTTTAAACAGTTTCCAATTTGAGATACCAATATTTTTTTTCATGTGCTCTTCTTACTCTACCAATAAGGGCGTTCGGAAATTAATTGAACGTAAGTTTGGAAATAAATATGTTTGAAGTTTAAAATAAACTTAAATTTGTTTGGATATGAATTTTAATTTTAGGTAAAAAGTTTTTTAGCAATGGAGATATTTATTTTTAATAAGTTAGAGTACGGGTGGTAGCGAACTACCGTCATCACAAGTGTCTTGATAAAATGTGAATATGCCTCTTAGTACATTATTATAACTAGGGCAACCAACTTACAATACGTAAAACTCAGAGATTTTCCTATCACAAACATAATCTTCCTGATCTTTGTGACATCTATCACATATTCACGAGGTAAAACATACTTGAATAAAAAGTTAAAGTTTGCGAGTGAATCTTTTTCTCACTTGAATAGTTCTCAAATCAATTTTTAAGTTTCTTATTCTTTTTATTCAAGTTAAAGTTGAAACAATAACAAAATTGTAAATCAAACACTTCAAAGTTTTTCTTTCAAATATTATTTACGTAAAAAGAGGCTAAGATTCTGAATTTTTCATCATTTCTGCAATTTTGGTATTAAAATTATATTACAAATTTTCTAGTATTTTCTAAAGGTATGGAATCAATATTTCATGTTTTTTACAAAGTTGAGGTTAAGAACGATCAATTTGTACCCGTAACAATAGTAAAAATAGTACGGACTATTAAATTTTCGAACTGGTCACTAAAAAATAACCAACATTTGTAAAGTCATTGAAAAATATCAATTACTTTACTGCAATACGGAAAGTTCCAGCATAATATAATGGAAATCATTGCACCTATGTATGAACTTCGAGAATATTATGTTAGAACTCCAACACGCAAAAAGTTTCAGCATAATATACTGGAGATTGGAGCACATATATATGAAATTTTAGCATAGTATGATGGACCGATATATTATACTGGAACTCCAATATATTATACTTGAAGTCCAATATGTTATACTGGAGTTTCAGTATATTACGCTGAAGTATTTTCTGGAATTTAAACAATGTTTTCGTTCATATTTATCTTTACATAAAAAATGGCTAAATTGAATTACTTTTAAAATTTTGGCTATTTTTGAATGACCACTTATAAATCTAGCTATTCTTTTAAGTTCTCTCGTAACAATAAGATTAATGATATTCGAAATAATAATAGTACACTTCAAATTGTAACTCTTGACCATTTGAATATTCCTAGTACAAGTACTTAGGAAGAAGTTTTGAGGTAGAATTTTTAATAATGCACGCAAGTTATTTTACAAAGTGTACAAGTTAAAAATTTTAATTTTTTTTCCTAGACGTATGATAACCTTTTGTTGCCGAAATTTCCTTCTTTTTTTTTTTCTTTTCATCTTGGTCGAATTTAGTTTTTCTTTTAATTTAGATAAAAGAAGCTTTGGATGCTGGCATAAAGAAGCACATGGCATTTATTTTCATTTAAGGAAAATTATTTTTTCCCATTCTTAGTTAAGACAATGATTACAGTCTTTTTTGTATAAGCTTGGAATCGTCCTCGAAAATATATTCTTGCCCATCTTTCCTATTTATCACATGCTGGTTTATGTTCAATAATTCTTTTGTTAACCCAACGAGAGGAGAGCAAAATGAAAAAAATTTGATGAAGAGAAAAAAATAATGATGAATGATTGAAATCCCTTGATCCTAATGAAAGTATTGAGTTTGAAATTTTGAAATAAAAAAATATTTAGTAGGAAATACTTTATTATCCTTGAATTCATGGGGCGAAAATTCTACAAACGACTCTAAAAAATTGATAAATGATCATATTTGGAGACTAATTTTCGTCTAAATTTGCACAAATGACAAAGCAGCTTTTAATCCTTTTTTGTGTGTGTGTGTGTTTTTTTTTTAAGTTTTAACTCTTGAGCATCAAATGCGTTACAAAAAAATCTCAAAAAAATCTGAAAAATAATTTATGAACTTATATTATTGGCAGGTAATTAAGGTGGTTAAACAAGTAAACATAAAATTTGGAAACTTCCCTTTCAAAATAAGCTTTTAACAAACATTTTCGATCATTTATAATTGTAACATGCATGTTTGCAAAAGCTAAATAATAATAAGGGGAGGGAAAGGAGATGATGATAATAATATTTACTAATTTAAGTTCAATACAGAATGTCAACAACCTTGAAATTAGTAGTCAAATTTAGGGAGTTGTGTGATCCAGACTAAGATTCCCAATACAGAATTTAATTGGTCAAATAATACATGAATGCCAGTTCGATTTGAGCTCATTTTTGGGACAATATAATTAAGATAACTT
>JASVEL010002884.1:0-103212 GCA_032618575.1 Nicotiana noctiflora
ATATATTCTTTTAAAATTTTACTTCTTCTAAGCTAAATTCCTATAATGGTACCCCATATAATCAATTATTGTTAATTCCTTAGACAAATATAAGACCCTATATTTGACCATAGATTGTGACTCAAAAAATTAAAGAGGTAATGCATAAATATCCCATTAAAGTTGTCCGAAAAAATCATTTACATACTTTAATTTTATGGGTGTCCTAATACCCCATTATTCTTATTTGGGATGAATTTAAAACCCCATTGGGTGATGACCTGGCATGAAAAGTGTAGCTAATTCCCTAGATGCGCGTTAGGTAAAAAAAAGAAGCTTTAAACTAATTTAGTTGTTGAGGTGTCACTTTCCTATTGGATAATCTAACTAATTAAATTTAATACTATTTTTTCTCTTTTCTTATTCATTTTCTTTTCTTTTTCGTTCTCTTTCTTTTTCTCTTTCTTCATTTTAGCATACCAATGTCATCATATTTCATCAAGATAATCTTACTAGAAAGAATTAAAAAGAAATAACAAAATATCTTACAACTAATGGCTTATTTTTTGGACTGATTTTAAGGTGTTGTGGAGCTGTAAATAGTGATTTTGAAGGGTGATTTTTAGCAGGTTTTGGGAACGTTTTGGGGCTGAAATTTATTGTAATTTACAGTGATTTTAAAGGGGGAAAAATTGCTGGAATTTGGGGGTGTCTTGGAGCTGATTTTCGCAGCTCTTTTCTGGTTTTCGCAACTAATTTTGCTACGATTTTGGGGTGGATTTTGAAGTATTTTGGGGTGAGTTTTTGCTGCTGATTTTGGGGTTCAGTTGGTACACGAATTCTAACTTCTTATAGATTAGCTACCCCAAACTCCGCCTACTTCGCAGCCACCGCCGTCACCATTACCGTCTGTGGTGGTGGTCTCCTCTTCTTATTTCACTTCCTCCATTTCGTCTTTGTTCACAAATTAGTGTATTATATATATACAATTAATTCAACCATTTCTTATACCTCCATTTGTGGCTATAACATGGAAGGCTTTTTTTGAGATTTTTGATGAATGATTTGTGCTGTGGAAATATTTAGGAACACATTCATTGATTTATTTCTTGTGTTAGTTACTTGTTCATTTGATCGAACATATGTTTGTTTTATTTATATTTAGAAGTAGAGACATGTATTTTGGGGTGAGTTTTTGGTACTATTTTTGCAGGTTTTCAAGGTGGTTTAGAGCTGGTTCCATGGTGGTGTAGGTGGTGATGAAGATGACATGGAAAAAAGAGTTAAATAAAACTGTAATTAAATAAATGGGGAAACAATAAATCAGCTTTTGACACGTGGCGCGCGTGTACTACACATTCCACCACAAGACTGACTAAGTATTACTAATGGGGTATTAAATTCACCCCAAACAAGAATAGTGGGGTATTAGGACATCCGTAAAAATAAAGTGTGTAAATGACTTTTTCAGACAAGTTTAATAGGGTATTTATGCATTATCTCAAAATTAAATAATATTTGGAGAATTTTAAAGGGCAAAACTGGCCGCTACAAATTTATTTATCAAAATGCCCCATTATTTTAATTTATAACTTGAAATATAGAGTTTTAAGTTGGAAAAATAGGTTTTAGGAGTTTTTTAAAATTTTACTCACAAAGTTTCAACTGTATTTTTATTTACCAACACAACTTCTTTTTTAAATCTCAACCAAATAATATTTGTTGCCCACGTGCAAGTCCATTAATGCATATGTGACTTTGTAGTGATTTATCAATTGAATCTATTTAGACTTTCAGTAAATATTTATTGAAGAATTTTATAATCAATATAGGAGAAACCTCTTCTATTTTTTTAGATATATCATTCTCTGTGTAGAATTATAAGTAAAAATTGAAAAGAATTTACATGTAACTAATGAGAAAGTATAAAGCGAATTCAATAAATACAATTATATTCAGGATGAGACTTTGCAATCACTAAATGAATTATAAACTTGTAAATTACATTCAGTAAATCCGACTTATGAATGATATTCGCTAATTGCAATTGCGCGTCTTATAAGTCGTAGTCACTTATTGATTCATTGCTTCAACTTTTTAAATGGCATTTCTTAAATGCGACTTCAATCGTGACTTATATTCGGTAACCTAGCTTCAAGTTAGTGACAGCGAGTTTTTACAAATTGCACTCATTAATTACAAATTATAAATTGCATTCTTTGATTAATTTTTGTTAAATGGGAAAATAGAGCTGGGTTTAAGAGTGAATCAAGTTGGTTATAGAGAGGGGGGCCATCTCAATTACATTTCTTCAATCCTAAGTAAAATGTGTACCGGGGGCGGATCTACGTAGTCCGTACTGGATGCTGAAGCACCCATTGATGCTGGCGTGAACTATGTAATGTTATATAAGAAAACATACGAAAATAGTATAAACAATTGGTAAGCACACATTAACCAAAAAAGCTCGTGGGTGCTTGATAATAGGTGAATTTTACTATATTCATGCCCTAAATAATCATATTCTTAAGTTGTTTGATAATATATATATGATGACAAAATGCTCTTAGTAGTATTTTTCATGAATTGTAGGTACAAAATGGTTAAGGAAGGATAATGAGCAATTTTGGAGTCAAAAGTAGAAGAAAAATGCCATATATGCAAAAATCATGGAAGCCACGCTGGAACAGCCCTGAAGAATCAGAATCACTGTTCTACCGCGGTTCTGCCGCGGTTCAGAGGGGTAGTTTGACCGCGGTTCTACCGCGACCGCGACAGAACCGCGGTGAAAGGCATAAAGTTGAAGAACTAAAGTGTAAAAACGGGATTTTAATGACCTAAACCCTGTATAAACCCTTAGGATTCGCCCAAAGGAGGCAAGCATTGTATTTTTGAGTACTTTTGCAAGGAAACTAGTGTGAGAGAATTCTCCAAACATCTCTCTTATTTTTCTTTTGAATTTTCATCATGAATTCTATTCTAACTTTTGTTTTCATAGTTATGAGTAGCTAAATTCCTATCTAAGGTTTTGATGGAACCTATTGGTTGATGAACTTCTGATTTATGTGAATACAAATTGTTAGTTAATCTCTATTTGTTCAACTTCATTCTTGTTGTAGTTAATTGATAGGATCCTCAATTAGCTGTGCCTATTTAGTGTGCATAACTTAGAAAAGAATGCATATTTAGGTTATTGTTGAACAACACCACTCCTAAATTATTAGAGGGATCTATAATTGCGGGTTTAAAGGTGGGATTAGGAATAACGAAACATTGGGTGTAACCTAAAGTGAATTGTGATAATTAAAGCAAGCTAGTGTAACTCGGAAGAGTGCAGTAGTAAATTACAGTGATTACTCGAGAGAGATTTATGGTAGAATTATTGTTTATGATTGATAGAGAGATATTGATAAATTTTTATGAGTATAAACAAAAGAGATTCCATCAGTAGGGAAAATCATTACCTTAGTCTTTCTCATTCTTGTTTACAACATATTTAGTTATTTTTCAGTTATTTAGTTCTTTGCAAAAGTAGTTGTTAAGAAGCACTCAAAAAGATATTTGAATATTTGAGAAGCTGATTCGAAAGATTATTGTGTTTGAAAATAGTAGTTAATAGGTTAACTCTCTGAGGATTCGACCCTGTGTGAAATATTTAGATTATATTTATTGCGGTTGTATTATCCTTCAAGAAAGTATAGTTGGGCATGACCAGTGCTTTGGTTCAAAGCTTAAGTTAATAGCGTGTTTTTAAGCCGCACGAGCTCGATTTCGAATTGGGACAGTATTTCGCTAAGCCTGCTACTTTTCAAGACTAGCTTTTTTTTTTCTTCTGCCTTTTCAATGGTCTTACTTTGACCTTTTCTTTTCTTTTTTTTTTTTTACTTTCCCTATTTCCTTTAGACTTTATCTCAACCATGATAAAGATAGCTTCTACTAAACACCAAATGACCAAGAGATTATGTTTTTATTAAAGCTAGAGATTGAAAATATTTAGTAAAGGAATTTTGGATTTTTTTTCCATGCTTATTGTTAATGCTTTTTATAAAGTTCATTGTGACTTTATGATTAGAAGTTTGTTTTGGTAGTGATGGTGTCTTCTCATTAATTTTTTACAGTGTCGCGATAGAATAGTCATGCATTTATACTATATAATCGGTAGCAAATTTATGTTAAAGGAAATGAGCACCCACGACCTTAAAATCCTGAATCTGTCACTAATGTGTATGTACATGACTATTTATTTATACAACTCCCTAACTAGCGAACTACTATTTTTTTAAAATAGTCCTTAGCTAATTAATTATGCAACTAACTAAGCACCACTCTATATACATCCGGTACAATTGTAATAACTTTTAATATTTTCTACACTCCCCCTCAAGTTACGTGATAAAATACATTAATCATTCCCAACTTGCATAACATTTCACTATGGAGTTGTTTCCCTCGAGCCTTAGTTAGAATGTCTGCTTGCTAGCAACATGTTCGTCTTGATTAACCCCTGCTATAATTTTGTCGAATAAAATGACAGTCTGTATCTATGTGTTTGTTACGCTTATGGTACATGGTATTCGATGTTATTTGAAGAGCTGCCCTACTATCACAAAATAACTCCATTGGTAGATCAACCTTCATTCCTAATTCCTCTAACAACTTATGCAACCAAACCAGCTCTGCTACTGTGGTTGCCATACTCATATACTCAGCCTCAGCTGAGCTTCATGATATTGTACTATGCTTCTTGGACCTCCAGAAAAATAATGAGTCTCCCAAATTTTTAAAATAACCAGTAATAGACTTTTTAGATACCACACAATATGCCCAATTAGTATCGCAAAAAGTAGTGATCTTCCTAGATGCAGCTTCATAGTGCTAACTCATTTGGTGCATACATAAACTGAATCAATGTTTGGACTGCAAAGGATATATCTGGGTGTGTGATTGCCAGGTAAAGGAGTCTTCCCATCAATATATGATAAGGACTTCTATCTTCCATCTTCTTTTTTATTATTGTAAGTTCAAACAACTTGTCATACTCCAAACTAGTGAGCTTTTGATTCTGCTCCAAAGGAGTTATATCTGGCTTTAATTTCCTCCCCCTAAGCCACATTCTGATATCAACTCTAAAGCATATCTTCTCTGGTTTATGAGTATGCCCTCGGATGATCTGGCAAATTCTATCTCCAAGAAATACTTTAACTCACCCAAGTCTTTTATCTTGAAGTTATTATTAAGGTTGTGCTTGACCTTTTGTACTAGCTTAATGTCACTACCAATAATAAGCGGAAACATCAACACACAATGTGTGTATCCCGCATTTTACTAAACAGGGAATAATCCAACTTTCTTTGAGTAAAACCTGAGTTAATAAGAGTAGCGGTAAGGTTCAAGTTCCACTGCCTACTTACTTATTTGAGGTGATACCATGTTAAAAGGGGAAATGGAGTTGGTTTACAATGTGTTGTATGCACATGCCTATTTATACAACTCCCTAACTAGCTAACTTAACTTATCTTCTAACACAATCCTTACCTAACTAATTATGCAACTAACTAAGTACTACTCTATATCCATAAAGAACATCATTAACAACTTTTAATATTTTCTATAATTCTTATAAATCGCATTCTATTATGGTGACTTATAAATCGCATTCAGTAATTGCGACTTATATATCGAGTCGCTTGCCTTTAGTAAGGTTACATTTGTTACGATCAGACCCTTTAAAGGTTCAGTTCTTTCTACTAAGGCTATTAGTTTTTTTGATTCAGATACATAAACATGTGATTTAATGTTTAAGTATTTGTATTGAGTATGTGTTCTTTTATAATTTTGAAGGTAAAAAATAAAATTTGGGAGCTTTCGTATCCATATGGTAATTTGGATTAAATAACGATTGCATTTACGAGAGGTCGTTACTACTAATCCTATTCCTACTGTTGATGCATCAAATTGTATTATCACTTGATATCTTGTGATTTAGTAAACATCTTCCTTGAACCGTCTTGTAAAATTTGTAGCATTGCGTTTGTATTGGTGGAAGATAATCGAGGTGCTCACAAGCACGTTCGAAGCTACCATCCTAAAAGTAGAAAAAAAAAAGTTTCTTACTCTGTGATCTTTTCTACTATCGTGTGTCTACATTGATAAATAAAAACTCGTGATTAATTTTCTTTTTGTATGTATAGAGCAGCCCCATGCACTAAGATCAGCTATGCGCGAGGTTCGGGGAAGAGTCGAACCACAAGGATCTGTTGTACATAGCTTACCTTGCATTTCTACAAGAGGTTATTTCCACATTACCAATTACCACGTGTCCGTCTTTCATAAATCCAAAAATTTACCTTTGACAACGAAATACAAATGCCTCCGACTGATCCTATTAATCATTATTACAATCCCGATGGCCAACTTAATAGGACCAAAATCATATAATGTTATCACATTAGACTTGCTGAGGGCACTCTAATTTCTTCAAAGTAACAGCGAGTTAGACACAGACACGCACTGAAAAGGTTTTTGAGCTGGCAAATGAAATATGTATCGCTTCTATGCTTCCAAATAAACGTGAAAACAAACAAGAGTCATTCCTGATCAAAAGTTTAGCAACTCAGACAGGTATATAAATCATTTCTAACCACAAGCAAATACTTGTCAATGTGATGTTATAATAGAAAATTGTCATCTGCACAATGCTACCAGTGACCTATGAATAAAGATGAGAATCTTGAATTTCAACTCTTAAGGGATATAAAATAATGTCATTTTCTGCACATTGAAACATTTCATTACACAGTCGACGGGATATCTCAGTATTAGGCAACACGCTGTGAATACCAACTTCATTGTCGTCTCCAATTAGTGAAAATTTCCAAAATCAGCCAAAGAGTAGTTACAATATCCAGCATCTGCAACCTGATGTATCTTGTGGTCCTTCAAACCATCGATCCCAGTAAGGATTTGTTGGACCATGTGTTCTGATGGAGAGAAATATTTATAAATTAGCAAAATACAAAACTCATGAGACGTGGCGATAAAGCAAGAGTAATTCTTACACTGGTAGTAATGGATCTGGCCTTGTTTCCACATTACTTAGCATCCTAAAGTCCATGTAGCAGAATTAAGTTAGATAACCATAACGTGCACCGAACAAAAACAGATAGTTAGTACTTACTCTTTGCAAGCAGTTGATGCCTTTTCCATTTTGTCGAGCAATTCAAGTTCTTCCTGCACATATTACATCATCAGCAAATAGTAAATAAATTTGTCGATAGACAGACAACAAAAGAAGGCTTCACTAGACAAGTAGTATAATCAACAAGAAATAAACAACAGTGATCAACCATGTCTAGTTTTACGCCCTCTCAAACAACATTTGGACAATTCCACTAGAAACTACACAACATGCAGAAGATGGCTTTGCAAATAATGAAAACCACTGTAGCTGTCAAACTAATGGCTAATTGTGCATCACGCTAAACAAACGGACAACAAAGTTCAATTACATTTGAAAACAAACTCAAAAAAGGACATTAAAAAGAGCCAAAGGACATTCCATTAATAAACAGGTTCATATTCATAGAATTCTGTTGGACGACTAAATTGTCGGCAAGGTATTTATAAAATATGTTTCATGATTTAGACAATAAGAACTTTACTAGAATATAGAAGGAAAAAAAAAGCTGTAACGAGGACAGTCAAATTCTAACTCCTGATTGCATCAGTACCACATATCTTCCCCCCCCCCCCCCCCAAATAAATCAAGAGTATTATTAATATTACACCATGGTGGTCTCAGATGCACATATATAATAATACAACACATATTAAGCCTCCCAAAAGTCCTAGTCGCCTATCATCTAGACAGGCTGGACATGTTGTCACCAAGTATTAACTCAATTAAGTCTGTCAATACTGAACAATGAATGGTTATAGTATTCGCTATTATTTATCAACCACATTGGAGATGGTCAAGCACAGCCTAGAGGTTGCATGAATCTCATTTTGGATTGGTGCACACACATTGATCAAAATCACAAAGAAGTAGAGGGAGCAAAAGTAATGTATCGAGTTCTACGTAGTACATATCTAAATAAAGAAAGATACTTATAATTTCCTATCAGTATCGCTAGTCGCATATGTAATAAGGTCACTGAATGATCAGTAGTATACAATATTAATGGAGAAAGATTTTATCCTCCCATTAACAAAAAGTTTATATAAAATATATTACCCAAAAGCTAATGCCATTTATAGTTATCTATCAATATGTGATACTTTAGCTACAACAACAACAACTATTACTTTAGCTGAATATATATAATTGATCACTGTAAATGACCTTCATCTCACACATAAACGAGTCAGCAGAAACACCTGGGAAAGAACAACTTTTTGAAGAATCACATGCATATACAGAGAAATTGTAACAACAACAACAACAACATATACAATATTATCCCACACCGTGGGGCCTGGGGAGGATAGTGTGTACACATACCTTACCCCTACCTTGTGAGGATAGAGAGACTGTTTCCAATAGACCCTCGGCTTATGAAAGCATAAGCACATACAGAGAAATTGTAAATATTATATATATGTGCCTTACTTTTTGGTAAATAATTGTTTTTTATTACCAATAGCAAATCAGTACAAGATTAAAATCTGCATACGGAATTCTCCCAATCTGCAAAAAACCAACTAGCATCTCACCTTAAACATCTGAAACCACCAATACTACTACTTGGTCTTTATATGTACTTCTTTACTGATACATTTGATACTAAAATGTGTTTTATCAAGAGGTTGTCATAATTCATTTAGGCAAAGACTTTCGATTGCCATTATTTTGTGGCTTCACTTACTAAGAGTTATCTGAACTTTTGCAACAAGGACGAAACATCCTTCTCTAAGAACTCCGTTCCCAGGTACAGAAACCTAAAAGCTTACTTTTCGAAGTCCTTTGAAGTAACTCTACCAAATAAGTTCTTCTTGTCTGAGGATAAAACATTTTAATTCAGAAGAACGAGCAACAGCTGCTCTGTGTTTCTCTTGACAAGTTCTATTTCCCAAGTTTGATATGTAAGATCACAGAGACGCAAAGGTAAGTTAAGCAACAATGCACCAGGACTAGGTCATCATATAAAGGGAACGCCTTTTGTAAAAAACAAAAATATCAGCACAAGCTGAAAATAATAGGCTGTGTAGCACAAGCAGTAAAATGAAGATCCATCACAATGTCAGTTTGTTCATTCATAAATCAAGTTTTGAAAATTTTCAACGATTTAACATTATATTTGTAATTAAATTTGGAACTCAGTCATACAGGCAAAACAATCAGTTGCAACTAAAGCTTAGGCCTAGTTTTGAATTCTACTTATTAGGGATCAAAATTTGAATCGTTCAAATTTCAACCCACTACGTAAATTTGTATTGTTTTTCTTTTCATGACCACTCATTTGTTCTAGAAAGATTTAGTTCATTTAGATCTTCTACTAAGCCTCAATATTATCTAAGGCATTATCCACTCAAAGAATCCAACAGAGATGGCCTTTCCCCAGAACTCTCTCCACTCTCACCATACAACTACCGCCAGCCAGCACAAACTCATCACTGAGTCAGTCTTCTCTCCATATTTTTTCTACTGCTACTACTGAGAATATATTACTGTCAATATAATGTTTTCCTTTATGAAAATATTACTGTCAATATAATGTGTTGGAAGGAAATCACCTCAATATATTATACTCTTTTTATTTTTGATAATGGTGGTACTCGTACCACATTGCCGGACCTTAATTATTCCACCAGGTACGTGCATCTCCACACCAGTACATGTATTGGATAATCCTGCCCAATAGTACTTAGGTAGAGGGGAAGAAATCACCCAACTATCTTGTCTCTCTGACACTATTTCAGTAGATTGTATATTTCAATCTTTTTAACTGAATACCTTTTTCTTGATAATGGATGACTAATTTCACCCCATCATATCACAAGTCAGGTTGCTTTTCATGGGATCCATGTCAATCACGCAACAATTTGTTGACTTTAGATCAATTCGAATGCACATTAAAATGTGAGTTATGAGTGACAACTGATCTAGTAGAATCAAGCTAACTCTAGAACTGAAGAGGCCTCCTAACTCAAAGTAGGTATCAAAAGTGTATTTCTTTCTTAATAGGTTCTCTTTAAGTATAATTCTCAGTTTAATACCTGAAGTTAAATGTGTCTTGCATGAGAAAAGCAAAGCAGAAAATCTTTCCTTTTTACTCTTTCTTTTTTATTAGTTTTTTTTTTACATTTTCTCCTTTTATTAACAAGAAAAAATTTGTAAGCGAAAGAGAGAAGAGGCTATGTAGTACATTAGCCACAGAACAATAAAAACATTTAAATTCAATTTATTACTCCCCACATCCTATCTCAAGACACTCTCCATTTTGAAATCTCTAAACATGTTTGGCACCATTTCACTTCTATACAGATTTCACAAATTTCAAGAATTCAAATTCACCAAACGATTCAAAGTCAAATTACCTCCATATAATATTTTCTCCACAAGCACTAATGTACATAAAGTCAAATTAACATCTTGAACGCAATGTTCAGTCAAACACCACCATATAAAAAGGATGGAAATGAGTATAAAATTCCAGCCCTTTTCTCAGCCATTATGATATGACAAAAGGCCTGAAGCTAAGAACTAATGGAAAGATGCCGAAGACAACAAACAGAAATCTCATTGCGTAGTCAGAGAATATCCTTGTATTTGTCTCCTTTCATATAAAACCACGAAAATTTGTCATCTTTAAAAATCCTCACAGCAAGAAAACCCCGACCAACATAAAATC
Organism: Nicotiana noctiflora; assembly: GCA_032618575.1. Taxonomy (NCBI): domain Eukaryota; kingdom Viridiplantae; phylum Streptophyta; class Magnoliopsida; order Solanales; family Solanaceae; genus Nicotiana; species Nicotiana noctiflora. The sequence goes on from JASVEL010002884.1 coordinate 10,833, forward strand.
TTCAAAAGTTCACATTTTTACGATCTACTCCACACAATGACCAACAAAATTCACGGTCAGGAAAAGCCAAAACATCAGACAAGCAACTTCTTTTATTAGCAGGCGGTGAAGGAAGGCTAGTTCAATCACTCCGATTGGTTTGTGATCCAGAGATACTTTTCCTACTCTTTTACATATTTTATGTTTCCCTCTCTTCTCTGCCGTCTCTTTCTTTCTCCCACTCATCAATTAAGTAGTGCTTTCGGTCCTAAATAACCAGACATTCCCTCCACTGACTTTCTATGTTGAATGAATTAGTTCCTTAACGAGGGAACTAAGTTCACTATGTTACTTCTGACTTCAGATGTCTACAGAAAGGGGATATGTGTCCATGCTTCGTTAGATATTATACCAGCACCATCTTTCTTTTTTTTTAAATCAATCTTCAAAATATATTCAGCAGCACAAAAGTGAAGGCAGCTCAAACAGTACCACGAAGCATTTCACTTGCAATGCGGCAGCTTTATAAGCAAACTCTGAACCAGCAGTCAGAAACTAAAACAGATGAGTCATGGATTCATCCATCTAAGCAAGAATGAAGAACTAAAGCTTAAAGACAGCTAGAATTCATGATTGAAATTCAATACAGGGCTCCAATGAAAGATAAGTGAGCCCTATATGTCCCATTTTCACCAACAAGTTTCAAAAGGTCTCGCTACAACTCCAGGCCAAGTCCCAAATATACTCAAAACAATAAATACTCAACTCTCAAAAACATTAAGAATTCACTTAAAACCCCAACAAGTTTTCTCCCTATATGTCCCATTTCTCCATCAAGTTCTCAATAGAACTCAATGCCAAGTCTAAAATGTTCTCAAACAACTCATACTCAATTCTCGAAAACATTAACATTTCACTTCAATACACCAAAAATTTCCCCCTGCTACATCTAGAATGAACAAAAGGGGACATACGCTTCAGGCCCAAATCAAGAACTTTACTACGATATGAGAAATGAAACAGCTCATGTCTCATGAACAGATTAAAAAAACTCGAAAACCCCCTCTTTTCATAATTAAAGTAAAGAAAGCTCAACTGTTTGGTAATTGATGGTCAACCCTTTTCACCCAAATTAGCAGGCACATAGAACAATAGATCCCTTTTCTTAAACACAAACTTCCACCTGTACATTATACCAATACAACAGAAGACCTCCCTGAAGGGGAAAAAATTCGAACTTTATCCTCAAATAGAGCAATTAACAACATCCATATTCAGCTAACCAGAAACAACAATTAAATTTTTAACTTCTATGAAACAAAAAACAACAACTAAGCCTCAGTCCCAACCAAGTTGGAGTCGACTATATGAGTTTTCATTGAATATATTATTCACATAAACTCATATCAGGCCAATATTATACAAAATAAAAGTAAAACCAAAACCAAAAAAAGTCAAAAGAGACATCAATCAAACCTCCAAGAAACGAGTTTCTTGCTCAAGTCTCTTCAATTCAGCAGATATCCTATGTTTCCCTCTTGTATCAGTTGTTGCCACAACCGATCTCAACTGTTCTGAGCTCTCTGATTGCATCCTTTTTCTCACACGCACTTCTCAAAAGCTCCAAATTACCTAATGAATCAGATTCATGTATACACAACTAACAAAACTGTTCAAACACTATAAGAACAGAACCCCATTTATTACATAAAAGAAATGAAAAGACCAAATCCCTAAAAGAATCAAAATAGTGTTAACAAACTAACAAAACTGTCCAAGAACTAAAAACAAAAGAACCCCATTTATATAAAGAATCAAGGAAGACTCAATTTTTTATAACAAAAATAGAAACTTTGAGATTCTGTAACTGAAACTAGGGATTCTTGGACTGTTTAAATAGACAGAAAAAAGGGCAGCAGACAATTGAAGAGAGAATGCAGAAGGTAAAAGGAGAGTGCTTGGGCGGTAGTAGGGGGTGGGTGGGGATGGGGGGGTGGTTTACTTTTGTTGTTTTGTTCTGCAAAAGTGAATTGAAATGTTCCAAGAGGATAGACAAAACAGAATGAAGAAGAAAGATGAAACCAAAAAGAAAAAGAAAAAAAGGAAAAAGGAAAGTTGGCTTTTTGGTTTTTCATTGGTTTTTCTGTGAATAATGAAAAAGTTGGTAATCTTTTTTTACTTATTTACCTTTTTTCCTTTTTCTCTCCCACTACTTTACACCAATATTCTGTTTTTTCTTTTGTCTCTCTTTTTCTTCTTGCTTGTGGTTTTTGGGGTGGGGGGGGGAGTTGACAGGGGTAGGTGGAGTCTCCCACTGTTTAGTTCAGAGTTGTTGCTAAGCACTTGGAATACTGATTTGTCACCTTCAAACAGTCAACAGTCAGCTCCAATATCTTAATACTAACCACCTTTTACCTCTTTTATTTTGTATTTTTTTGGTTATATATACATTGAAGGGATAATTAATTTATTAATATAATATCGTAGATTTTTAAACAGTTTCCAATTTGAGATACCAATATTTTTTTTCATGTGCTCTTCTTACTCTACCAATAAGGGCGTTCGGAAATTAATTGAACGTAAGTTTGGAAATAAATATGTTTGAAGTTTAAAATAAACTTAAATTTGTTTGGATATGAATTTTAATTTTAGGTAAAAAGTTTTTTAGCAATGGAGATATTTATTTTTAATAAGTTAGAGTACGGGTGGTAGCGAACTACCGTCATCACAAGTGTCTTGATAAAATGTGAATATGCCTCTTAGTACATTATTATAACTAGGGCAACCAACTTACAATACGTAAAACTCAGAGATTTTCCTATCACAAACATAATCTTCCTGATCTTTGTGACATCTATCACATATTCACGAGGTAAAACATACTTGAATAAAAAGTTAAAGTTTGCGAGTGAATCTTTTTCTCACTTGAATAGTTCTCAAATCAATTTTTAAGTTTCTTATTCTTTTTATTCAAGTTAAAGTTGAAACAATAACAAAATTGTAAATCAAACACTTCAAAGTTTTTCTTTCAAATATTATTTACGTAAAAAGAGGCTAAGATTCTGAATTTTTCATCATTTCTGCAATTTTGGTATTAAAATTATATTACAAATTTTCTAGTATTTTCTAAAGGTATGGAATCAATATTTCATGTTTTTTACAAAGTTGAGGTTAAGAACGATCAATTTGTACCCGTAACAATAGTAAAAATAGTACGGACTATTAAATTTTCGAACTGGTCACTAAAAAATAACCAACATTTGTAAAGTCATTGAAAAATATCAATTACTTTACTGCAATACGGAAAGTTCCAGCATAATATAATGGAAATCATTGCACCTATGTATGAACTTCGAGAATATTATGTTAGAACTCCAACACGCAAAAAGTTTCAGCATAATATACTGGAGATTGGAGCACATATATATGAAATTTTAGCATAGTATGATGGACCGATATATTATACTGGAACTCCAATATATTATACTTGAAGTCCAATATGTTATACTGGAGTTTCAGTATATTACGCTGAAGTATTTTCTGGAATTTAAACAATGTTTTCGTTCATATTTATCTTTACATAAAAAATGGCTAAATTGAATTACTTTTAAAATTTTGGCTATTTTTGAATGACCACTTATAAATCTAGCTATTCTTTTAAGTTCTCTCGTAACAATAAGATTAATGATATTCGAAATAATAATAGTACACTTCAAATTGTAACTCTTGACCATTTGAATATTCCTAGTACAAGTACTTAGGAAGAAGTTTTGAGGTAGAATTTTTAATAATGCACGCAAGTTATTTTACAAAGTGTACAAGTTAAAAATTTTAATTTTTTTTCCTAGACGTATGATAACCTTTTGTTGCCGAAATTTCCTTCTTTTTTTTTTTCTTTTCATCTTGGTCGAATTTAGTTTTTCTTTTAATTTAGATAAAAGAAGCTTTGGATGCTGGCATAAAGAAGCACATGGCATTTATTTTCATTTAAGGAAAATTATTTTTTCCCATTCTTAGTTAAGACAATGATTACAGTCTTTTTTGTATAAGCTTGGAATCGTCCTCGAAAATATATTCTTGCCCATCTTTCCTATTTATCACATGCTGGTTTATGTTCAATAATTCTTTTGTTAACCCAACGAGAGGAGAGCAAAATGAAAAAAATTTGATGAAGAGAAAAAAATAATGATGAATGATTGAAATCCCTTGATCCTAATGAAAGTATTGAGTTTGAAATTTTGAAATAAAAAAATATTTAGTAGGAAATACTTTATTATCCTTGAATTCATGGGGCGAAAATTCTACAAACGACTCTAAAAAATTGATAAATGATCATATTTGGAGACTAATTTTCGTCTAAATTTGCACAAATGACAAAGCAGCTTTTAATCCTTTTTTGTGTGTGTGTGTGTTTTTTTTTTAAGTTTTAACTCTTGAGCATCAAATGCGTTACAAAAAAATCTCAAAAAAATCTGAAAAATAATTTATGAACTTATATTATTGGCAGGTAATTAAGGTGGTTAAACAAGTAAACATAAAATTTGGAAACTTCCCTTTCAAAATAAGCTTTTAACAAACATTTTCGATCATTTATAATTGTAACATGCATGTTTGCAAAAGCTAAATAATAATAAGGGGAGGGAAAGGAGATGATGATAATAATATTTACTAATTTAAGTTCAATACAGAATGTCAACAACCTTGAAATTAGTAGTCAAATTTAGGGAGTTGTGTGATCCAGACTAAGATTCCCAATACAGAATTTAATTGGTCAAATAATACATGAATGCCAGTTCGATTTGAGCTCATTTTTGGGACAATATAATTAAGATAACTTAGATTATAACTTAGATAATTAAGTAACAATATAAGCCAATGCAATTTATTGCTAACGAGAATTATATTGTTACTTTACTGTCACGCTAACCAGACCACATAATAAAACGCTCTGTCAGCTGCTTTGGACTAAACTCCATAAATTTTAAAAATTCGGAGTATTAATTAATTTTTTCTTTTATAAGTTTTTAATAATTCTTTTCATTTTCATTAGTCTGTTTTTAGCATAATGATAAACTATAGTAACTCTTTAATTATATTCTTAAGAAGCCAGTTGTTAGGACCCGGTGACACTAAACACTTCTTCACAGCGGAAAAATAAATGATCAACGAAAACTAAATGACACAAAGAATTTAACGTGGTTCACCTAAAACGTTTAGGCTACGTCCACAAACCCGGCACCAACTTCCACTAAAACTTTTAGTAGGCTTACAAAGAGAGACTTCTCCAATAGTTTGGAGGTACAACAATTTCCCGAGCTCTACCTAAAATAGTGGCGCACACAAAAGTGTTTCCCGAAAATACCCGACTAGTATTTTACTCACTATTTTGTCACTCCCCCTTTAGAAAAACTTCCTAAAGAAAAACAAACTCTCTCTTTCTCTCTAACTCTTATACTTGAGTTATTGAATGTTTTTGGTGTGTTTAAAACAATGAGATGAAGGGGGTATTTATAGTTTTGAGATAGGGACCAAAAGTGCAAATCTCACCTATCAAGAAGGATCAATTTGCAATATTCCCATCTCACCTACCATTTATTGATGTCATTGCTTACATCAATAATCAAATTGGAGGAAGCTTCTAACAATTCTCCCCTTCCGACTATTTGGAGAGTCTCCTATCCCTGCAGCTTCTCTGCAGAACTCAAATTTACCCTTTGGTAGAGTTTTGGTCAACATGTCTGATCCGTTTTCATCTGTATGGATCTTTTCAAGCCGCAACATCTTCTTCTCTAACACATCCCTGATCCAATTATATCTAACATCAATATGCTTGGATCTGGAATGGAACGAGGCATTCTTCGCAAGGTGGATAGCACTTTGACTATCACAAAATAGCTGATAACCGTCTTGCGAAAATCCAAGTTCAGTTAAGAACTTCTTCATCCACAGCAGTTCTTTGCAAGCTTCCGTTGCTGCAATGAATTCAGCTTCAGTAGTTGATAGTGCAACACATTTTTGTAACTTTGATTGCCATGACACAGCTCCCCCTGAAAAGTTAATCAAGTATCCTGAAGTTGATTTTCTAGAATCAACATCTCCGGCCATATCTGCATCAGGATAGCCAACCAACACAGGGTTGTCTTCTCCAAAACACAAGCATAGTTTGGAGGTTCCTCGAAGATACCTGAGAATCCACTTAACAGCATCCCAATGTTCCTTTCCCGGATTAGAAAGAAATCTACTTACCACTCCTACAACGTGAGCGATATCTGGCTGTGTACAAACCATGGCATACATCAAACTTCCTACCTGCTGAAGCATATGGAATCCGCTCCGTCTTTCTTGTCTCATCATCTGTTGACGGGCTTTGCTTGGTGCTCAATCTAAAGTGGTTAGCAAGAGGACAGCTAACTGCTTTAGTTTTCTCCATGTTGAACCGTTGAAGTACCTTCTCGATGTACTTCTCCCGAGACAACCATAACTTCTTGGCTTCTCGGTCTCGCATAATCCTCATCCCAAGGATCTGTTTTGCTGGCCCCAAGTCTTTCATGGCGAAGAACTTGCTTAGCTGCTCTTTCAAGCTATTAATTCCGGAAACATTCCGGCCAACAATCAACATATCATCCACATAGAGCAATAGGATGATAAAATCATCGTCAGAAAACTTCTGAACGAACACACAATGGTCCGAAGTTGTCTTCTTGTAGCCGTGTTGCCCCATCACCGACTCGAACTTCTTGTACCACTGCCTTGGTGCCCTGTTTTAAGCCATAGAGGCTTTTCCTCAATCTACAAACGCAGTCCTCTTTCCCCTTTTGCTGGAAACCGTCCGGTTGCTCCATGTATATCTCCTCTTCCAAATCACCATGTAGGAAGGCGGTTTTTACATCCATCTGCTTAACCTTCAGGTTGAGGCTTGCTGCTAATCCCATCACCGTGCGTATTGAGGTCATTTTCACAACTGGTGAGAATATTTCATCAAAGTCTATACCTTTCCTTTGATTGAAACCTTTGACGACCAATCTTGCTTTGAATCTCGGACAGGAACCGTGTTCATCATGCTTGATCTTGAACACCCATTTATTCTTCAAAGCTCTCTTGCCTTTTGGCAACTTCACCAGCTCAAACGTCTTGTTCTCATGCAAGGATTTCATCTCGTCTTGCATGGCTTCTATCCACTTCTCCTTATGTTCATCATCAACAACTTCTTCAAAACTGTCGGGTTCTCCCCCGTCAGTGAGTAACACATACTCATGTGGAGAATATCTGGTAGACTGTTGCACAACTCTTCCAGATCTTGTGTGATAAGGAGGGTTGTTGAGGATTGCTGGTTGAGGTTGATCATCCTCGTCTACATCATCATCACCATTATCCTCGTTACCTTCAGCATCTGCTGGTTCATCTTCATTTGGAAGATCAGGGGCTTCAGGTTGATTATCCCGAACATCGTCTCCAACTTGTCTCGGCACCATTGTTGGAGGCAACTCAAACTCAGCAGAATCATCAGTGGACTTCTCTACTTTGTCAATGTCTTCAATTGTTTGGTCCTCAACGAACACAACATCTCGACTCCTAACGAGCTTCTTCTGCACCGGATCATAGAACTTATAGCCAAGCATGTCTTGACCATAGCCGATGGATACACACTCCCTTGTCTTGACATCAAGTTTGCTCCTTTCATCCTTCGGAACATGGACATAGGCTTTGCAGCCAAATACCCGCAATTGATAATAAGAGATATCTCTTCCTGACCAAATCTTTTCTGGAGCCTCGTACTGAAGAGGGACACAGGGTGAATGGTTTAGCACATAGGCTGCTGTAACTAGTGCTTCACCCCAGAAAGCCTTTGGTAACTTTGAATGAGAGAGTAAACATCTGGTTCTCTCGATCAAGGTTCTGTTCATCCTCTCAGCCAAGCCATTCAACTGTGGAGTTTTAGGAGGTGTGAACCGATGTCGAATACCATGCTCTTTACAATAAGCATCAAATTGACCCTGGTATTCACCGCCATTGTCTGTCCGGATGCACTTCAACTTCTTACCAGTCTCTCTTTCCACCAAGGTCAGAAATTGTTTGAAAACTTGAAACACTCGATCCTTGGTCTTCAGCGTGTATACCCATGTCTTTCGTGAATGATCATCAATAAAGGTCACGAAATATCGGGCACCACCGAGGGACTTCTTGAAAGGCCCGCATACATCTGAGTGTACCAGATCCAACACGTCTTGCTTTCTGGAAGGAGGGAATCTTTTGAATGAAACTCTGTTTTGTTTCCCAGCTAAACAGTCAGTACACTTCTTCAACTGGATCTGGTTTAGACCTGGTAAGGTGTTCTTCTTCACCAAACGCGCCATTGACTTTTCACTCATGTGGCCAAGACGTCTATGCCACAACTTGGTATTGCTATCATTCTCCGCAACATTTATAACTTGTTGGGAGATGCTTGCCTGGGTCACGTACAACTTTGACTGCTTCGTGCCCCGCGCCACCACCAATGAGCCTTTCGTGAGCTTCCATTGGCCATTATGAAAGGTATTGCAGTAACCTTCCTCATCAAGCTTGCCTACGGAGATCAGATTCAGGCGCATATCTGGAACATGCCCGACATCTCTTAAAAGTAGCTTCATCCCATTCATGGTCTCTAGGCAAACATCTCCTTTGCCTACAACTGTTGAGAAATTGGCATTTCCCATCTTTACACGACCGAAGTCTCCAGGTGTGTAAGATGAGAAGAGTTCTCTCCGTGGCATTGCATGAATGGTAGCTCCACTATCAATCACCCATGTCGTCTCTTGGGTTGTCAGATTGATAATGTCGTCATCGTAGACAATGTTAAACTCACCAAAGGAGTTCGCTTCATCATCAATGCTTTCTTCGGGTTTCTCCTTTTTGCCTTTGTTCTTCTTCTGGTCATTTTGGAACCTGTCGGCAAAATCTTTTGATATGGCCCTTCTTTTTGCAGTAATGGCACTCAACATGTGCAAATTTGTTGGATCTACCTCTGCTCTTATCTCTGTTACTCTGGCCCTTGTTTTGACTTCTCCCCCTGGTCGTAACAGCCAACACCTCTGATGAAGAAGATGATCCTTGTGATCGGCGTCTCATTTCTTCATTTAGAATGCCACTCTTGACTGTCTCCATGTTTACCACACCGTTGGGTGCAGAATTGGTGATTGAAACCTTCAAGGTTTCCCATGACTCTGGGAGTGTTGCCAGCACCATAAGAGCAAGTACCTCGTCATCGAACTTTATGCCCATTCCCGACAACTGGTCGACAATCCCTTGTATTTCATTAAGGTGATCTGCCACAGTTGTCCCTTCTACATATTTTACTTGCATTAATTTTGTCAAGTAAAATAATTTGTTATTACCTGTTTTAGAGGCATACAACTCCTCGAGCTTGTTCCATAACGACCTTGCATGTGTCACACCATAAATGTGGTTGTACACATTATCTTTAACAAATTGCCGTATGTAGCCGCACACTTGGTTGTGCTCAAATTCCCAGTCCTCGTCTGACTTGTCTTCAGGTTTCTGAGCACTGAACACCGGCACGTGCATCTTCGTCACGAACAGGAGATCCTTCATCTTGTTTCTCCATAAGTGGTAATTTGTGCCGTTTAGGTTGACCATCTTGCTTGTCCTTGCCTCCATATTCCCGGCGGTGAATAGTAACCGTAGGTATGAATAGTGTCCGTATGGATGAATAGTACCCGTACGTATGAATAGTACCGTACGTATGAGTAGTATTCTAACCAAAGCTCTGATACCACTTGTTAGGACCCGGTGACACTAAACACTTCTTCACAGCGGAAAAATAAATGATCAACGAAAACTAAATGACACAAAGAATTTAACGTGGTTCACCTAAAACGTTTAGGCTACGTCCACAAACCCGGCACCAACTTCCACTAAAACTTTTAGTAGGCTTACAAAGAGAGACTTCTCCAATAGTTTGGAGGTACAACAATTTCCCGAGCTCTACCTAAAATAGTGGCGCACACAAAAGTGTTTCCCGAAAATACCCGACTAGTATTTTACTCACTATTTTGTCACTCCCCCTTTAGAAAAACTTCCTAAAGAAAAACAAACTCTCTCTTTCTCTCTAACTCTTATACTTGAGTTATTGAATGTTTTTGGTGTGTTTAAAACAATGACATGAGAGGGGTATTTATAGTTTTGAGATAGGGACCAAAAGTGCAAATCTCACCTATCAAGAAGGATCAATTTGCAATATTCCCATCTCACCTACCATTTATTGATGTCATTGCTTACATCAATAATCAAATTGGAGGAAGCTTCTAACACCAGTTACTGACTAGGAATTCGTTACTGTATTCAAATTCAATATTAGTAAACTTTATTAAATCTTTTGCACCAATAAGAATTGTCGTGGAGCGGTAAATACTTTTTCATCTTTAATCAAAACTCTTGAGTTCGAACCCCTTTGCAGATTTGTGCACTTACATAGAGAGTTCTGAGAGAAAAATCATAAGAGCTAGATAATTGAAGAACCAAGTTCCAACAATCGAGTCATTCCAGTTTCAATTGTCTTAATCTAGGTGTGCTATAATTTTAGAAGCACTTTTATAAGGATTGTTTCTCAGAAAGTTTTTTATATATATAGTAAGAAATTAGTTTTGAGAGAATAGCTGCAATCATTTGGGTTGCATGTAATTAAGTGACTAGGGTTAGTCTCATAGCTTGTAAAAGAGTTTTTACAACCTAAACTACTTGTTATTTTAAATGAAATTTGGAAGAAAAATTTTAGAGTTGGACCATGATTTTTACTCCATTGAGGAAGAAATTTTTTCACATAAAAACCTCGCCTTCTTTATTTTTCTGGACTTATTTGTTACAGGAGTTGCAAAGAACCAGTTGAGGAACCTGGTTCTGGTGACGTGAGAATTTCTGGTGCAACAACAACTAGTCCAGTGTACTCCACAAGTGATCTGCACAACACAATTTGTATGTTATATATAAAAATTATACAAGTTTTATGTACTTTTTTGGTTTTCAAATATAAATAATTTCTGTCGCGGGCTTAAAGTGATAACTAATACCCTAATAAATTTGAAATTTTTACATTATAAGTCACTTATCTAAGACTGTTAATGTAAGTAAAATCACTTCTTGTTTATTCCTAAAACAACATATTTATTTATAAATATAGCAAGTGAGAGACCATATAATCGTTATTTACACCTTAATTATCCATGCTTTGTTATTGTTTTATAATGTAAATTGCCAATAAAATGCTTTAATTGATGCTAACTGGTTCCACATGAAATATAAGGTGCACGGAAGCAACATGAAGTGTTTGGAGGCAATAACGTAAAGAAAACACCCACTCAAGAGGTACCCGAACGCATAAAGAGCAAAAAGAGAAGGAATGCGGAGATAAAAATCAGACAACACCTACCGCGATCCTCACCGCGGTTGAAGGCAGTGCCTTCCGTGGTCGTCACCGCGGTCGACGCCGCGGCCGCGGTGCACTGTTCACAGGCTTGGAATTTCAGTAGGGGTGGGCTTCGGTCGGTTATAAAAAAAATTCGGTTCGGTTTATCGGTTTTCCGTTTTGTAATATTAATAACCAAATCAAACCAAAGTATTTACTGTTCGGTGCGGTTTTTTAAAAGTTCGATTCGGTTATTTCCGGTTTATATTTTCGGTTTTAAACAGTTGTAGACTTCCAATCCACTTGACTAAATATGCGAAAGTTATATGCGACATTAATGAAGATGGACTTCTTGTTGTTCAAGGGATTAAAGCACCATTCGATTTCTGCATATTCACTTCTTTTCTATTCCTCTTGCTTAATATATATATTTGATACAATTGGCAGTGAGAAATGACGAAGTATTGAGCAAACTGCTTGGAGATGTTACAATTGCCAATGGTGGAGTCATGTCCAACATTCACAACCTTTTGCTCCCTAAGAAATCTGGTGCTTCTTATAATGAAGATTAAATGGCATAAGACAGTATCTGATTCAATGTTTGAGAACCAAATTCTTTGCATACGAAAACCAATCAATAACAATAAAAACCGAATATCCTCAGCCTTTTAAGTCTCCCGTATTAGTAAAAAATGAGATATCACAGCTAGCAATCCACTGTATAGTGTTTTTTAACCCAAAATAATGGTTGGATAAAAATGCGTAGGAACGTGCATAGTGATAATAGTGAACGTGCAAAGTGACTGTAATTCGATTTTTTGGTTTAACCGAAAACCGAAATACAAAAACAGTAAACCGCACCAAAAAACCGAAAATTAATAATTTTAAAACCGTGCACCGACCAAAAAAATTGATTAAATCGAAATCGAAAAACCAAAATTCGTGGTTCGGCCGATTTTTTCGGTTCAGTCGGTATTATGCCCACCCCTAAATTTTAGGGACCAAAGTGTAAATTCGGAAAAACTTTGTGTAAAATAATAAGATGTAGAAACTCGCCCAAAATAGTTTAGGCTTAATTTGAGATTACTTTTCGAGGAAGAACAAGTGTGAGAGATCACCCAAAACATCATAATTCTTATTCTCTTCTATTTTTTTCTTGTAATTTTTTCATTATGAATAATCTATTAGTTTTATCTTTCGTTGTTATGAGTAGCTAAATACTTTAATCTATGATTTTGGCGAAACCCGTTGGGAATGACTTGATTGTTATATTAATATAGTTTTGAATTGGTTGTTAATCTCTATTTGTTCATAGATTGTGGTTACTTGAAAGGACCCTCAATTATCTGTCCCTATTTAGTGTGTATCTACTTGAGAGAATGTGCATATTTAGGTGATTGTATGAACAACGTCACTCCCGGAGTATAGATGAGAGTCATAACCGAGGGTCTAGAGGTTGGATTAGAGATAACGATACCTCGGTTGCAATTTGAGTGAACCGTATTATGAATCTAGTTGGTGTAGCTTGAGAAAGTGTGTCTAGTAAATTATCATAATTGCTTGAGAAAGATTTATGATAAGTGGAGCGTTCATGATTGATAGAGACAACCACATCATAGTTATAAGACATATACAACCAAAGAAATCACCAATAGGGGAGACCATTACCTTATACCTTATTCCAACTGTTTACATATTAAGCATAGTTAATTTTCATCTGTTAAATATTTTTTGTTTTTAGTTGTTAGAAATATCATCAATTGTGAATCACAAAGTTTGGGAAAATTGATCGTGTGAATTTAGTAAATCCGACAAGAGTAATTGATAGGTTAATTCTCTATGGTTCGACTCTGGGAAGAATTTCTCAGACTATATTTGCTATGTCCATGTGTGTCGTTATCAAATTTTAGCGTCGTTGCCGGGGAATTAACAGTGTTATTAGTTACAATTGAAAGAAATACAAAAAATTTAAGTGTAGCCAGTTTTCTCTATACCCAATCTTTCATTGAAATTCTAACGTTTGAACTATTGTGGAAATCAGGTGTATGCCTAGAAGTTCTTCGAGGACTGGAGAACTGCTAGAATGACTCACAGACCTCGAGAAAACATTCAGGGCATTGAACTGTACCAACAAGAAACTTCAACAATCACACCAGCTCGAATTAGACATGGGTGACGTAGACAATGTCAATGGAAACATTAGGGACCCACCAGCAAACCACAACGCAAGGATAGTGGCACCTCTTGTGCCCGAGACTGCACTTTATAACTGAGCATATCCCATAGCTTATAACTTGGCCACTGCCATAGCTCTGCCTGCAATCCAAGCGGAAACTTTTCAGATAACCAACAATATGTTGCATCTGCTGTAGAATAAAGAATTGTTCTCCGGGACACACATTGAAGACCCGCAACAACACTTGAAATTTTTTTTGTCAATTTGTATGACCCAAAGGCAGCTGAATGTGATCCCGGAAGCTATCAAGCTACTATTATTTCCATTCTCTATGACCGGGGAAGCTCAGACTTGGCTAAATTCACTCCCTATCAATTCCATAGCCATATGGGAGGAATTAGTCAAGCAGATTCTGAATAAGTTCTATCCACCCAACAAGACTGCAAGACAAATTGATGAAATATTGTAGTATAAGCAACAGCCAATTGAGTCCTTGCAAGAAACTTGGGAAAGATTTAAAGAGATGCTTGTGAAATGCCCTCACCATGGCATTCCAGAGCATCCTAGAGATTCTACATGGGGTTAGCTAACAATTTAAAGGCAAATGTGGATGCTTCTGCTGGAGGTGCATTTTTGAGTAAGACATTCACCGAGTGCAAAATCCTTCTTGATAAGATGTCACAAAATTTGGGGTGGATGACTAGAGCTACAACATTGTCACCCATAGTGCATTCAGTTCCTCTTGACCCAAATAATTCACATAAGAGAATATGGCCATACTTACGACCCAAATGAGCATACTGACAAAGAAGATTGATGAGATGGGTACAAAACAGGTACACATTATTGATACAACAAATGGAGGACTGTGTACACATTGTATAAATTAGTCTTGTGTATGTTCATGGAGTGGAGAAGGCGAAAATCAAGGGACAGGGGAAGATATGAATTATGTTAACAACTATGGAGGTTAGAGACAAGGAGCAGAGCAGTGGAAACCGCCACAAAATCAGCAGTACATGCCTAACATGCACCAGCCTAGGGGTATGCATCCTCAGAACCAAATTGTAACAATACCATATCAAAAACCGCAAGGCTATCCACAGCAAAATCAACAACAATTAACTTACCAACCACCTCATCAGCAGCAAGATAACAATATGGTGAAAATCAGGGGTATGCTTCAACAACTCATTGGGATAAATAATAAAGTGCAGGAAAAACTGGCAGTGCATAATTCAACCATAAAGAATATTGAAATGCAGCTGGGTCAGCTGTCGATGACTTTGAACAACCGTCCTCAGGGAACTTTGCCTGCAGACACAAATATAAACCCCAAGGGTGATGGCAGTAAGTTTCCGAAATGGGATAGATTTAGACAGAGAACAGGAAATTGCACAAGCCAGCAAGGACACTACGCTAGCCACTCTAGTTCCATTAGAGGTGGAGGAACCGATAGAGCTTACTGAAGTGGTGGTTGAGCAGAGTCAGGAGGAAGAAGGCATAGAAAAAATGGATGAGTAAGCTACAGAACAGGTGGCACCTCTTGTGCTAGAAAATTCCAACAGAGAAAAGCCAGCAAGCAATGCACAAAGGGTGATACCTACATCCTTCCCTCAGCGACTAGTTAAACAAAAGAAGGAAGTTCAATACAAGAAATTCATGGAGATGCTACGTCAGATTCAGTTGAATATTCCTTTGATGGATGCTTTGAGGGAGATGTCTGGTTATGCGAAGACGATGAATGATCTAATGTCGCGGAAGTTTGATTTTCAGGATCTTTCCATTGTGACTCTGACATAAACCTGCAGCGCAGTAGTGACACGACAGATGGCTCAAAAGATGTCTAACCCAGGTAGCTTCAGTATTCCGTGCACAACTGGGAGCTATGCCTTTGCAAAGGCATTATGTGATCTGGGGGCCAACATAAATCTGATGTTGCCAGCTGTGTACACTAAATTGGACATCGGTAGAGCTAGATAGACTTCTATGTTGCTACAGCTGGCTGACCACACGGTGAAAAGGTCAACTGGTATTCTGTATGATGTGTTGGTGCAAGTTGGGAAGTTCGTGTTCCCGATAGACTTTGTTATTTTGGATTGTCATATGGATGAGGAGATACTCCTTATTCTAGGGAGACCATTTTCGGCTACTGGGAGAGCACTAATCGATTGCAAGACTGGGAATTGAAAATGAGACTGAACGAAGAAAAAGTCATCTTCAATGTTCCGCAATCTATGAGGAGACACAATGAATATGCTAATTGCTCTTTAGTGGATGCAGTAGATGTGATTCTGCAAGTGGACGACGCGATCCTGACTGTGAACGACCCATTAGATGCATGTCTGAAAAATCAAGAAGAGATGGATGGTGAAGGGTTAGCTGAATGGGTCATGGCACTTGAAGGCCGAGGATTTTGGACAAGGGAACCTCAATTTGAGTCTCTTGAATTAGAAAAAAGGGCTACACCTCCAGCAAAGCCATCAATAGAAGAACCACCCAAACTGGAGCTAAAGCTACTCCCAAATCACCTCAGGTATTTGTTCTTGGGCCTTGATTCAACCTTGCCCGTTATTATATCATCCGGTTTGCTAGATGTGCAAGTAGAACAACTCTTACAAGTACTACAGGAAAACAAGACTGCCATTGGCTGGACCATGGCAGACATAAAGGGTATTAACCCAACCTTCTATATGCATAAGATTCTCTTGGAAGAGGGCCACAAACCTTCCAAGGAACATCAACGAAGGCTAAACCCAAACATGAAAGAGGTTGTAAAGAAGGAAGTGATAAAATGGCTAGATGCGGGAATCATCTTCCCCATCTCTGATAGTAATTGGGTCAGCCATGTCCAATGTGTGCCAAAAAAAGGGGGAATGACTATTGTAAAAAATGAGAACAATGAGTTGATCTCAACTCGTACAGTCACAGGGTGGCGAATTTGCTTGGATTATAAAAAATTGAACACCGCCACCCAAAAGGGCCACTTTCCTTTTCCTTTCATTGACCAAATATTGGACAGGCTGGCCGGAAGATCACACTTTTATTTATTAGATGGATATTCGGGGTACAATCACATATCAGTACCCCCGAATATAGAGAGAAACATCCTTCACTTATCTATATGGCATCTTTGCCTTTCGGAGAATGCCTTTTGGGCTTTGTAATGCACTAGCGACTTTACAATGGTGCATGTTAGCTATCTTCACAGATATGGTGGAGGATATTATGGAAGTCTTTATGGATGATTTCTCCATAGTGGGAGATTCATTCGAAGACTATCTTCACAACCTGAGCAGAGTGCTCAAAAGATGTGTGGATACAAACTTAGTGCTAAATTTGGAGAAATGCCATTTTATGGTACAAGAAGGGACAGTTTTGGGACACCGAGTGTCCAGAAAAGGAATTGAAGTCGACCATGCTAAGGTTGGCGTAATTGAAAAGCTACCACCGCCCACTTCAGTCAAGGCGGTGAGAAGCTTTCTTGGGCACGCCGGGTTCTACCGGCGTTTCATAAAAGATTTTTCCAAAATTGCTAACCCATTATGCAAACTCCTTGAAAAGGATCATTCCTTTGTGTTTTTTAATGATTGGAGGTTGGCATTTGAGGAACTGAAGAAGAGGTTGGTAACTGCACCCATCATTGTTGCACCCAACTGGGAGCAACCATTTGAGCCCATGTGCGATGCAAGTGATTACGCTATAAGAACAGTATTGGGGCAGCAAAAAGATAACTTGATGCATCTAATTTATTACGCAAGCAGAACGCTAGGCGGTGCACAACACAACTACACTATGACAGAGATGAAGATTTTAGCGATGGTGTTTGCTTTTGGCAAGTTCCAATCATATCTGATTTGTTCTAAGGTAATTGTATACACTAACCATGCAGCTCTGAGGTACCTAATTGAGAAAAAGGAGTCTAAGCCGTGCCTGATTCGTTAGGTGCTGCTGTTGCAAGAATTCAACCTCGAAATTTATGACCGTAAGGGCACATAAAATCAAGTCGTTGATCATCTATCACGACTTGAAAGAGCTAAAAAATCAGGTCGAAGAGATTTTGGAAACCTTTCCAGATGAGCAGGTGCTTGCAGCTACTCTGGAAGATGTGCCATGGTATGCAGATTTGCAAACTAATTGGCCTGCGATATAGTTCCATACGACCTTTCATCTGTCCAAAAGAAAAAGTTCTTTCGTAATTTGTGCATGTACTATTGGGACGAGCCTCATCTGTTTAGAATATGTGTTGATAATATTATTCGCAAGTGTGTCTTAGAGATAGAACAATTTTCAATTTTGCAGGCTTGTCACACATCAACATATGGAGGATATTTTGGAGGGGTGAGGACAACAACGAAAGTGCTAGAGGCCGGAATCTTTTGGCCAACTGTGTTTAGAGATGCACACCTCTGGGTCAAGGGCTACAATGAGTGTCAGCAGATTGGAAACATTTATCGTCGCCATGAGATGCCAATGAATCCGATTCAAGAGGTAGAGGTATTTGATATTTGGGGGGTTGACTTTATGCGTTCGTTTATCAGCTCATTTGGCAACAAATACATCCTTGTTGCTGTGGACTACGTGTCTAAATAGGTAGAAGTTGCAGCATTGCCCACCAATGATGCGAGAGTGGTAGTGGGATTCTTGAAAAAGAACATATTCACAAGGTTTGGGATACCAAGAGTGATTATCAGTGACGTGGGAACTCACTTCTGTAATAGAGCTTTCGAGAAGCTACTTGCAAAATATGATGTACGCCACAAGGTGGCCACCCCTTACCATCCGCAAAACAGTGGGCAAGTTGAAGTGTCCAATAGGGAGATAAAAAGTATATTAACCAAGACGGTGAATGCCACACGAACTGATTGGGCAAAGAAGCTTGATGACGTACTCTGGACCTATAGAACTGCGTTCAAAACACCAAAAGGAATTTCACCATACAAGTTGGTATTTAGGAAGGGATGTCATCTGCCTGTAAAGCTAGAACATCGAGCTTTGTGGGCACTAAAGCAATTGAACATGGATCCTACGCAGTTGGACAAAATCGACTGATAGAGTTGCATGAGCTGGAAGAATTTGGATATCAAGCCTTTGAAAGCATAAGGCTATACAAGGAAAGAATGAAGAAGATATATGATAAACACATTGTGGTTAGGGATTTATACCTGGTGATAAGGTGTTACTGTATAATTCAAGGCTGAGATTGTTTCCGGGTAAGTTAAAGTCCCGATAGTCAGGACCATTTAGAGTGGTACAAATATTCGGTAGTCGAGCGGTTGAGATTGAGTCAGAAGATGGGACAAACAAGTTCTCAACAAATGGACAGAGGTTGAAACATTACCTTGGAATAGCTCAAGAAAAAGGGTAGACAATGATGATCAATTTGAAAGAACCTCAGAGGTCGAGCGAGCCCTAAATGCGCTTATTTGCGTCGTGCCGCGACGTTAAATCAGGCGCTGCATGGAAGGAAACCCACGAATGTGTTGTAAGTGTAGTGTGTAACTTCGTGTTTAGAAGAAAAAAAAATCGCGGCCAGGACCACGAAACACACTTCCTGGCGATGAAATTCACCGCAGTCGTGGCTCGGACCGCAGTTCAACTGCGAAAATCACTGGAGTTCAATTAATCCTTCATGATTGCGGCACGGACCGCGTTGTCGACCTAGGTAGACTCTGTCCCAAACCATGTCACGCACCGCATACACGATCGCGGTCGGGTACTAGGCGTGAATTTTTATTTTTTATTTATTTCATTTTCTTCAAAAAAAAAATCTTTTCTTCTTCTCTTCCAATTAAAAATAAAACACACACCCCTTCTTCCCCTAAATAAAACTTTTCTCCTCCCTCTAAATCCCTAAATCCCTCTCTTTTTCTAAACCCTAACCATCCTCTCCATACTCTCTTCTTCTTCTTCCTCCTTTACAATCACTCTCATCTTCTTCCTTTAAGGTATGACTCCGACCCCCTCCCATTTTCTTATATTTTTGTTGTTGTATTATGCTAGTTAATGTTGTTCTAATGTAATATTAAGTGATATAAATTTTGTTTTGTTTTGTTTTTCTTCTTCTTTTCTATGTAATTTCATTTTTGGCATATGTTTGGTGAAGGTGCTATGTTTTGAATGGTGTTGTTGATGGGTGATGGTTTAGAGCAAGTGTGGAATGTGTGGGTGTAGTGGATAGTTGAATTGGGGGAAGTTTGTTGATTCCTATAGGCCATGAATATGAATTTAATTACCTTGCACACAAGGTGTTTGGGAAATTGCCTCAATGGAGTTATAAGGTGAGGTGGTGACATGGTTGTTGTGAAGTCTGAGTAACCACCCATAGTCACACATTTTAGGCTCATCCTAATCTGCGTTTCTCTTATTTGACAGGTAATATGAGTTCTTCGCATAAAAGACGGAACACCGGGTCCTCTACTAGTGGCCCATGAGGCTCCTCGCGATCTAGGGGCCAAACCAGTGCACAAAGGTTTGATAGCACTCGGTTCGTCTCTGCAGAAGCAGAGAAAAGGTACAATTAAAAACTTGCAAACAAGTTACTCCATAAAGTCCATATAGATAGGAATGCATTGGTGCAGGAGTGCCCCAACATGTTTAATGAGCTAAATAGGTGTCAGGTAGACATTTCTTTTTAGACTCCTGAGGAGGCCAACATTCTGGTAGTGCGGGCGTTTTATGCAAACCTACCGAAACACGAGGTCGGGGTTGTGACTGTGCATAACATCAAAGTTAATGCTTCCATGGAGGTCATCCATAGAGCTTATAACCTCCCCACATTCAAGGGTGATGATCATTACATCATGGCTAGTCGCCCAGCTGTTGATTGGGATAGAATGCTGGCGGTTATCGGTATACCTGGCAGATAGCCTAAATTGGTAGCACAACCAACGACTCTACACTCCAAGTCTCTTACTCGGGAGACCAAATGTTGGCTCACTATCATCACCACTCGGTTGCTACCATCTAACAATACCACCGATGTAGATGGGCCACATGCCGTTATGATCTACTACTTCATGACTCACTAAGGGTTTGATGTCGCCCGATTCCTCTACGAAGAAATGTTCATCCGATCGCCCGAACTAACCAAATGACACTACTTCCCTTCACTTGTCACCCGTCTATGCCGCCTTGATAATGTTTCTGAGACCTCTCAAGTTGATGGGAAATTACCTATAAAAACTCCTTTTTAGGCACAAAAAAAAATTGGACAAGAGGGACGAAGGCCGTTTCAACTTAATGATGACTCGTCTGATGAGTCTAAGTCTGAAAATGATGCTGATAATGTTGAAGCTACTGAAATCATAGCCCCTCATAGAGGAGATGAGGAAGGCTCATCACAGTCACGCCGGAGCACTTGCATGGCTGATTAGGAGCAAGAGATGACTGAAGTGCGAACCTTCGTTGCTGACTTGAGTACCCGTATTGATGATGTGGCTGACCGACAGGTGAAGTCGGAAAAGAAGTTCATGGGCTGGTTGAGAGCTCTAGGTCGCGTCTGCCACGTGAACTCAGACACAATTTCAGATCAAGAGTGACCCTTCAGGGAAGTTCCTTTACCTCACTGACCCGACAGGTGCTGAGATTGAGGTCTAACGATATAGCGTCAGTGAAGGTGCAGTGGAGAGGTCGGCCCGTGGAGGAGGCCACTTGGAGATCGAGCGGGAGATGTGATCAAGTATCCTCACTTGTTTGAGACTCCATGTATGTTTCTTGATCCGCTCGAGGATGAGCATTTATTTTAATTGGGGAGGATGTGATGACTGGCCCGTCATCATGTAAGTTACCACCCCGTTTCCCCATTATTGTGTTTCTTCATGTTTCAATAACGGTATTAGAGTAGATCAGGTGGTTAGTTAGTTTTTGTTGAAAATAAGGCACATAGGCTCTTAGAAGGAAGCGTGTTTTAGAAAAGTTAACCGGAAGTTGACTATGTGGTTAGAGGGCTCGGATATGAATTCCAGTTGTTCGGTTAGCTTCGGGTGATGATTTGTGACTTAGGAGTGTGTTTGGAATCGAATTTAGAGGTCCGGTGTAGAAATAGGCTTGAATTGGCAAAGTTGGAATTTTGGCGAATTCGGGTTGATAGGCGAGATTTTGATCCGAAGGTCGGAATAGAATTTCGAGAGTTGCAGTAGATTTGTTAGATGATTTTGGATATGTCTGCAAATTTTCAGGTCTTTGGTCGGGTTTTTGATCGAATGTGAGATTCGAAAGTTTTAGTTTAACTTATGCTTGAATCCGTCATGATTTGATGATTTATATGTTAATGGACGTGTTTTGATGACTGGAACAAGTTTGTATGATGTTTTGGAGTAGGTTGGTATTTTTGGTTGGGGTCCCAGGGGCCTCAGGGTGATTTTGGGTGTTCAAACAGACTCTTTTTGGTTTTTGAGGAGATCAGATTTCTGCTGTTGAGTGTTGTAGAGCCTTGTGCATCGCTTTTGCGTGAGGAGTGATGCGAACGCGTAGAGTGTTTTGAGAGAGCTGGGAATTTTTCCTTCGTGTTCGCGAAGGGATGGCTCGCTATCGCATGAGGAGAGTCGTGTTCGCGTAGACCAGGGAAGTGGGCCATCGCGTTCGCAGTGAATGGGACGTGTTCGCGTAAAGAGAGGACAGTTGGACATCGCTTCGCGATGTCCGGATCGCGTTCGCGTAGAGCATTTTGAATTTTAAAATTTTTGGTCTTCGCGTTCGCATGGCCAAGGTCGTGAACGCGATGAATAAATTGACTGGGCGGACAGAAGGGTTTCTAAATATTTCCTCCGCGAGTTAAGTCCATTTTTACCATTGTTAAGCAAACTTGGGAGCTTTTGACGAGGGATTAAGAGGGTTTCGACTAGGATTCAATTGGAGGTAAGTTTTTTGAGTTAAATACATGATTTTATTGAAGACTTATCTTTGAAATCTCTGAAAATTGGGTAAAATAGAAGAAGTTAGGGCTTGATTTTTTGGGAATGTAAAATTGAAATTTGAAGGGGAAATGGAACTTCGATTTTGATGAATTTTATATGTACGGACTCGTGGCGAGACGAGGATTCCGAATATATAAATTTCATAATTTTTCGAGAAGTGGGTCCGGGGCTCGAATTTTGCCAACTTCATATTTTTAGGTATTTTCTGAGTTCTTTCGATTGGTTATGTTCCATTAACATATTTTAATATATTTCTTATGGTTTTGATCAGATTCGACACCCGAAGAGGTTTATTCAAGAGGTAAAGGCTTAGTGGACTAGTCTCGTGGCTGGTTTAAGGTGAGTAATAGATGTAGATGATGACCTGAGGGTTTGAAACCCCGATATATCACACTGTGACGCTATATTGAGGCAAGACACGTATTCTACGGTGAGTGCAGGGTCGATTGTCATCGGGGACTATGGCTTAGTCCGCCCGAGTGATGTTGTATTGTGTTGTTGGCTAGAAATTAGCGAGTGAACCTCCTACTTGGATGGTTATGGATATATTTGGGCTGCGTGCCAATTATTTAGATCCCGTATGGATTATTATAACTGTTTTCATGATATATAGCATGTTTTCATGATATCAGTCCTGAGCTAAATATTGTCTTGAAATTACTAGCAAAATTCTAAAGTTTTGAACACCTAATTTATAATTACTAATAATCGGAACTAAGAAAAATGGTAAGTTTGACTGTGCTTGTGTGGCTTGCGTGCATATTGCTGGACTGATAGTGGATCGGGATGCACACCGCAGCGTATGTTACTATGATATTGCGCTTGGGCTGTAGGAGCCCCTCCGGAGTCTGAACCCCCACAGTGAGTGCGGGTACCCAAATGGATCGGACTGCGCGCTGCAGCGGTCATGTGCATTTCATTGCATTCATGTATTGATACTTATCTGCTCTATCTGTTAATACTCATTAATGTTACACTGTTCAATGTGTAGAAGTACTGTTGTAGCGTTACTTTGTCGTATATTGGGATTTCTTACTTTCAATATCATTATACGTGTCTATTACTACTGAGTTGGAAGTACTCACTTTACTCCCTGCACCATATGTGCAGATCAGGTACTTCGAGAGCTAGCTGAGCTTACTGTTGTTCTTTAGAGTTTTCATTTGGAGTTGTCGAGGTAGCTGCCTCACGTCCGCAGGACCAGACTCCTCCCCTATCCCCCTTGTTATTTGACTTTTCGCGTATTTCAGACTATGTATTATTACAGTCATATTATACTGTACCTGTTAGAGGCTCTAGACTCATGACCCCCAAGTGGGAGATTGTTCAGCATTGTTGATTTTTGGATTATTTCTATCTATCAGTAAACTTTTTGCTTTACTACTGTTAATGATATAAAAATAATTGGTTTTGGAGCTTGATGCTCGGGTTGAGAGTACAAATGGTCGGGCTTGCCTAGTCGTTGTGCTGGGCACCATCACGATCGAGTTTGGGATCGTGACAGAGGTAACCAAAATTAATATTTTGCTATAAACCTCAAAAGTTATCTATAGAATATAATTTTTTTAAATAAAATTTATTTAAAATAAATAAGGTGTTAACCTTTGCTATATGAGGTAAAAAGGAGTTTTGGCATGCTATAACAACATACTCATATAATTTGAAGAAAATAGTCATAGTTATAGATATTGGCATCAAATAGCCAATAAATGTATATCACAATAATAATATGTATATCGTAATTTTTTCTTCTTCTTTGTTTATACCAACATGTATATTAAAATTTTATTATCATTCTTTGTATATAAATAATATTATCCTTTGTATATCAATAGTATAAAATTATGTTTATAATTATTGCTGCCTTTACATCAATATATATTACAATAAAAATATTATATTATTTGTAATACATCAGACATAAGTATACCAAAATAGATATCATATGTTTATTTTTCTTCTTTGTGTACATCAAAAATTAATTTTCTTTATATACAAAAATATCATTTACTCTCATAGTCATATTTTTATTTTTATGTACATCAGTGGTATCTCATGTATATTATATGTATCTGTGTATATTCATGAAAATTTGTATTATATATACGAGATATAATGTGATATACACGGGCATCCAAAAATTGTGTTGTAAACCAATATACAAAGTGATATATACATACGCCCTTAAAAACTTGTGGGGTGATATACACATGTCGCAGTTGGACTTTTAGGTCTATTTTTTTTGCCTAAAACCAGTCCAAATCACTTATATTCTTGCTCAAATTTTATGTATAGTCACCTTTAGGCATTTTCAATCAATTTCAATCATACTCATTCATTCAATCAAACCAAAAATGAAGAGAAAAAAAAGTCGAAATATATTTTCTCTCTTAGTTTTTGTTAATCTTGTTCAAATCTTGTATATAGCCTCGTTATTTTCAACCAATTTTAATCACATCCACTCATTCAATCCTACCCAAAGAGAGAGAGAGAGAAAAAAAACAACGTTGAAATATATCTTATCTCTCTTAGTTTTTGCTTCTGATTTTCTTTTATGTGAGATCAACCTTACCTTTTTATCCTACTAATTTTTCTTGCATAATATGTAAGAATTTTTGCTAAACTATGAGTGCAAAAATGAAGAGATAGAAGACGAAATACAAAGAGAAAAGGGGAGGGAAACTAAAATAAGCATGTAGTTTTTTTTTTTAGAGAGAATATATAAGAAAGTAGTTTGTTTTAGAATTTAGCTATATAACGTCAATTGTTTAAGACTATCTTTATCAAACTTAATATAAGGCTGAAAAATTACCAATTTTTATTATAAATTATTATAAATAAAATGTTAACCTTTACTATAGAAGGTCTAATTACTAACAGGACCTGACCCATATTCTCTTGGCGCTCCAAATAGGCCCGGACTGCCGTTCACCTCCTGGCCCTCAAATCCATAATAACCATCCGTCACAAGGCCCATATATTTTTTTCCTCCAAAGTGCAAACTTAGCAAATAACTGTGTTAAAATTTCATGGTATAGCCAGTTTTCACACGGGTTAGTGAAAAATAGCCACTATTTACGAAGTCAATGAAAAATAGCCACTATTTTGCTGCAATAGGGACCGGTCCCGTATAATATACGGGAGTTTTAGTGCATTTGTGTACGAACTCCAGTATATTATGCTGGACCAGTAAACTTTGCTAACTCCTGTAAAATTTGCGGGAGACTGGAGCACTAGTGCTCTAAACTCCAGTATATTATACTGGACAATTATATTGCTGGAACTCCCGTAAAATTTGCGGGAGTTCCAGCATAATTATGCTTGAACTCCAGTAAAATTTGCGGGAGTTCCAGCATAGTTATCCCTGGAACTCCCGTAAAATTTACGGGAGTTCAAACATATTATGCTGGAACTCCAGTAAATTTTGCGGGCATATTTTTCCAGATTTTGAACAGTGTTTTCGCTCAGATTAAAGTGGCTAAATTTCGATGACTTTTGAAACTTGGCTATTTTTCAACGACTAGTGGTAAATCTGGCTATTTTTGAAATTTACCCAATAACTGTCTGATTAAAATAGTTGAAATTCATATTTGCATGTCGTCCATGTGTCCTGTTAATAACACTAACTTTTACATGTGTCTCTTATCTCATCTTTTACCTCTCTTTCTCCTCTTCTAGTATTATTTTTTTAAGCCCCAAAATCTCACTCACCTTTCATATATTTACTAACATTTACAATTGCTTCAAATAACCAAACTCAGACTTTTTCATCTAAAATCCCAACAAAAGTAGAAAGATGTTGAAAGTTTCAGCAATGTGGCGTAACTTGATGATAAAACATACCATGCCTACAACTAATAATAAAACTTCATTCTTCTGGTTAAGTAAAAGGAGCGGCCATCAGCTGCAGGAAGCTGAGAATGTAATGCATGAGCACAAGGACTCATCGGCGACCGATTTTCCGACGATCACAACGTCACAAATCACCGTACCGACAGATGCAACTGCAGTGCCGGAGTCGCCATTTGTACCAGATTTTGATGCTGATCCACCTATTAGGCCCGGTGATGATGACCCGAACGAGAGTCTAGAAGCTTCTACGCCTCCGGCTGGGCAGCATGAAGCTTCTGACGCAAAACCTCCTCCTTTCTGATTTTTTTTTAATATTTAATATTTTGAGTTTCTCTGTCTTTGAACTTCTCTTTCCTTTTTAAGTCGGGAAAGAAAATTGCAATTTGGTTACTCAGTTATTATCAGATTTCAATTTTTGTGCAAGTTGATATTTTATTGAGCTCATTTTTTAGTAGTAGTTAATAGAGTTGTATGAATTTGTGTCTGATTGACAATTTTCACATATTTAATGAAACTAGTCTCTAATATCTCAACTCAAATATTATAATTTATCGAAAATATAGTAAAACCTTAATCACATTTTTTGTTTTAGAAATAACATTTGTTAAGAGTAAAAATAGAACTAATTAATGTATACTAAATTCCCACTGTTATAAACTGAGATTTGAATTCAACACGTAATTGGTCATTGTTTGTCCGTCCAAAGGATCATAACTAAATTAAGTTACATATAATTTATAATTACATTACCTTTATTTATAAGGTATAAATATGTTATTTGGCTGTATCTTTCTTAATTTGTGTGTGTGTGTGTATTTATAGTTTCTTTTTCATTGATATAATCAGGGTGGTGTCACTCGTATATATATTCTACTTTGGTCACCTTGTATATTTGGAACTTCTATCTCGTTCATGCGTTAAGTTAAGTGACTCCATCCATTCTTTTAAATCTTTTCTGCAGTATCACTTCACTTGTTAATTGAAAGAAGATAGCAAACACATCACAAAAAATAGAGTGTGAAGATGGCATGCAAATCACAAAAATTAGAGTATAGTATTGACTGTTCTAGTACTATCCAAACTTCTTGTCTGTTCAAGTTTACTCTTGGCCTCATCCAAAAAGAATAACTCAGTATATTAAACAAAAAAGTGCTTTTACGTCCACTTTTTCTTCAAACATAGTAGAACTTATAATTTCAACAAAGATATCAAAAACATTATTACTATTCCTCAATTAGCAACCAAACCATCACAACACTTATCTAATCACTAAATTAGTTCATAAAAAAAATACATATTGAAGTAAATTTAGAGGCAAAATTTCAGGCGCATAAATCTAATTGTAAGGCATAAGTAGGAAACGGTGTAACAACTTACGAATAGCTTTATGGAGGTCGAAGAGTACCTTGAGTGTTGCCCCGTGAATTTATGAGTCTGCCTTGTCCACAATGAATATATAATTAATGTAAGAGACTATGACTCATATTTTTTTGTGATAGAAGTCTTAATATATTCAAACTTTGAGGTGGGACAAAATTTGAATGAACCCAAATTCTTTAAATTCTAAGTGGTCGAGATTGTAGTTGATTGAAACTCAGCTATTAGGCAAAGTCTACATATTACAAATTTATCCGACGATGATCTACATTTTGAATGAATAATTTTGGTTTTTGAAGGGTATAAAAGTCGGTCAATATTTAAAGGATATTTTCAGTCGTTTAACTTTTAGTGTTATAATATTTGTGTTTTTATAATAATATTAATATAGATTAACTAAGTTAAGTAATATATATGGTGGAGGGTCCAAGTGCACAATTCTGTTAATTGAAGTTAGAGAAAATGCATAAAGACCCCATTCAACTTGTCCTGAAAAGTTATTTATACACTTAAACTTTACGGGTATTCTAACACCCTACTATTGTTAGAAGAACTATATTTATTTACTCCCTCCTAAGGCCTGGCCAGCCGGGCGTGTTTGGCAACGCAATTGAGCGCGTCTTTGCTCTATTTTAATCGTTAAAAACACCCAAAAAAAAGAAAAAAATTAAATTTTTAACTTCAATATAACCCAAGCCAACAGTAAAATCCATTCTTCCCCAATATTTTATCAACCCGAATTGAAGAATCTTGATTTCTTCTTTATCTAAATTCTGCCGAAATTGCATCAAATTGCTCTTTGAAGTTGTGATCTTTGAAAGTAAAGGTTAATCTTTATCCTTCAAACATAATAATGTTTCGTAGATAATTCAACTTCAATGTTTGAGCTTGATTCTTCAAAGAACTTCGACATCTCTTCCTCCAATTCGTTAGGAATTTTAAATAACAATAAAATCGAAGGATTTTACAACCGGCCACTTCAATTTTGTTCGGGTAAATTGATATTGGCGAGGCAACAAGAATTTTTAATGGTTGGGCACTAGGGTTCTTCAATTTGGGATTGTTTTAACTGCTAGGTGAATTTTTTCATTGAATTGGACAGTGGTTTTTTCATGGTTTTCATGTAATGCTTTTTTTTCCTCCTGAATTTTCAGTGGGGAATGAAAGAAGATAGAAAGATGACAGGAAAATATATAATGTGCTACACAAATTAGATAGAGGAAAGACAGTTTGTTGAGTGCAATCCATGTTAATTACGTGGCTGGGTGAAAAAGATTCTTGACCCCCTGCTAGTCTTGAGTAAGTTACAAATTGTGCAGCATTTAATGGCGATGCTTAATTATTTTTTGAGAAGAAACCAAGATTTTGGTAATTGATTTGTAATATGTTTCTTCGAGTAACGACTCAAATATGCTTTTGGTGTAAATGGTTTATTGAATCGCCAAATTTCCAGCAACAATTACCTGCATGGACACGACATATACAAAAGAATTAAGAAAGTGTTATAAGCAAATTAATTAGTACTAGTAGTCTACTTTGGGAAAAGTAAAAAAGACAGTCTCTAAACGAGCCAGCGCGTGTTTTCCACTTAAATTAATATAGTTGAGTCAGGGCTTAGGAGAGAGTAAATAAATACATTTCTTCAAACAATGATGAGGTGTTAGGACATCTGTAAAATTTAGATATGTAAATGACTTTTCAAAACAAGTTAAATGGGTCTGTATTTTCTTTTGAAGTTATTGATAAAATTAGACGTGTAGCAATGATATACGTGTCAATTCAGTATTCAGTTTTCTGCCACGTACGTGCCTATTCATGCACCTCTATGCAAACACTTTAAGCCTCTCTCCATTCTTATACACCCAAAATGAATTCCCGTAAATATTCATAACACAACCTCTCAAAACAAATATGAATCCAACCTATTTTTACCCGAAAAGCTTCTCACCATTATCCTTTACTTTCCATAAACTCTCTCAAATTCGTAAAATTACTCATATTGTTTCAACTCATGAACTACAAACTAACGTCTTAGCTCGCAAATACTCATCCGATCACCCACCGGAGAAACCACCGCCGGAATTCCCCGCTGCACCTCAGCCAGATAAGCCTTCTGAGTCGTCGGAAGTCCCTAGCGTGCCCGAGTTTGATCGAACTCCGGGCGAGAGTTCCTCCGACGACTTAACACCTGAGATACAAAATCCGGTGTCGGATGACCCATATGGTTCTGGGGCAACTATACCTCAGCCACGGTCTCAGTCCAAAGTTCGACAACCTCATGGTGCTGAAGTGAAAAATCCGATTCCACCAGAACCCGAGGATATGGTCTCTTCTTGATCATCCGACGCGTTGGTTCTTTATTAGACAGTTAGGTTTCGTTTAAGTTGTTTATCCTTTTCTCGGTATATATAAAATTTGCGATTACATTTATTTCTTGTTTGGTTACTGGTGTTAGCTAAACTCGATGTGAATTTTATGTTAAAATCTTCGTATTGTTTATCTCACGGTAGGAATGGCAAACGGGGCGGGGCGGTTTTCAGCATTTACGGGGCGGGGCAGGTTACATTGTTTGCGGGGCGGGGCACAACTTTTTTTTAGAAAAATTAACGGGTCGCGGGTTGCGGGTTATTAAAAACCTAAAGTCTAAAATTCTAAATCCAATTAACGCCAATAGTTAATTTAAACTATGTAATTAATAATACTCATTAGCTATACTTATTTTAGAATGATCCATATAGTATTTTTAGATTATGTTAATTTTTATTATGGCTTATTAATTAGCAATATTTGTTTTATGTAGTTTTGTTATCTTTGTTATTGAATATTTTATTATAATGTTATGACTTATATTATATTATTGTATTATTTTCTTAAAAAATACATCACATAATTAAAATTAGAAAAATTTGTTTTGCGATTTTTCGCGGGGCGGGGCGGTTAAAATTAGAAAAATTTGTTTTGCGGGGCGGGGCGGGTTGGAGTCTTCGCGGGTGTGCGCGGGTGTGTCCCGCAACCGCCCCGCCTCGCACCGTTTGCCATTCCTATCTCACGGTGGATGTCGAATTATAGTCCAGACTTTATTATAATCGCGGGTTAATTTGTTTCCTAGCCTAACAACCTCCCACCTAGTGGTCGTTTGGTTGGGGATAGAAATTCCGGTAAGTAGTAAAAGAAAAATGGCAAAATACCTTAGTACCCCCTAAACTATTTGAGAATTATTACTTTCCTTCCTAAACTATCTCTGGTTCGAATTACCCCCCTCAACTTGGCCTTTTGAGAATAATTACCCCCTAAATGCTTATGTGGCAAAAAGTGTGGGCACACTCACCTGCCATGTTGATTTTTCTGTCTATGTGGCATTTTCGTGAATTTTTTTTCTTTTTAAGAATATTATTTTTTAGATAATTTTTTTAAATATAATTTATAATAAAAGTTGGACAGAACGACATTAGTTATGCTAATTATTTTTATTTGTACAAAAATAATAAAATTTTAGTTAATCTTTTTTTGAATATTACTTGAAAATAAAAATTTATACAATTGAAATAAATAGTCAAGACATCTAAAGAGTTATAAAAAATACATAGTTGAAATAAATAATCATTGAATCAAAGAAGAAATAAAAAGAGTGTACAATTGCATTTGTAATTTCTTGTAATTGTATACTTTTTTTATTTATTCTTTTGCGATGTGATGACTATTTATTTCAACTGTGTATTTTTACTTTTTTTAGGTAAAATCCATAAAACAAAATTGGAGCACTGTAATTTAGAGATATATAAAAAATTATTAATTAATTTCAAACTATATTTTATAAATTTTTAGATGCATTGACTATTTATTTTAATTGTATAAATCTTTATTTTCAGGTCAAATTCAAAAAAAGATTAACTAAAATTTTATTATTTTTGAACAAATAAAAAAATTTTAGCCTAACTAATGTCGTTCTATTCAAATTTTATTATAAATTGTATTCGAAAAAGATTATTTAAAAAATAATATTCTTAAAAAGATAAAAATTCTTTTTTATTTTTCACGAAAATGCCACATGGACAGAAAAAATCCACATGGCAGGTGAGTGTACCCACACTTTTTGCCACATAAGCATTTAGGGAGTAATTATTCTCAAAAGGCCAAATTGAGGGGTAATTCGAACCAGAGATAGTTTAGGGAGGAAAGTAATAATTCTCAAATAGCCAAAGAAAAATACTACAGTCCTAGAATCTCGAATTAATTATACCGCAATTTTTCTAAAACTAAATATGAGATTAATGTTATAAATATATTATATTATGGATGTTCATACTCCGTTATAAATAAGCTTCCTGAAGAAGCTTATCCGTATATGACTCCGCCGTAAATATGTTTATCTATTTAGTACTCTATTGGAAATAAGCCTCCTGAAGAAGCTTATCATTTCGGTACCTGGTTATGGATAAACATTACCTCCGGTAGAAGATTATCCATACCGGGTATAATAAGCTTATCCTTTCAATATCCGGTTATGGATAAATATTACTCTCGGTAGAAGATTATCCATACCGAGTATAATAAGCTTATCCTTTCAATATCCGATTATGGATAAATATTACTCTCGGTAGAAGATTATCCATACCGAGTATAATAAGTTTATCCTTTCAATATCCGGTTATGGATAAATATTACTCTCGGTAGAAGATTATCCATGCCGAGTATAATAAGCTTATCCTTTCAATATCCGATTATGGATAAATATTACTCTCGGTAGAGATTATCCATACTGGGTATAATAAGCTTATCCTTTCAGTATCCGGTTATGGATAAACATTACCCGAGTAGAAGATTATCCATACCGGATATAATGAACTTATCCATTCAGTACTCCATTATAGATAAACATTACTCTCAGTAGAAGATTATCCATATATGGTATTGTAGCAGCTTACACAGCAACTTGTAGTAGCAGCTTGCAGTAGCAGCTTACACAGCAGCTTGCAGTAGCAGCTTACACTACAGGTTCCTTTCTTCTATAAGAAGGGTTTTCAGTTCATTTTTTACATCAGTTTGAATTCGAATAATATATCAGTTTCTCTCTATACTTGTCTTTACTTTACAGTCTTTATTTTATAACACGTTATCAGCACGAGACTCTTCCATCTCGAGCAAATATTTTGAAAGTATCCGAGGTAAGAACTTTCTTTTCTTAAATAATGTCAAATCTTTCTAAACTTGAATTTGTAGCCCTAGATATATCGGGCAAAAGCTATATGTCTTGGGTGCTTGATGCTGAAATTCATCTTGATGCGATGGGTCTGGCAGACACCATCCGTGATAAAAATCAGGCATCAAACCAAGACCGTGCCAAAGCAATGATATTCCTACGCCATCACCTTGATGAATGCCTGAAAATGGAATATCTTACTGTTAAAGATCCAGTCATACTGTGGAATAATTTGAAAGATAGATATGACTACCCGAAGATGGTCGTTCTTCCACATGCACGATATGATTGGACTCATTTAAGACTACAAGATTTTAAATCTATCAGTGAGTATAATTTTGTTATGTTCAGAATTATTTCCCAACTAAAATTATGTGGTGATAATATTACTGATTATGATATGTTGGAGAAAACTTTCACCACTTTTCATGCCTCGAATATGCTCTTGCAGCAGCAATATCGAGAGATGGGATTTAAAAGGTATTCTGAACTTATCTCACATCTTCTTATAGCCGAACAACATAATGGACTATTAATGAAAATCCATGAAAGTCGACCTACTGGTTCCTGTCCATTCCCTGAAGTGAATGAGACGAACTTCCACCAATCCAAACGTCGAAGAGGTCGTGGCCCCAGTCATGGTCATGGCCGTGGTCGGGGAAGAAATCCCAATCATGGTAATAATAATGCACCAAAGAACCCTCCTCGCCACCGACAGTGGAAAAGGAAGGAACAAAAGCATGAAGCGGTGCAAGCACCAAATGCAGAAAGTGCATGTTGTAGATGTGGAGGAAAATGGCACTGGTCACGTTCCTGTCGTACGCCAAAGCACCTGGTTGAGATTTATCAAGCCTACTTGAAAAAGACAGAGAAAAATGTTGAAGCAAATTTTATCTCCGAGGATAATTTTGACTTCATGCATTTAGATGTAGCTGAGTACTTTGCACTCCCAGAAGGAGAAACAAGTCATGTAATCGGCAGTGAATCTGTAGAAATATAAATATTTTGATTTTTGTTGTTTGTAATAAGTAGTATGGTTATGTAATTGTACATAAATAAAAGTTATGATTTGATAATGATGCTTACTATAATATATCTTATTTATGTCATTTTGAAGAATTTGGATATTATTATTAGATCAACTTAAACTCTAGCAGAGTTTGCAAGAAATATTCAACTACCAGAAGTAGTTATTTTCGTATATCTCATTGTAATTATATTTTATTATCACCAGAAGTGGTATAAGCCTATGATCACCAGAAGTGATAATTTAGACTTTCTATGGTTACAATTGAAGATAAGATACATAAATATTCTCTACACGCCTCGAGTTGCTCCTGAAGTAGTAAATATTTTAAAAGAGGTTGTGGCATCACAATTTATTATGATTAATGCGCGTTCAGATAATCATGTTCGATTTTCCTGAAGGATGAGAACTTTTGATAATAATAATCCATTCACTGAAGTGAATGTGGCAATATTAATAAATTTGGTAAATATGAACGCGTTTTTGATGTAAATATATTTACCTCCAGAAGAGGTAATATAATTGAGAGAATATATATTCAATATTTCGTATTTTAAATCTGCTCCTGAAGAAGTAATACAATTGGAATTGCCTCATGAAGTAGGAAAATATTATGAATAGGAGTTTTCTTGTGCTTAAACAATTGTTTACTTGGTTGTGATTTTCTCTTATGGTACCAGAAGTATGAGAGCAATATTTGATAGTACAAATATATTAACAACTCCTAAAGAGCTAATTGTTTGCCTAGAAGACACGTGACACCCGTAATGTCCAATAAATATTAGATTGTGGATAATAAATGAAGGCTCTTGAAGAGATTATTTACAAATATGTCATTCATATTATATGATTGTGGTCAAAATATAGGTTGTAGTAAACCCGAAGTTTACTAAAATAAATGGCTATCATATTGAGATTATAAATGATTGAAAGATTGAAAATCTTCATTTTTCCACAATCATAGGGGTAAAATAATATGTATATGAGAAGTTACCCGCCTTATTCTTCGATTTGTACTTCATCGTGTATCACGATAAACCAGAAGTTTACTAATACAAAAATAGCCATAGTAAATTAGAAGTTTACTAATATGTCATAGTAAGCCAGAAGTTTACTAAGAGATAGCACATGTCATGATAATCTAGAAGTTTTCATTTCCCATTTTTAAATGAGCTATTTGAGAATTTAGATAAGCATATACCGAAGAACTAGAAGATTCTTCAAGAATTCTCATGTGTTGCTTGTTCTCATAATAAATTGATTATACCAGCTAAAGTTGGGACTAAGACCCCTGATTTTGAAATATATAAAAGGTGAATACGGGCCCATTCACCTATCATGTAAACCACTTATAGATGCATATATAAGATGGTTACATGTATGCTTCTTGTCAACCTGCAGTTTGGCATTTGAAATTGCTCTTCTCACTTAAGAGCATAATTTTCAGATTATGAAATCAAGACAGTTCATCTTGATAATGTTGGTTTATGTACAAGCTAGTTTAGCAATGAATACCTCCTATTAATGGCTAAACTATTGTTTATGAGAACAAAGCTTCATGTGTTGGTCTAAGATTTTCTAAATTGCATATAGCAACACTTGTATGCATCAGACCAACAAATGATAAGTCTTCCCCTCATAATTGGTTGATGATCAGAAATCAAATATTTTACTATCTTTTGATATGTGGTATATGATTAATTTCTCTACCACAATGCATAAAGATATGTTTCCCAAAGAAGATTGAGAATATATGTTAGTTTTTCTAACATCCGGGAATGGAATAAATAGCTGAAAAATATGCTATATGAATGGAATTATCATGATCCTCACTTAAATAATAATTTAAATCAAATGCCAGAAGCATTTGCTGATCCAAAATCAAATATCATATTTCAGCTGCAAATGCTCCTACTAAAATTTAAAGTCCCTGAAGGATAGTGTCACGACCCTAGTTCACCAATCGTGAACATGTCATGATGACACCCAGTCCCCACGACTAGGTAAGCCTAACACGTTGCGGAATATACAAGTTTATGAACATTAAATAAGAAATAGCGGAAAACGATATAAATAAGAATGTAATATGTGCCGCTTGGCACATACACCCGTCAAACACACTGTATAAACACCACCAAGACCCGGAATCCCACGAGTAACACAGACTAAGAGAAATACACCTGTGGCTCTATGTGTAAAGAGTATCTAAACAACGAGATAAAGGAAAAACATCTACTAGAACTATCAGAATAGAAGGATGGCCTCCGGATCCGCGGACGTAGCGGATCATACCTCGAGGTCTCCCAAGGTGCTGCTGAATCACCTAGTATGAGCCTGTCCTGATGTACCTGGATCTGCACAACAAAAGTGTGCAAAAGAGTAGCATGAGTACACCACGGCGGTACTCAGTAAGTGCCAAGCCTAACCTCGATGGAGTAGTGACGAGTAAGGTCACCCTACTAAGAGAAAACAATTACAAAAATGATAATAACAATAATAAGCAGTTTAAACGATAATAATTCTGAATGACAACAATAAAATGATTACTGCAACCGTATACAATTAACTAACAACAAATAACAAACTCAATTAATAAGTCCAGGACCTGTGGGAATTGAACCCACAGTCCCATTAACAGTACCCCTGGGTCTCCGGGAATCGAACCCGCAGCCCATGTCTCAATAGATCTCAGGATCTCTAGGATCTCCGGGAATCGAACCAGCCCATGTCTCAATAATATATCAATAACTCGGGATCTCCGGGAATCGAACCCGCAGTCCCTACAAATAACTCGGGATCTCGAGAATCGAACCCGCAGTCCCTACAAATAACTCAGGATCTCGGGAATCAAACCCGCAGTCCCTACAAATAACTCAGGATCTCAGGAATCGAACCCGCAGTCCCTACAAATAACTCAGGATCTTGGGAATCGAACCCGCAGTCCCTACCAATAACTCAAGATCTCGGGAATCGAACCCGCAGTCCCTACAAATAACTCGGGATCTCGGGAATCGAACCCGCAGTCCCTACAAATATCACTTCGGGTGTCTGGGAATCGAACCCACAACCCTGGGATCTCACTTCGGGTCTCTGGGAATCGAACCCACAGCCCTGGGATCTCCGGGAATTGAACCCGCAGTCCACCAACACATCAAATAAAGAAAACACACAGGGAGAGTATAATATGTTTAATTAAAACTTCACCGAAGCTAGTGCCAACTATTTATCAAGAAGTTCAAGTAAGTCAACTAGGCAATTAAACATGTTGAATCCTAGCTAATCATGCTTTTCTAACTAATACCGGGTAAAGTAACGCTTTTATCACCTAAGAGCAGGAATATCACCAATCGGATAATTCAAGTATGGTGTGTGTTACAACAACCAGCGCATGTACACGCCCGTCACCTCGCGTACAAGGCATTTAAACTATCACATAATATCTTAGAGGTGAAAGTTCCCCCACACGAGGTTAGACAAGCCACTTACCTCGACTCCGGTACAAAACCGCTAAGAGACAACTCTCTTGCCGTGAATGTTGACCTCCACAGGAATAGTATCTGATAAAAGTTAATAGAATCACATCAAAATAGTCCAATTGGGCATTACCCAACCAAAACAATTCAAAATACACCAAAACCCACAAGTTGCCAAAACCCGAATTTTGGTACGCTTCTCAAAAAATTACGAAAGTTATATATTCGGTTTCCTTATCTCAACACGAGTCCGTGCATATAAAATTTATCAAAATCGGACTCCGTTTGCCCATTCAAATCAAAGATTTCCTAAAATTTAGGCCTAGGGCTCAAACCCCCCATTAATCCTCTATTAACAGTGAAATAATCATGGAGAAACATCAAAATAAAGTTCTTATATTTACCTCCTTGATGATACGAGAACAACGCCGCAAAAATCACCTCAATCGGAGCTCTAGAACTCAAGATATGCCCAAACTACTAAACTTCTCGGTTTTAAACACTAACCAGGCCTATTTTTCGCTTTTGCGGATAATTTTCGCATAGGCGGGACCGCTTTTGCCGTTCTATTTCCGCTTTTGCGGTTCCGCATCCGCGGTCAAATTCCACTTCTGCGGTTCTGACAGACACCAGCACTTTTCTCGGCACGGAAATGAGCATAACTTCCTCATACGATGTCCAAATTCGACGATTCTTTTTGCTATGTCTCCGAAATTACGATACGGATCTAATGGTTAAAACAAAACTGAATTTGGAGATCATTTACCTAATATGGTACCCCTTTATGTTCAAAGAAGCAAAGGTTGAAACATCAAATAAGAGCGTGATCACAACCCGAAACACACCCGAGGCCCCGGGACCCCAATCAATCATACCAACCAACCCCAAAACACATTACGGACTTGCTCGAGGCCTCAAACCACATCAAACAACTCTAAAACCAAGAATTACACCCCGATTCAAACTTTATGAACTTTGAAGTTTCCAACTTCTATTTCCAATGTCGAAACCTATCAAATCGCATCCGATTGACTTCAAATTTTGCACACACGTCCAAAATGATATATCGAAGCTACAGAAACTTTCGGAATTCCATTCTGACCCTCGGATCAAAATCTCACCTATCAACCGAAATTCGCCAAAATACTAACTTTGCCAATTCAAGCTTAATTCTACACCGATCATCACAAAAATATTCCGGACACACTCCTAAGTCCCAAATCACCTAACGAAGCTATCCGAACCATAAGATTTGCATTTTGAGTCCGATATCAAAATTTCTACTTCCGGTCAAATTTTCTCAAAAACCTTCAATTTTCTATCTTTAGCCAAACGACTCCAAAATGACCCACGGACCTCCGAATTCACTTCCGATCGCGCTCCCAAATCCAGAATAACCATACGGAGCTACTCCTAGTCTCGGAATCCCAAACGGACATTAATAACACTAAAATGCATTTTAAGCCAAATTGATGCAATTTCTTCTAAAATGCTATCTTCCATAATATGCGCTAAAACGCTCCCGGGTTATCCAAAACCCGATCCAGGCATACGCCCAAGTCCGAAATCATCATATGAATCTGTTGGAACCTTCAAATCTCAATTCCGAGGTCGTATACTCAAAATTCCAATCCTAGTTCATTTCTTCAATTTTAAGCTTTGGAAATGAGAATTTTCATTTAAATTTGACTCCAAACTTCTTGAATTTTAATTCTGACCATACACACAAGTCAATATACTTGATGAAGTTGCTCATGGCCTCAAACTGCTGAATGACACGCCGTATCTTAAAACGACCGGTTGGGTCGTTACAAATAGTGTTTACTGTACGCATGAAGTGTGGTAGACAAATCGGTTCCAAAGGTAATGATCATTGAAAAATGATAAGGAGATAATGATCAAAATGATCATAATGAGGAGGAAATAAGCTCTAGAAGAGCCCACGACATAACATTTCATGAAACTCCAGAAGAAGTTGAGGTACCTAAAAATAAAGAAAGTGATGAGATCTCAACATGTCGCTTAGGAACCGATACAAAATGATCGTCGACGATATATTTGATACAGTATAGTGCACAATATTGTGAAATATTGTGAGGATCAGACCAATAGTCCAGACACCTGAAGATGTCATGCCATTTAAATGCGAGTCATAACCTATATGTCTCATTTGATTAAATCTATATAAAGATCCCTTAAGGATTTAAAATGCCTGAAGCATATAAGTTCAAAATCTCAATAAATGTACTCGATCAAATTATAAAGATCTTGTACGGTTTAAATCAATCTGGACGCAAGTAATTTAATCGCCTCACTGAATATTTGCTGAAAGAGAGTTACATAAATAATATTATTTGTCCATGTAAAGAAAATGTCATAAGAATTTGTTACGCTTGCTGTATACGTTGATGACATAAATCTTGTTGGAACTCCAGAAGAGCTCTAAAGGCAATTGAATATCTTAAAAAGAAAAGAATTTTAGATGAAAGATCTTGGAAAAATAAAATTTATCTTGGTCTGCAAATTAAATATTTAGCAAACGAGATCTTTATCCATCAATTTGCCTATACATAAAGGGTCTTTGAATGCTTTTACATGGACATGAGCACCCATTAAGTACATCAATGGGTGTTCAATCACTTGAAGTGAATAAGGATCCGTTCCGACCTCCAGAAGAGGATGAGGAACTCCTTGGTCCTGAAATACTCGATCTCGGTGCAATTGCTATGCACTTATGTATCTTGTTAATGCTAACAAATGTAGTGCATATCGTATTGGTTATGCAGATACAAGGTTAGAATGCATAGACTCAAATATTTGAAACAAGGTTTTCATCAGGGGGAGTAAATACGCGATGCACTCTTTTTTCCTTATTAAGGTTTTTTCCCACAGGGTTTTCCTTATAAGGTTTTTAATGAGGCACCTAGCAATGCGTATTACTAAATATGTGTGCTCTTTTTCCTTCACTAGGATTTTTCCCACGTGGTTTTTCCTAGTAAGGTTTTAATGAGGTACATTATCTTTTAATGAACATCCAAGGGGGAGTGTTATAAATATATTATATTATGGATGTTCATACTCCGTTATAAATAAGCTTCCTGAAGAAGCTTATCCGTATATGACTCCGCCGTAAATATGTTTATCTATTTAGTACTCTATTGGAAATAAGCCTCCTGAAGAAGCTTATCATTTCGGTACCCGTTTATGGATAAACATTACCTCCGGTAGAAGATTATCCATACCGGGTATAATAAGCTTATCCTTTCAATATCCGGTTATGGATAAATATTACTCTCGGTAGAAGATTATCCATAACGAGTATAATAAGCTTATCCTTTGAATATCCGGTTATGGATAAATATTACTCTCGGTAGAAGATTATCCATACCGAGTATAATAAGCTTATCCTTTCAATATCCGGTTATGGATAAATATTACTCTTAGTAGAAGATTATCCATACCGAGTATAATAAGCTTATCCTTTCAATATCCGGTTATGGATAAATATTACTCTCGGTAGAGATTATCCATACTGGGTATAATAAGCTTATCCTTTCAGTATCCGGTTATGGATAAACATTACCCCGAGTAAAAGATTATCCATACCGAATATAATGAACTTATCCATTCAGTACTCCGTTATAGATAAACATTACTCTAGATAAATATTACTCTCACTAGAAGATTATCCATATCTGGTATTGTAGCAACTTACACAACAGTTTGTAGTAGCAACTTATATAGCAGTTTGCAATAGCAGCTTACACAACATTTTCCTTTCTTCTATAAATAGAAGAATTTTCAGTTTATTATATAAATCAGTTTGAATTCGAATAATATATCAGTTTCTCTCTATACTTGTATTTACTTTACAGTCTTTATTTTATAACAATTAACTTTTTCTTAAATTTAGTCCCCACTTAATTATTGCTTTTCTCTCCTACCAAATGAGACCTGAGAGTACGTATTTTAACCTTTTTGTTGTTTCCTCGGGTAATACTAACCTATCATGTGTATAGGGTCAAAACTGACCATCAACCTTTATAATTAAGGTTGATTTCGGTTAATGTTTTTAGTAAAAGGATCCGGACCCGACGATCTCGGTAGCTCCGTAAAAAAATATGGGACTTGGACATGTGTCCGGAGTCGAAATTCAAAGTCTAGAATCCGAGTAAAAAAAGTTTTCTGTTAAATTATTTTTCTAAAATTATTAAGGAAAATGAAAATGAAAATTAATTAAAAGATTATGGTATCAGGCTCGTATTTAGTTTTCGACGCACAATATAGGTCTTAAATATGTGTTGAGCGACTGTGAGCACGTGATTTTTGCCTAACATGAATTACTCCCACAAAATCAAAACAAAAATTGTCTATTTTTTACGATGTGTGTTTTAGTGAACTTTCGTGTTATTTTTGGTAATTGTTTGCATTTATATATACGTGATTATATGTGTTTAAATTAATAAAAAATATACAAAATATGTCATGTTTTACATTTTTATCTAACTTTGAAATTAGGAGTAATTAATTTTATCTTACAAAATGAAAATCACAAAAAATAATTCATCTTTTTACATTTTTAGCATTTAAATGCTTAATTATGTGATTTATGTTTAATTGATATTTAATTGTATGTAACGATTGTTAGTATAATTAGTATTAGTTAATTTGATTTGATTTTTTTTAGTGTAGTTAGAATTTTTTTTATTTTTTTTATAAATTAGGAGTTTAAAGTAATTGAGAGGGAGGAAATAATTAAAGCTTTGTGTGAAATTCGATTTGGGCCAAATTCAATTAAATCAAGAAAGGCCCAAGACACTACCCAGTCCAAACCACCAGATCCGTCTCCCTGACCCGGCCAATACAACCCGACCCATTCCCGTTTTAATCTGGACCGTTGGTTTTCATCCATCCAACGGTCCTAATTAAATCCCTAATTAATTATACTAAACCCCCCAAACCCTATTATTCACCTTCATTTTCTCCTTCACTCTTCTCCAGCCGCCGCCAGAGACACCCCTCCCTGCTCTCCTTCTTCTTCGACCACCGGCCAGCCACCCGCCGCCACGCCAACGGCCACTCCCCCCACGAACCAGTGACGCCGTTCAACCATTTTCTCTGACTAAGCAGCGAACCAAACAACATAGCTATCTCTTCTGAGCTGCTTCGTCTTCAACATTACAATCTCCATAGCCGCCACCTCTAACTTCAACCAATAGCCGCAACACCACTCTTATCATCATTTCCGTCTCTATTTCGTACCCAAACCATCAAGCCCCAAAACGAATTGCAAGAACCCTAAATTCCGATTTAGGGATTTATTTGTTTCGGATTTTTGAGAAATTGGGGTCTAATAGACCTTAATTGATTCGTTTTCGTTTGAAAACATTTCAATTAAGGTCCGTTCGATCCCGAATACGAATTTTCTATTCTCGGCCGCTGCTTTGTTTTCAAATTGATCTCGGCCGCTGCTTTGGTTTCAAATTGATCGGAGGTACTGTTTTACTCCCTTTCTTTCCTTGTTGTTTTATTTGTTTTGATTATGGTCGTTTCGTTTGTTGATATTTCTTCGGACAGATATCAATTCTCTGTTTTTCTTCTTCATCTCTTGGGACCTTTTATTTGGTCGACTTGATTGTTTGTTATTCTTCGCCGTTTAACGAGTGATTGCGAATCGAATTCGATTCGTTGTTAATACC
This sequence comes from Nicotiana noctiflora, assembly GCA_032618575.1. Lineage (NCBI taxonomy): Eukaryota > Viridiplantae > Streptophyta > Magnoliopsida > Solanales > Solanaceae > Nicotiana > Nicotiana noctiflora. The sequence continues at coordinate 53,932 of JASVEL010002884.1, forward strand.
GTTAAGTTGTTTGATATTGAATTTATACATGCTGTCCGAAATTGTGTAGTCACTGCTTTGTCGGATTTGTTTGTCGATTACGCATATCGTAATCGGCTAATCGAATGATATAGAATATGTGTTTGCGTCGATTAGCGTCGTCGATTAGTTAGCTTCATTTTTCTTCTTTTCTCTGCTTTGGCCGAGAACACTGTTAGTGAATTGTCAATTCTAAAGTTCTGTTTTGTCTATTTGATTACCGATGTTGTTGAATACAGGTTCGCGTCGATTAGCGTCGTCGAACATTTAGTTTCGTATTTGCTTCATCTTTCTTCTCTTCTCTCGGCTTTGAGTGTTACAAATTTGTGAATTTGTTTGTCGGCTTTTTGTTGTCGATCATACATGTTGTGATTCGACTTAACGAATGTCGTCGTTTCAATTCGCAAATTTGTTGTTTGAAATTCCGGGCAGTGGTTCACTGTTTTGCTTGATTTAAAATTTTTCGGTTTGTTGTTTGTTTCAGAATGTTGAGTTGATTGTTGGATTGTTTGTTTTGAACCATTGTTGATTCTAAATTAGGTTGTGAATTGGATATAGCTGTTAGTCCATTTAAGTAGCCCTAAAATCAACCTTTAAAGTGCAATACACATGGAAATGAACTGTTAAAACTTGCTGGACAGCAGTGTATTTCATTAGTTTTGCACCTTTAGGATTTGATTAATTATAAATCCCACCTTTAGACAAATCAGGGTGGAATAATCAGAGAATGTGAGGATAATAATGAGTATTTTCAGCTTTGTTGAGTGCTTGGTCAGTTGTTAGAATCAGGATACACATGAGAGGGAATATACAATTGAAAAAGGTTTGAAAAAGGGGAATAATAGGTGTTGGACAGATCTGAAACTGAAGAAGAAAGGGTTGTTGCTTTGGATCTCTAGGCTATAAAACACAACAGAGAACTCACTGTTAAGGACACGTTTTGAGAACACACAAAAAACACTAGAAGAGAGCAACAAAAAACAGACAGAGAGCACACACTGTTACATTCTGAAAACAGACAGAGAGCACACTGTTTTGAGATACAAAAACAAACAGAGAGAACCATTCTTGAAAAACAGTGATATACTCTCTGAAAATACTCTCTGATAGTGAACACACTCAGAAAACACACACTCCCACAGAAAGTTTCACACACATACACTCACAGAGAAAGCTTAAGATTTTTTTTGAAATCTGGAAAACCATACAGATACACAGAGAGATAGACTTACTGGAAAACAGAAACACTGTTTGTTTGAAGTTTTAACTTTTGATCCTCGAGTGTTTGAGAATCAGAGAGATATAGTTTCATAACTTCTATTTCCTTCTGTGTTTTGTTGATAATTGTGTTTGGATCTGGCGGGTTCATATTTGGGATAATTTGGAATTTGTTTCGGCTAATCTAACTGTTCCATTGCCGCTAGAGTTTGGCTTTGTTTTTGGTCTCCGGTTTACTGTTTCTCTTGGGTTTCTGAGCAAGAGTTGTTACTGCTGTTACTTGTTGGTTCAAATCTGTTTGCTGCATACTGTTGCTAATTCCTCGTTTATTTCGATTCTACTTCCAGGTATTCTTCCAACTTCCATTGATGTATGAAGGAATGACTCAAAGTGTAGTGCTTAATTGAAGAAATAAAACCTGTATTCTGTTAAATTGTTGTTTATTGTCAAATATTAAATGTACAGTAGTGATAGATTGGTGTAAATGCTAGACTACATTAATGGATAGACTGTATGGATTGAACTGATTTGGATTGTATAAATGGCTATGTTCCAGATCTATATGATTACAGTGAGGAAAGCGTTAGTGTTAATTAGTTTCATTATAGTTCGATAGATGATTTATGCATTAAGAATTCCAGGGTCATCGATGTTAACTTGAATCCACTCAGAGTTTTGTATTATTAGGTTGTTGGATAAGAATCTGTAATTGATGTCGAATAGGTGTTTTAAATCATAACTAAGCAGGGTATAAGATCGAATTGGATATTAAAGTTTTGAAATAAAAATAGAGAAGTTGTTGATTAATATTTGTTGTTATTTTCCGTTTTTATTAGTTTTTGTCAAATTGTAGTTAGTTCTATATTTTGAAGAATAAATTTGTCATTTAGTCGGCTTATGAGAGAACACCTTTGTACTAATATAGAATAGCATTTTAGGCATGTAACCAATTAGGACTTTTATTTTTCTTTTAAAGATAAACTAAAAAAAAAATGTAGTCACTTTAGGATTATCCTTTTAAATAAAAAAAAATGTTACGAGCCTTGCTAAATAAAAAAATAAAATAAAATCGCGGAGCCCCTCAATAAGAATGTTCATTTTTTCTTAAAAAAAAAAATAATCAAACGCGTTAAATGATTTAAAGGAGCATATAATTTGAACATGTATTAAAATCAGATAATCTTTAGCCATTTATAATAATTGAAGCGACCGTGCTAGAACCACGGGATCCGGGGGTGCCTAACACCTTCCCTCGGGTCAACGGAATTCCTTACTTAGAATTTCTGGTTCGCAGACTTCATTTTGGAAAGTCGAAATTTCCTCGATTCGGGATTTAAATAAATCGGTGACTTGGGACACCTTATTATTCCAAGTGGCGACTCTGAAATAAATAAAATAATCCCGTTTCGAATATTGTCACTTAAATTGGAAAAACTCCCATTGCGCTCCTACCCCCGGGTAGCGGGCGCGCCAAAAGGAGGTGTGACAGCTCTGGCGACTCTGCTGGGGACACAAACCCAGAACTACTGGTTCAGGGTTTAAGAATTCGAGCTTTGAATAATTATTTTATTTGGCTTACTTATTATCTGATTCTATTACATGTTTATATTTTATATGCTAAATGTTGTTTTACCGCTTTGATATTTTGTGAACTGTATATAAATTGTGCCGATACCCATTTTTTTTTTCTTTTGAGTCTTTTGAAATATAATACCGGGCATTTGCTGGACATAGCCCGTTTTTCTCAAAGATAGTTGTGGTGCTTGGCACCCGGTGAAGGATTTTGTAGTCACACATGTTTAGGCGGAGAGTTTTGTCAATTAAGCCGGAAAGCCATGCTACCGGTGCACCGACACTCTTCGGCTCGAGTTGTCCGCTCGAGTTAAAGCCAGTCTAGACACTTTTTCCAACAGGACGATGACTTAGAATAACAAAACCTTATGCCGGATCCCCGATAGGAACGTTTATTTGCATCATGTGCATATTTGACTTAGGAGGCTCAACACAGGGGTTGGGCCTTTCTAGGACAGGTGTACCTGAAACAAAAAGACCAACTTGTTGCATCTTTTTGTGTGCATTTATTTGTTTCGATCTTATATGCCGACCGGTTTGTTAAAAAGAGGAAGAAGTGGAAAACGTCAGGGTATATAGTTAAAATAATTTTAGGAGAATAGTTAGTTCCTTGAAAATAAATTCTGAAAAAAAAAATGCAACAAATTCTGAAAAAAAAATAATAATAATAATAAAAAAAATAAAAATAAAAAATTCCAAACTAAATTTTCTTAATTTTATGAAAATAGTTAATTCTTTGAAAATAAATTCTGAAAAATTGCAAAAATTCCAAACTAAATTTTCTTAATTTTATGAAAATAGTTAATTCTTTGAAAATAAATTCTGAAAAATTGCAAAAAATTTCAAATAAATTTTCTTAATTTTATGAAAATAGTTAGTTCTTTGAAAATAATTTCTGAAAAATGAAAAAAAAAAAAAAAAATTTTCCAAATAAATTCTCTTAATTTTACGAAAATAGTTAGTTTTTTTTTAAAATAAATTCTGAAAAATGTAAAAAAAAAAAAAAATTCCAAATAAATTTTCTTAATTTTACAAAAATAGTTTAGTTTCTTTGAAAATAAATTTCCAAATAAATTTTCTTAGTTCCTTTGAAAATAATTTGTTTTAGAAATGCCGTTTAAAAAATAGTTCGTTTTCTTTTCTTAAAATGATTTAGTTCTTTTATTTTCGAACTACGCAAGTTTGATTCTCACCAAAAATGAGATACGTAGGCAACCCATATCGGGCTCAACTAATACTGATTTTTTTTAAGAAAATAAAAAATAAAAAAAAATAAAAAAAATAAAAAAAAAATATATTAGAATTAGGATTTTTGTTCTTAGTCGAGAGTTAGGAAATTTTGCAAAAATAGCCAAACGCCTCAAAAGGGGCGCCGGAGGACTAATTTTGCAAAACGGAATATAGATATCACACTGATATCCTGTTATACAGCCTTCAAATCTTCTTCAAGTGCTGAAAGGCCGTATTGACAAGATTCGTTTTTTTTATATATAATAAAAAATAAAAAAATAAAAATAAAAAAAAATAAAAAAAAATCTTAAATCCATTTTTTATCTTTTCTAGGATCAGCATGACTTCCTCGCAACGAATCGGCCAAAAAGGGTGAGAGACGAAATGCCACCTATGTTCATGGTCCAGGACAAAACCCCAGATCGGCTCCGTAAATGGTGGACTAGTTTTTCAGCTTGGGAAAGAAATCAAGTTCACAAGCATCTCAAATTTCTTCCGGACATCATGATGATAAAACCGGATAAAAATGTGATCAAAGCTTTAGTGAGTTTTTGGGACTCAACAAGCAATGTGTTCAAATTCGGGATTGTGAAATGACACCCACTTTGGAAGAATTGGGCGGACTCACAGGGCTCGGAAGAGATTTGCACAAGATGAGACCTGCAGCTCCTAGGCAGATGAGTGTGAATAACTTCTTGAAAAAGCTATGTCTCCGGCGGGTTCCCCTCGGTTGTCCGGAGAACGGTTGGGTGCCACTAGATTATCTCTACGACAGATTTGGTGATAAGGAAGGGTTTGGGAAATTCTCAAACGTCGAATTTGTTAACCAGCTAAATTATGACGCCTGGGGAGATTTAAGAATCTATGCTTTCATGATCGCTTTTTGGGAACCATGGTTTTTCCCGAACGTGGTGGACGCATCAGAATCCGTTTAGCTGCGGTGGTCTCATATCTACAGAGTAACGAGGAACACACTGTTCTTCCGATGATACTAGGAGACATCTTCCGGGCCTTAACTCGGTGCCAAGAAGGACAAGACTATTTTGAGGGTTGCAATATTTTATTACAAATGTGGTTTATAGAGCACCTCTACCATCACCCAATTGTGATAAACTTCAAAGCGGATTGGCTGAATTATATTCGCTGTCATACAAACAGAGACGCCCGTCCTGTTGTAACCTTCCAGAAGACTTGAGGACTTGGCAAGAACTCCTCGACTCTTTGAGAGCCGATCAACTTACCTGGAATTATTATTGGTTCCCTTCCGCCAAAATCATGCATATGTCGACATACCGCCCATTCTACATATTAATGGGTTTCGGGGGTTTCCAACCATATGCCCCGCTACGTGTCATGCGGCAGCTGGGAAGAGAACAGAAAAAGGCCCCAATTGAGGATATGCGATCATTTGTATGGGAATTTGTGACAGAAGAGACCCCGAGGGAGACTTATGCACGGAAGGTTTGGTTCGGTAGTCGACTCTCCGACATCAACGAAATGGTTGCCGATCGGGAACGGGGAGAAGTGAGTCTCGCTTATCTTGAATGGTTCCACAACCAACCAATACCGGAGCAAAGGTCAGAAAGGTCAGTGAAGTATGCCGTCGATTGGGAGAGAGAAATAGAAGCCAGAGTTAGAGAGGTTGAGCATGAAACAGCACAGAATTTCCAATCTTGCATCAACACTTTAAAAGAAGACAAAGGAATCCTGGAAGCGGCCATGGACATACAACAGGCTGACTTCGATCGGGAAAGGGCCGGTTGGGAGCAGGAAAGAGAAGCGCTCCAAACTCGAATTCAAGAGATGCAATTGGCCGCAGAAAGGTCAAGGAGGAGTCGGAGTGATCAAATGCTGATAAACGATTTGGAAAGAAAAGCCTTTGAACACCAAGAAGACTTGGAGAAGGCAAAAGCGGCTTTGGTTGCAATCCGAACAAAATGGAAGAGAGCGGCCCACCAAGAAGCACTCCGTCTACAACAAGTAGAGAAAGATTATGATGCGATCATCGTTGATTTGAGAAAAGCAAATGCCACTCTTAAAGAGCGAACTCTCAGGCAAGTCCAGGATGCTAAAGCAGATAGAGACCGTTGTCACAACTTGATGGCACGGATGGAAAGACAAATAGATAGGCTCTTGGACCATGTCTCCGGCAACTCTCAAGTATTAGGGGCAAAGAACGGGCACATAGGGCAGCTGCTCAGAGAAAAAGACATAATCAGAACCAGGATCAATGAGATCGGGCACTACATTACTATGAAGTGTTTGAACTGCGAACAAGTACCTCGGCCTGCCCTCTTTTCTTCAATCATGGAATGTGTCCACCAGGTCATGGCGGAATTGGGAAGTATACAGAAAGATCTCACCCCAAGAACTGCAGCAAGGCCAAACAACGCCCCCCGGGCGCAAAGATTCGAGGCGTTGGAACATGCTTAGGAGAGTCTTTTGTTTTAGAGTCTGTTTGTCCTTGTACGAGTTTTTTCTCCATTGTTGACATTTTTGCAAGTGTTTCAAGTTTAAGTTTGTTGAAATAAAATTCATGAACACTTCATCTTATGTCTATTGTTTCCGAACTACGCCCGGTCTGATTCATGCGGGGACATGATACGTAGGCAATCCACATAAGATTCGACCATCACTAAAAAATAAATAAATAAAAATAAAAATGAAAAAAAAAGGGGGGGGGGAAAGAAGTTAAGAGAAAAAGAAGATCGATACAAACCGGAATGACGCATCGCAAACGAATACATGTAGCAACATTGTCACCTGTATAAGTGCATCACACCCAACGTGAGATTACTTATCTGTTATGTTGTTTCGGACTAACCGTTTGTTTGCCAAAATTCAGGTTTTAGTAAAAGTGGTTGACTTTGCGGTAATCTGGCACCACATTCGTACTTCACAAGGTCCAAAGGAAAAGTTCGGCAGCCTGAGAGTACTCATTCCTATTTCACTAGATCAAAAAAGGGTGCCGACATGTCTTCAGAAATGCCTTTAGCAACCATTCCCGTTTCAGAGGAAAGCTCATTGACAACCATCCCGGCTACTGAGTCGGCAGCTTTGGAAGAGAATAGAATGTTGCGTTGCCGCATGCTCGAAATGTTGGACGATTGGAACAACGGGAAAGAGCCCCCGAGTCTGGTCCCTGGGTTCCCTGAAATTCTTCTCAGGTCGAGCGGTATTTCAAATACCCCCATCAATTACCCGCCTACTCTGTTCGGGTATTCCAATGCTACAAACCTCTCTGAATCACCCTCCACATCCCATCCTCGGGTGACACCACATGATACATCCGCAAGAACGTCGGTTGAATTGCCAGTTCCAATCACAACGCACCCCACCGCACATGCTCCTTTCTTCGATTCCTCATCCTTTACATTCCCGGCACCACCGCTCACACGGGACCATACCCAGGTTGCAGCCAATACATATTCTCAGCCACCTCGATATGAGTTCCTTCCGAGCCAAAATCCAAAGACCCCCGAGCAGGAGGAGATGGCAAAAAGAATGAGGAGTTTGGAACAAAGCTTTAAGAACATGCAAGGTCCGAGTGGACAGAAGAGTGTATCTTACGCCGATCTGTGCATGTTCCCGCACGTCCATTTGCCATCAGGTTTTAAGACACCAAAGTTCGAAAAGTACAACGGACATGGCGACCCCATTGCTCATTTGAAGAAATACTGCAATCAATTGAGGGGTGCCGGCGGCAAAGAAGAATTGTTGATGGCGTACTTCGGAGAGAGTTTGGTCGGAATAGCATCGGAGTGGTATATGGATCAAGACATATCTCGATGGCACATCTGGGATGATCTGGCCAGAGATTTTGTAAAACAATTCCAATACAACATCGATATTGCGCCGGACGGGAATTCTCTATCGAACTTAAAAAAGAAGCCCTCAGAAAGCTTCAGAGAATATGCCATCAAGTGGCGAGAGCAAGCGTCCAGGGTGAAACCCCCATGGACGAAATTGAAATGGTCACGACTTTTCTCCAAGCTCAAGAGCTCGATTACTTCCAAAATATGATGTCGGCAATGGGAAAACCTTTCGCCGAAGCTATCAAAATCGGAGAAATGGTAGAAAATGGCTTGAAAACAGGGCGAATTTTGAGCCAAGCGGCCATTCGGGCAACTTCCCAAGCCATTCAAGGCGGGTCTGGAGGGATGCCCCGAAGCAAGAAGAAAGAAGAATCTGCTATGGCAGCGGTAGAAGACAGGAGATATCGAACCTCAAGGCAGGTATTCTCCGACAAGGTCCCCCAACATTACTATCCACATCACGGCATGGCTTATGCTCCTCCGCCTCCACCCTATGCAGTCATGAACATTCAACCTTTGGCACGGCCGCAGCCACCAGCCAACAGAAATCCACCTCCATTCCAGAGAAACCAACCTCCTTACCCAAACAAGTATAATCCACGGCCAAATAACGCTCGCCACCGTGAGCAACCCAAAACGAGCTTTACACCGATTGGGGAGCCGTATTCCACTCTTTTCCCAAAACTCGGGCAAGAAAACCTATTGCAGCCTGTTCCGCAGAACAGGCAGAATCCAGACTCTCCTGCCTACCAGAGGGGGATATACTGTGCATATCATTCAGGTGTTGAAGGACACAGTACTGACAATTGTTGGACGTTAAAGAAGGCAGTGCAAGAATTGATCAATCAAGGGAAGATCGTCTTCGCAGATGAAGACATCCCAAATGTGACAAACAACCCATTACCAGCCCACAACAACGGACCGGTGATTGGGATGATTTGTGACGACAAAGAATTTGACCCAGCTTTGAAAGCGATAATCGCCATCGCCAACATAGAGAAGCGTCCTGAGGCTACCCCGAAACAAGAGAAAATGGGGAAAAAGGTTGAAGTTCTTGAAACCAAATCCGAAAAGACGATTGAATTGAAAGCATCGTCTCAGAAGGGCGGAGTCCTTTACCTCCCACGAGGTAGAGTGGAAAAACCATTGTCCATAGGTGCCCCCAAGAAGTTCCATTTAAAGAGAGAAACATCAATGTATGTACCAAAGGGAACTTATGTGGCTCGAAAACCAGATGAACCTGTGGTTATTGCACGCGTGCAACAAAAACCAATGACAGATCCATCCGCAGTACCCTGGAGCTACCAACGAACGCTTGTTATGCGCAAAGGGAAAGAGATCGTGGGAAATTCATCTGAGAGTGTCTTAGGACAGAAGTACTTAAACACACAGGAGGTAAATAACGCCACACAAAGGCGTTTCCCGTCGAAGAAACCTGTAAGTGCTGAAGAGGCGGAGGTCTTTTTTCAAAAGATGCAAATGCCTGATTATGAGGTGATAGACCAACTGCGTAAATGCCCAGAGCAGATGTCGATGTTGTCCCTTCTAATGAAGTCTACTGAACATCAAAAGGTCTTGCTAAAAGCTTTGAATGAGGCATACGTGCCTATTGAGACTTCATCCGAACAACTTGAAAGGATGACAGAAAGATTCTTCGCGATCAATCAGATTTCCTTCAGTAAAGCTGATTTGCCTTTGGAGGGTGCCGCCCACAACAAAGCTTTGCATTTGACTGTCAAAAGCGAAGGCTACTATATGAAGAGGGTCATGGTTGATGGGGGTTCGGGGGTGGACATATGCCCACTTTCCACTTTAGGCCGCATAGGAATCGGAGCTGAAAGGATTCGGCCTAACAACATATGTGTGCGAGCTTTTGACGGTGTGAAAAGAGATACTGTCGGAGAGATTGATGTAATTATGACCATCGGCCCAGTGGACTTCGAAGTGACATTCCAAGTTTTGGATATGGACACTTCTTACAATTTTCTTCTAGGGAGACCATGGATTCATGCGGCCGGAGCTGTGCCCTCTACCCTCCATCAGATGTTGAAATTTGAGCACAAGGGACAAGAGATCGTGGTCCACGGGGAAGATGAGCAATCAATTTACCGAGATCCATCCATACCTTGCTTGGAAGCGGAAGCGGGAAGCGAAAACATTGTCTATCAAGCTTTCGAGATTGTGTTGGCGGATCAACACGAAGAAGGGAACCCTCTCCCCCAACCTTTTTTGTCTAATGCCTCCATCATGGTGGCAAAAGAAATAATTAAACATGGCTTCCAGCCAGGAAAAGGTTTGGGAAAGTCCCTACAAGGAGTGCCGAAGCTGATAACTTTACCTGTAGCTGAAAAGTTTTTCGGAGTGGGCTTTCGCCCAACCCCTGAAGATGAAAGATGGGCCAAAAAGAGAAAGGAGAAAGGATGGGTTTTGCCGCAACCATTGCCGCATCTGTACCAAACTTTTGTCCAACCAAGGTACAGTGAAGAAGAAGAAGACGAGGTCTTTACAGCGGAGGAAATTGAAGACATATGCGGGGCCATGAGGCAAATGCTCTATGATGTTAATATGGTCCAATCGGGAGAAGGAACAAGCACCGCTGAGGTGCTGTATGTGGGCCCTGAAGCTAAATTGCAAAATTGGAAAGCCACACCCTTCCCAATCAGGCGGGAGTTCGGGTAGATTTGTCCTGTCATTTTTCCTTCATCACAAGTTACTTCAGGACGTAGCTTGGATGTTTTTCTTTGTTTTCTTGTATTTTTGGTTTCTCCGATGTAATTTTGTTTGTTTTCAGAAAATTCCAAGAAAATAAAATAAATATTTCCTTACTTTTGCACTCTTTCTAATTTTTGTTATTTATTCTTCCTTTTCAGTCCTAATAATGCGGCTTTAAATAACATGACATGCTTGCGGAACTCATGCTCAAATCCGAACATGCCACCTAATCTTGAAATAATGAACCAAGAACCGGAATACGATGAAGACGAGGCTTTTAGGGAAATAAATCGAGAATTGGAACATTTCGAGAATAAACCTAAGCCAAACTTGAATGACACCGAACCGGTTAATCTGGGAACTGATGAAGAGGTCCGAGAGACCAAGATAAGCATCCACACAGATGAGAAAACACGAGATGCAATAATCCAACTTTTGTTTGAATTTAAAGACGTGTTTGCTTGGTCTTACGATGATATGCCGGGATTAGGAGCTGATCTAGTGGTGCACAAATTACCAATCTACCCTGACTGTCGCCCAGTGCAACAGAAGCAAAGAAAGTTCAAGACTGACATCAGTGATAAAATCAAAGAAGAAATCACTAAGCAGTTGAAAACGGGGGTAATTCGAGTGGTACAATACACCACGTGGTTGGCTAATGTTGTGCCCGTGCCAAAGAAAGATGGAAAAACTCGAGTATGTGTTGACTACCGAGATTTGAATAAAGCGAGTCCCAAAGATAACTTTCCTTTACCGAACATCCACATCCTTGTTGATAACTGTGCCAAACATGAGATACAGTCATTTGTGGATTGTTATGCGGGATATCATCAAGTGTTGATGGATGAAGAGGACGCCGAGAAGACCGCTTTTACCACACCTTGGGGGACTTACTGTTACAGAGTCATGCCGTTCGGTTTGAAAAATGCAGGAGCAACATACATGAGAGCTATGACTGCCATTTTCCACGACATGATGCATTAGGAAATAGAGGTGTACGTGGACGATGTGATCATCAAATCCAGAACTCAAGGCGATCATGTGCGAGACTTGAGGAAATTCTTTGAGAGGTTGCGGAAATACGATTTGAAATTGAATCCGACCAAATGCGCTTTTGGAGTCCCGTCAGGTAAACTTTTGGGTTTCATAGTCAGTAGAAGAGGTATTGAATTAGATCCCACAAAGATAAAATCCATCCAGGATTTACCTCCCCCCAGAACAAAGAAAGATGTAATGAGTCTTCTAGGCCGACTGAACTACATCAGTAGGTTCATCGCTCAGTTGACTTCCACATGTGAACCCATATTCAAATTGTTGAAGAAAGATGCTGCAATCAAATGGACAACCGAATGCCAAGAAGCTTTTGACAAGATCAAAGAATATTTGTCAAACCCTCCAGTCTTAGTCCCGCCAGAGCCAGGGAGACCTCTTTTCTTGTATTTAACAGTCTTGGAAAACTCTTTTGGTTGTGTTCTCGGACAACGTGATGCGGCAGAGAAGAAAGAGCAAGCAATTTACTACCTGAGCAAGAAATTCACTAGTTATGAGGTCAAGTACACTTTGCTGGAAAGAACGTGTTGTGCTTTAACTTGGGTCGCTCCGAAATTGAGACACTACCTCCAAGCCCATACGACTCACCTCATTACTCGGTTGGATCCTTTGAAGTATATATTCCAGAAACCGATGCCCACCGGAAGATTGGCAAAGTGGCAAATCCTGCTCACCGAGTTTGACATAGTCTATGTCACTCGCACGGCAATGAAGGCCCAAGCATTGGCAGACCATTTGGCCGAGAACCCGATCGACGAAGAATATCAACCATTGAATACCTACTTTCCTGATGAAGAGGTAAATACGACAGAAGTTGCTTCGGAAGACAGTCATGCTTGGAAAATGTTTTTCGATGGAGCGGTAAACGCTAAAGGTGTAGGGATTGGGGCAATCTTGATCTCTCCTGCTGGTCAGCATTATCCGGCCACGGCTAGGCTCCGTTTCTTCTGCACAAACAATACGGCTGAGTATGAAGCTTGTATCATGGGTATGAACATGGCAATTGATCAAGGTGTCGAAGATTTGTTGATCATGGGAGATTCAGATCTAATTATCAAACAATCTCAAGGTGAATGGGAAACTTGGGACGTTAAACTCCTCCCTTATCGACAGCACGTGAACCTTCTTGGCAAGCGATTTGCATCGATAGAGTTCAGGTATATCCCACGATGTCACAATGAACTGGCTGATGCACTTGCCACTTTAGCTTCAATGCTACCTTATCCGGGCAACGCCCATGTCAATCCCTTGGAAATTCAAATCAGGGAAAGCCACGGTTATTGCAATGCAATCGAAGAAGGACCGAGCGTCAAGCCATGGTATTACGATATCGGGAGATTTCTGAAAACGCAAGAATACCCAGAACATGCTACTGGAGATCAAAAGAGGACCATTAGGAGACATGCAGGTGGTTTCTTTTTGAGCGGCGAGGTCATGTATAAAAGAACCCCGGATCTTAACCTTTTAAGGTGTGTTGATGCCGAAGAAGCAGGAAGAATCATGCACGAAGTACATGCAGGAGTATGCGGGCCTCATATGAATGGGTATGTCTTAGCCAAGAAAATCCTTCGAGCAGGTTATTATTGGATGACCATGGAGAAAGATTGTTTCGGTTTTGTCCAAAAATGCCATCAATGTCAGGTACATGGAGATCTGATTCACGCACCTCCAACTGAGTTGCATCCTATGTCAGCGCCGTGGCTATTTGTCGCTTGGGGAATGGATGTCATCGGCCCGATTGAGCCGAAAGCTTCGAATGGACACCGATTCATATTGGTGGCTATCGACTACTTCACAAAATGGGTCGAAGCCGTCACTCTCAAATCAGTCACCAAGAAAGCGGTGGTGGATTTTGTACACTCAAATCTTATCTGTCGTTTTGGTATACCCGCAACTATCATCACGGACAATGCTGCGAATTTGAACAGTCATTTGATGGAAGAAATATGCGAGCAATTCAAAATAACGCATAGGAACTCCACCCCTTATCGGCCCAAAGCCAATGGTGCCGTGGAAGCAGCAAACAAAAACATTAAGAAGATTTTGAGAAAGACAATCCAAAGTTCTAGACAATGGCATGAACAATTACCGTTCGCTTTATTGGGATACCGTACTACAGTACGCACATCGGTGGGAGCAACTCCATACCTGCTAGTCTATGGAACTGAGGCTGTGATACCGGCAGAGGTAGAAATTCCTTCACTTCGTACAATTGTTGAAGCAGAGATTGAAGATAGCGAGTGGGTTAAGACTCGTTTGGAGCAATTAACTTTGATCGATGAAAAGCGAATGGTTGCAGTCTGTCACGGACAACTGTACCAACAAAGAATGGCTCGTGCTTACAACAAGAAAGTACGACCGAGAAATTTCGAAGTAGGTCAGTTGGTTTTAAGACGCATTCTTCCACATCATGAGGAAGCGAAAGGAAAATTCGCTCCTAATTGGAAAGGACCATACATCATTAGGAAGATACTGCCAAGAGGAGCATTATACTTGGGAGACATGGAAGGAAAAGATCCTGAAACGGCTGTGAATGCAGATGCTGTGAAAAGGTATTATGTCTGAACTTGCTTCAATGAGGTCCTCACAAGTCGAAATGATTGAAGGCTTTTATTCCCGCTACCCAAACACTACCAACCCTTTTGTAAGCCCTTTGAGCCGGCTACCTTCTTTTGGCTACCCTCTTTGGAATCCAAACCAAACCAAAAAAAAAAAAAAAAAAAAAAAAAAAAAAAAAAAAAAAAAAAAAAAAAAAAAACGTTCTGACTTGATTCCGAAAGGATACGTAGGCAACCTCTCCCTGAGGTTCAGTCACACCAAATCAAAAATCCCGGTTTCCCAAAAAATGAAACTGGGGCAGATGATATTTTTGATTCGGTTTAAGATCCGTCAAGATGATTCCAAAGTTGTAATTTTGTTTACAATTCTTGTTACCCGAACCGAGTACGATTCCTTCAAGATCGATTGAAAGTTGTGAAAATATCATTGTTACGATCCGGGGTTCCTGGAATGAAAAGAAATAAAATGAGAGAGTCTTATTGGTGAAAACCTTCGGGCACCATAAGACGATGGAAGTAGATAAATAAAATGAGAGAGTCTTATTGGTGAAAACCTTCGGGCACCATAAGACGATGGAAGTAGAGAAATACAAAATGAGAGAGCCTGTTGGTAAAAACTCGCAAAGAGTGCTATCCGGCGATGGTAAGAAGAGAAATGAGAGAGGTCGATTGGCGAAAACCCGCAAAGGGCGCTATCAACCGAAAAGTTTGTTTCACCACGAGAGGTCCTGGCACGGCTCCTTAGCTCGGAAATATAGACCCGTTTTGGTTCATAAGAAAATAGGAGTTTTGTGAAGATCAAGCATCTAGTCCGAGGAGCATGTCATGTTGGTTAAAGTCAGCGTATACCTCAGATAAGTCCTTCTTTTCTCCCTCGAAAGGGACTCCTCTATCTTTGATACGTTTTTCCATTCTTTGATTCATTCTTCTTCTTTGAATCCCTTTCGGTTTAATTTTAATTCTGAAAATATTACAAAGGAAGGTGACGGGACCAGTTTTACAGGACTCCGCCTGGTAAAGAAGAAAAAAAAAACAGCCTCAGTGGTGTATTGTTACAATCCACGATTGGATCGTAATGATCGATTGTTTCCAAAGGAAAAGAGTTTTAGAAAGGAAACGGAAATCAAAGGTTAAGGTCTTAGAAGAGACAGAATAAGGCAGAAGGATAGAACCTACACGGAAAATCCCCATGGAATTCCGGGAATGAACCCGGTCAGTTCGAAAGAAAGTCATCCCAAAGACAATTGGTAGCAAACTTCTCAATGGAAATGGGGAAACGATCAAGCAATGAAGATAACCAAGGCCGCAAAGCCAACCACTTTTTCAACTGATAAAATGTTCTTTGTTGAAAGCAGGTCTGTTTAATTGTGCAAGAAGAAAGTACAACTCGAACAAGTGAAATACGCAAGCTTTGAAATGGCTTTGGAACAAAGAAAACACATAAAAAGGTAAGTTTCTTTTCAGAGGTTTATCCTATGCATTTGTTGATGGTTAAAAAAGAACGCCTAAAAGAAGGCCAAAAAAAATGAAAGAAAAGAAAATGAAAACTCCGAAAAGAGAATCAAATCATATCAGTCCAATATCTGTTTGGACCCCGGTCGAAAAAACCGAGGGTCTTTCCGGCCAGAAAGCCGTGAAAATTTTATCCCCGGTCGAAAACCGAGGATCTCCCGGTCGAAAACCGCTGAGCCATTTACTTTTACCCCGACCAAAAACCGAGGATCGCGACGGCCAAAAAACCGTTAGATATTGTTTGAATTCGACCGAAAGCCGTGAAACTTTTATCCCGGTCGAAAACCGAGGATCTCCCGATCGAAAACTGGGGAGCCATTTACTTTACCCCGACCAAAAAACCGAGGATCCGACGGCCAAAAACCGTTAGATATTGTTTGAATTCCGGCCGAAAGCCGTGAAACTTTTCTTCCCGGTCGAGAAACCGAGGATCTCCCGGTCGAAAACTTGCGAGCCATTTACTTTTACCCGACCAAAAACCGAGGATCCGACGGCCAAAAACCGTTAGATATTGTTTGAATTCCGCCGAAAGCCGTGAAACTTTTATCCCGGTCGAAAAACCGAGGATCTCCCGGTCAGAAAACTGCGAGCCATTTACTTTTACCCCGGCCAAAAACCGAGGATCCGACGGCCAAAAACCGTTAGATATTGTTTGAATTCCGGCCGAAAGCCGTGAAACTTTTATCCCGGTCAGAAAACCGAGGATCTCCCCAGTCAGAAAACTGCGGAGCCATTTACTTTTACCCCGGCCAAAAAACCGAGGATCTGACGACCAAAAAACCGTTAGATATTGTTTGAATTCCGGCCAGAAAGCCGTGAAACTTTTATCCCGGTCAGAAAACCGAGGATCTCCCAGTCAGAAAACTGCGGAGCCATTTACTTTTACCCGGCCAAAAAACCGAGGATCTGACGGCCAAAAAACCGTTAGATATTGTTTGAACTCCGGCCGGAAAGCCGCGCAACTTTTATCCCCGGTCAGAAAACCGAGGATCTCCCGGTCAGAAACTCGCGGAGCCATTTACTTTTACCCGGCCAAAAACCGAGGATCCGACGACCAAAAAACCGTTAGATATTGTTTGAATTCGGCCGGAAAGCCGTGAAACTTTTATCCCGGTCGAAACCGAGGATCTCCCAGTCAGAAAACTGCGGAACCATTTACTTTTACCCCGGCCAAAAAACCGAGGGTCTGACGGCCAAAAAACCGTTAGATATTGTTTGAATTCCGGCCAGAAAGCCGTGAAACTTTCATCCCGGTCAGAAAACCGAGGATCTCCCAGTCAGAAAACTGCGGAGCCATTTACTTTTACCCCGGCCAAAAAACCGAGGATCTGACGGCCAAAATCGTTAGATATTGTTTGAATTCCGGCCAGAAAGCCGTGAAACTCTTCTACAAAATCCCGGCCAGAAAGCCGTTTGAACCTTTGTGAAACCATGACTTTCTTACCCAATGCCAAAGAGTCTTTTAATCACTTTCTGTGTCACAACTAACTCACGAAATTTTCCTAGCAAAACTGGGGCAGAAAAATTTCGTTCGTTTGTTTGTTTTGTTGTCTAAATAGGTTTGACCTCGGGATGCAAGGATCGAGATAACCTACAAATGGAACATCAATCCAGAGTGAAGAAAAGAAGAAAAGAACCGAAAGAAAAGATTTCAAACGTTGGAGTAAACAAAGGCGCGGATTGCTCAGAAGGTGATTGAAGTAACAAGCTCCGCCGACTCGTTTCACTCAATGTTACAGAAATAAACAAACACGTACAGCTTGTGGAGCATCAAGATTCGGATCGAGGTCTACCGCAAATCAGCTAAGATTCAAAATCAAGTTTTCAAGAGAATCATAGATAGGAATCTTGTAACTCATAGTTTGATAGCATAGCTAGTTCAGCTTTGATTTCTTTTGGAGTAATAAGGAGGTCAGTAAGCAGTAAGCAGCAACAACAGCAACGGTAGCAACAGTAACAACAAAGTGTCGGTCCACGGTAGTCCCAGCTACCAAAACTTCCCGAACTACATTGACCTGATTCCTGTTTAGCCCAGGATATGTAGGAGGCCTCCGAAGCAAAGGCTCGGTCAAACTTTTTTAAAATGCTTCCAATTACGAGATTCATCGTCAAATATCAAGCTTTTTTTATGCTCTAAGCAAACAGAAGTTATATACATGATTAATCGACTTTGTCACTGTGAGCACGTGATTTTTGCCTAACATGAATTACTCCCACAAAATCAAAACAAAAATTGTCTATTTTTTACGATGTGTGTTTTAGTGAACTTTCGTGTTATTTTTGGTAATTGTTTGCATTTATATATACGTGATTATATGTGTTTAAATTAATAAAAAATATACAAAATATGTCATGTTTTACATTTTTATCTAACTTTGAAATTAGGAGTAATTAATTTTATCTTACAAAATGAAAATCACAAAAAATAATTCATCTTTTTACATTTTTAGCATTTAAATGCTTAATTATGTGATTTATGTTTAATTGATATTTAATTGTATGTAACGATTGTTAGTATAATTAGTATTAGTTAATTTGATTTGATTTTTTTTAGTGTAGTTAGAATTTTTTTTATTTTTTTTATAAATTAGGAGTTTAAAGTAATTGAGAGGGAGGAAATAATTAAAGCTTTGTGTGAAATTCGATTTGGGCCAAATTCAATTAAATCAAGAAAGGCCCAAGACACTACCCAGTCCAAACCACCAGATCCGTCTCCCTGACCCGGCCAATACAACCCGACCCATTCCCGTTTTAATCTGGACCGTTGGTTTTCATCCATCCAACGGTCCTAATTAAATCCCTAATTAATTATACTAAACCCCCCAAACCCTATTATTCACCTTCATTTTCTCCTTCACTCTTCTCCAGCCGCCGCCAGAGACACCCCTCCCTGCTCTCCTTCTTCTTCGACCACCGGCCAGCCACCCGCCGCCACGCCAACGGCCACTCCCCCCACGAACCAGTGACGCCGTTCAACCATTTTCTCTGACTAAGCAGCGAACCAAACAACATAGCTATCTCTTCTGAGCTGCTTCGTCTTCAACATTACAATCTCCATAGCCGCCACCTCTAACTTCAACCAATAGCCGCAACACCACTCTTATCATCATTTCCGTCTCTATTTCGTACCCAAACCATCAAGCCCCAAAACGAATTGCAAGAACCCTAAATTTCGATTTAGGGATTTATTTGTTTCGGATTTTTGAGAAATTGGGGTCCAATAGACCTTAATTGATTCGTTTTCGTTTGAAAACATTTCAATTAAGGTCCGTTCGATCCCTAATACGAATTTTCTATTCTCGGCCGCTGCTTTATTTTCAAATTGATCTCGGCCGCTGCTTTGGTTTCAAATTGATCGGAGGTACTGTTTTACTCCCTTTCTTTCCTTGTTGTTTTATTTGTTTTGATTATGGTCGTTTCGTTTGTTGATATTTCTTCGGACAGATATCAATTCTCTGTTTTTCTTCTTCATCTCTTGGGACCTTTTATTTGGTCGACTTGATTGTTTGTTATTCTTCGCTGTTTAACGAGTGATTGCGAATCGAATTCGATTCGTTGTTAATACCGTTAAGTTGTTTGATATTGAATTTATACATGCTGTCCGAAATTGTGTAGTCACTGCTTTGTCGGATTTGTTTGTCGATTACGCATATCGTAATCGGCTAATCGAATGATATAGAATATGTGTTTGCGTCGATTAGCGTCGTCGATTAGTTAGCTTCATTTTTCTTCTTTTCAATGCTTTGGCCGATAACACTGTTAGTGAATTGTCAATTCTAAAGTTCTGTTTTGTCTATTTGATTACCGATGTTGTTGAATACAAGGTTCGCGTCGATTAGCGTCGTCGAACATTTAGTTTCGTATTTGCTTCATCTTTCTTCTCTTCTCTCGGCTTTGAGTGTTACAAATTTGTGAATTTGTTTGTCGGCTTTTTGTTGTCGATCATACATGTTGTGATTCGACTTAACGAATGTCGTCGTTTCAATTCGCAAATTTGTTGTTTGAAATTCCAGGCAGTGGTTCACTGTTTTGCTTGATTTCAAATTTTTCGGTTTGTTGTTTGTTTCAGAATGTTGAGTTGATTGTTGGATTGTTTGTTTTGAACCATTGTTGATTCTAAATTAGGTTGTGAATTGGATATAGCTGTTAGTCCATTTAAGTAGCCCTAAAATCAACCTTTAAAGTGCAATACACATGGAAATGAGTTGTTAAAACTTGCTGGACAGCAGTGTATTTCATTAGTTTTGCACCTTTAGGATTTGATTAATTATAAATCCCACCTTTAGACAAATCAGGTTGGAATAATCAGAGAATGTGAGGATAATAATGAGTATTTTCAGCTTTGTTGAGTGCTTGGTCAGTTGTTAGAATCAGGATACACATGAGAGGGAATATACAATTGAAAAAGGTTTGAAAAAGGGGAATAATAGGTGTTGGACAGATCTGAAACTGAAGAAGAAAGGGTTGTTGCTTTGGATCTCTAGGCTATAAAACACAACAGAGAACTCACTGTTAAGGACACGTTTTGAGAACACACAAAAAACACTAGAAGAGAGCAACAAAAAACAGACAGAGAGCACACACTGTTACATTCTGAAAACAGACAGAGAGCACACTGTTTTGAGATACAAAAACAAACAGAGAGAACCATTCTTGAAAAACAGTGATATACTCTCTGAAAATACTCTCTGATAGTGAACACACTCAGAAAACACACACTCCCACAGAAAGTTTCACACACATACACTCACAGAGAAAGCTTAAGATTTTTTTTGAAATCTGGAAAACCATACAGATACACAGAGAGATAGACTTACTGGAAAACAGAAACACTGTTTGTTTGAAGTTTTAACTTTTGATCCTCGAGTGTTTGAGAATCAGAGAGATATAGTTTCATAACTTCTATTTCCTTCTGTGTTTTGTTGATAATTGTGTTTGGATCTGGCGGGTTCATATTTGGGATAATTTGGAATTTGTTTCGGCTAATCTAACTGTTCCATTGCCGCTAGAGTTTGGCTTTGTTTTTGGTCTCCGGTTTACTGTTTCTCTTGGGTTTCTGAGCAAGAGTTGCTACTGCTGTTACTGTTGGTTCAAATCTGTTTGCTGCATACTGTTGCTAATTCCTCGTTTATTTCGATTCTACTTCCAGGTATTCTTCCAACTTCCATTGATGTATGAAGGAATGACTCAAAGTGTAGTGCTTAATTGAAGAAATAAAACCTGTATTCTGTTAAATTGTTGTTTATTGTCAAATATTAAATGTACAGTAGTGATAGATTGGTGTAAATGCTAGACTACATTAATGGATAGACTGTATGGATTGAACTGATTTGGATTGTATAAATGGCTATGTTCCAGATCTATATGATTACGGTGAGGAGAGCGTTAGTGTTAATTAGTTTCATTATAGTTCGATAGATGATTTATGCATTAAGAATTCCAGGGTCATCGATGTTAACTTGAATCCACTCAGAGTTTTGTATTATTAGGTTGTTGGATAAGAATCTGTAATTGATGTCGAATAGGTGTTTTAAATCATAACTAAGCAGGGTATAAGATCGAATTGGATATTAAAGTTTTGAAATAAAAATAGAGAAGTTGTTGATTAATATTTGTTGTTATTTTCCGTTTTTATTAGTTTTTGTCAAATTGTAGTTAGTTCTATATTTTGAAGAATAAATTTGTCATTTAGTCGGCTTATGAGAGAACACCTTTGTACTAATATAGAATAGCATTTTAGGCATGTAACCAATTAGGACTTTTATTTTTCTTTTAAAGATAAACTAAAAAAAAAATGTAGTCACTTTAGGATTATCCTTTTAAATAAAAAAAAAAATGTTACGAGCCTTGCTAAATAAAAAAATAAAATAAAATCGCGGAGCCCCTCAATAAGAATGTTCATTTTTTCTTAAAAAAAAAATAATCAAACGCGTTAAATGATTTAAAGGAGCATATAATTTGAACATGTATTAAAATCAGATAATCTTTAGCCATTTATAATAATTGAAGCGACCGTGCTAGAACCACGGGATCCGGGGGTGCCTAACACCTTCCCTCGGGTCAACAGAATTCCTTACTTAGAATTTCTGGTTCGCAGACTTCATTTGAAAAGTCGTAATTTTCCTCGATTCGGGATTTAAATAAATCGGTGACTTGGGACACCTTATTATTCCAAGTGGCGACTCTGAAATAAATAAAATAATCCCGTTTCGAATATTGTCACTTAAATTGGAAAAACTCCCATTGCGCTCCTACCCCCGGGTAGCGGGCGCGCCAAAAGGAGGTGTGACAAGCGCTTTATGTGAAGTTTGGTCGAAATCGGACGTCATTTGACGTATTTCGGACCTAATTATCTAAAGTTAGAAGTTTATGAAGTTAGAAATGAAAATTATGATTTTGAGGTTTGATTCATTGATTTTGATGTTGTTTTGGCGATTTGATCGCTCGAGTAAGTTTGTAGGATGTTATTGAGTTAGTGTGTATGATTGGTTAGGAGCACCGAGGGCTCGGGTGTGAATCAGAGGTGGTTCGGAGTGTTTTTACACTTAGAATGGTAGCAAATTTCCCAGATAATTTGTCCTTCGCGAACGCGGCTTCAGGATTGCGTTCGCAGTGCCCTGTCAACTTCCTCTTCTGTGTTTGCTGCCCTCTTTCCGCGTTCGCGTAGCCCCTTCAAACCCTTCAACGCGTTCACATCTATCTACTCGCGTTCGCGTAGGCCATTTTAGGGCCCCAGCTTTCCTTCTTCGCGTTCACGTGCTCTCAATCGGGAACGTGATGCCCCCAGTTCTTCATCATCGTGAATGCGTCCTTGATGTTGCGATCGCGAAGGGTAAATCCCTTCAGTGATTTTTTAAGGTTCAAAACAATAGCAGCACAAGATTTTTCTCATTTTTCCATACGAAGTCTTCTCCCTAACACCTCCATTGGTGATTTTGATAAGCCCTTTCCTCCATAGCTTCTTAGGTAAGTGTTCTTAACTTCATTCTCTTTTAATTTATTCATCAAATTACTAATTTTCTAGCCCTAAATCATGAATTCAAAGTAGAAATTAAGGGTTTTGGGTAGAGTTAGGGATTTGGGAATTTTGGGTGATTCAACCTCAATTTGAGGGTTGAATCTTAAAATAAATTATATATTTGAACTCGTGGGTTATGGGTGACTAGGTTTTGGTCCGAGCCTCGTGTTTGGACCATGTGGTCCCGGTGTTAAATTTTGGTATTTTTGAAAAAATGCTGGAAAGCTCATTTCTAGGTTGTAGGATTATGTTTTTGAGCCTTTGTTGATATTATTGATTTAATTATGCCTAGATACCATTATTTCGGAGTTGGATTGTAGAGGAAAGGCGGTATTGGAGGGTTGATTTATATTCTTTTGACCGAGGTAAATGTTTGATCTAATTTTGGCTCGAGGGAATAAGATTAGAGACTTATTAATTGCTATTTGCTAAATGACTGAGTCGGTGTATAGGCATGATAACGAGTATCTATACATCGGTGTCTAGCATGACCGTGGGTCTTTGTTGGTACTCATTTTGGTATATTTTGGGACTCTTCCATGCTAATTACTGATTTCCACATAATGTGAAGATTGAGGATTAATTATGAATTTGTGAATTCTTTGGAGCGTTGGCTCGAACGATAAATATACCATTGAGTAAGAAATGAAAGAATTGAAAAGAGATGGGTAGTGCACCCGGAGGATATACCGTAACTGCATGACCTAGAGCCTGAGTAGTAGGGGTTTATGCTCCCCCTCCTACCTGCGAAGTAGCTGGGTCTGCTGGAAATAAACCAGCCTGAGTCATAGTGTCCATGAACCGAAGCATGCAACCCATGACCTCCTGAAATCCTGACGTAGTCATGAAATCCACCGGAGTAGGCACAGCTGCGGGCACCTCGCCCTGCTCCTCAACAATGGGATCCCCTATAGGATCTGCTGGTGGTGCATCTAGAATAGCTCTGGGACGCCTTCATCCCCTACTGCGGGCTAGCGCCCTCCCCCGGCCTTTGGCAATGGGGGGAGCAGCTCCTTCCGGGTCCGGAATGTCCGCGGTACGAGTCCTCACCATCTGTGAGAGAATAGAAGAGGGAAATTTAGCACAATGACCAATGCACCATAGAAATGAACAAAAAGTAGTTTTTCCTAGTACCCTATAGCCTCTCGAAGATAAATACAGACGTCTCTGTACGGATCTACAAGACTCTATTAGGTTTGCCCATAACCTGTGAGACCTACGCGAACCTAGTGCTCGGATACCATGTTGTCACAACCCTAATAGGTCATGATGACGCCCGACACCATTTGTTAGACCAACCAACGCAGAAGTATAATTAAATTCACGTTTTACCTTTGCCAAATACCACTATAATAGATTCTTTTTCAATTTAAGGTTAAAAACCAGTTAAGATCAATAATGTATAAAAAAGTAATATAACCCAAAATAAATGTCTACCACTGTATGTGCCAGAACCTCGTGTCACAAGCTACGGGCAGCTAGTAGAATATACACAAAATAATGATACCGTATCCTACTATCTGAATTAGGATAGGAAGAAACAATAAAATTACAAAGGAAGACTTCTTTGGCTGCGGATCAACATGAAAGGAAAGAAGCTCACCGTAGAAGTCCCAGACGTGCTCACTGATACACACCAGATTGATGTCCGGATCCACCTACCTCAAATCCTGTAAATTTAAGTACAGAGCGTAGCATGAGTACATAAACAACATGTACCCAGTAAGTATCACATCTAATCTCGATAAAGTAGAGACGAGAAATCGAATCGATACTTACTAAGGTCAATTAATATACATATAAGTATAATGTGTTCTAATCATGAAAATTACAAGCATCAACAGTTTATGGCAAGTGGTATAAGTCAGGTACTTCGTTGCGTCAAGTTTATAATTTATCATTTGATATATAAGTATAAGCTTTCCCACAAGTAACATGCGCACATAGTACCGAGGCAACGGCCCGAACCAATAGAAAGAAACTATGCACTTGCCGAGGGTCGACGGCGCGCCTATAGATGCATCTATTCATACCAAGGCGATCAGTCCAATCCCCAAATAAGGATAAAATATCAAGTTCATACACATGGCACATAAATGGTCAAAAATACCAAGCCAAACTTAAGTAACTATACAAGTATGCTCTTATTCCCCTTTTAAGTCTCTAGTACACTAAATGTTCATAATAACAAGTTAACATAAGAGATATATTTAATAGGTATGTTGTGGGTCCTAAGCTACCCGGACATTTAACATAGTAGTAGCTATGTACGGTCTCTCGTCACCTAGCGCGTGCGTAGTCCCCGCATTTAGCAAGAAATACTCAATCATTAATCCGATGGGGATAATTCTCTCTTATGAGGTTAGAAAGGAGACTCACCTCGCCCCGAAGAGCTCTTCCAATATTGAGAATAAGCCCAAACTCTCAATTCGTAGCCAAACGAGCACAAACTAATTAAAATAAAGCAAGAACTAGTCAATAAGGGCTCACAAGGTTAAATTCTAATTGTTTAAGCAATTTCCTAACAATTAATATAAGTTTTCTAATTTTCGACCTCGGCCTGCGTGCCCGGATTCCAAGATTTTTCGAAGGAAGTTGTTCTCTATCACCTAAGGATCACATATATATGATTTATAGTTCGTTACATGACAAGTTACATGATTAAATCTTAGTTTTACTACATGACAAGTTACATGATTAAAACCCTAGGCCTAGTTCATTACCCTAAGGATGAAGGAAATTACTTACCTTACCAAGTTATGTGGAAACTCTCTCTTGGAAGAACCAAAATCGCCTAAAGAGTGAAGGATGAGAAAAATGAGTTTGAGTTCGTATTAAATGAATCCTTGTGTCCCCAGTTAATTTCGCATCTGCGGAAGTATTTCTCCTACGATAATTGGCCGTTTTTGCAGTTTTCCCTGGCCTGACCCTTCTCCTCTTCTGTGATCAAGTGACCGCATCTGCGATCCAAGAACCGCATATGCGGTTATGACAGAAGCAACAAATTTCAGTCATTTTCCAAATTTTAACTTCACTCAAGCCTTGCTCGTTTGACGCTCGGGGTTCCCGTGCCCCGTCCAAACATACCGACAAATTTGAAATCACGAGACGGACCCACTCGAACCATCGAAACACTCAAAACAACGCTAAATTGAGGAATCAAACCCCAAAATCGAATATTTCAAATCATTGTCCTTCAAGTTCTAAATTCTCCTCCAACGGGTCAAAACGCCCTTAAACTACTCGGATTGTTACCAAATTTTACGGGTAAGTCTAAGCTGATTTTTCGGACTTGTACCAAGTTTCGAAATCGAAATTCGAACCTGATACCTAGGAAAACATTGATTTCTTAGTTTATGTAAATCTTTGAAACTTTAACTTAACAATTTCACATAAAAATTTATTACACGGGCTAGGGACCTCGGAATTCGATTTCGGGCATATGCCCATGTCCCATATTTTTCCACAGACCCTAAAAAATTATCAAATTATGATTCCGGGTCTGTTTCCCCAAAATTTTGACCGAAGTCAAACTTGGTCTTTTTAGAGAAACTTAAAGAAGCAACTAGACGTATTCTTGTTCAAAACTCTTCCAACTTTCGAACCATCCGTCCATGCAAATCATAAATTAGTTAAAGCAAGTGCGAGAAGTTTTATTTAAGGAAACAGGGTTCAAAAATGCAAAACGACTTGTCATTGCAATTGTACCTTGGTAAATTATTCGACGCCTCTAGTGTAAAGTTCGGCATCGAAATAGTGATTTGGTGGATGAATTATCTCATACGACAAAGACATGTGCAATGTTTTATTCTACTTATTAGGATTATTTTTCTTCCAATGCAAAATTCATATACAGATAGAAAAAGTGAATGCAAAGAGTGATACTTCTGTATGTCTAAACTCTAAAGCAGATGGTCGTTTTTGATATTATCCTCTGGCTAATAACCGAAATGACACATATGTAACTTTTAATTTGAACCGTTGCATCCTTTGGCAAATTATCGAATTGATTTTACAGGTTATTTCAAAGGGTAATTATGTAATTTGACTTTATCCTTTATGGGTTGCCACTTTTATAATAACTAGTCTCTACGTTCGTGCGTTGCACGAAAAATATGTAATGAAGATACTAAACTTTTAATTATATATATACCGTGGTGAATAAGTGCATAATATGGAATTTAATAATCAAATCCTTAAAAAAAGGTATTATATAATTCAAACCAAGCTAGTAATAATGTTTTGAAATAATGTAGAAGACCAAAAGGAAACTAAACTTTCTGAAATCACATAGTTGGGGAACCTTTGATTGATAATTTATGTGATGATGAAAATTAATTACCTTTAAAGCAATGGTTGAAAACCTATTATTAGAATATTTAGTGAGGCGTAAGACCATGTGGAATCGGTGTAGTTTGTAAGTTCAAAAATGTATACACAACAATAACAAACCCAATATAATTATATAGTCTTCAAGAATATACATAACATAATATCTGTAAAGATTGGAACTTGATTCGAATTAGAACTTTCATGAAAATCCATATTAGGAAAATATTAGTACAGTTATATCCAACATGTATTAATGTGAGATATATCTATCTTTTGAAGGGCTCAGTCTTCACTAAGATACGTGATGATAATACAAAAAATACAGGTTCAAACAAATACACTATAATTAAAACATGATGAAATAACAGAAAGTGATGCTCATACAGAAGAGCATAAACCAGGGAGTATCTACTATACTAATGACGGGTTCAATTGAACCCATAACTTTTGATGCGGAATAAAAATTTATATGCAAAAATTCATTAAAACAGTAAAAAACTTTAAAAATATAATGGGTTCAATATTAAAAACCTTAAAAGATGAACTCATAAAGTTTAACTTCTAGATTCGCCTCTAAAAAACATTACCAACTACAAAAGCTCCAGTATTATTGATTAAGTTAAGATTCTCTGGAAAAAAACTATATTGAAACAAAATTAACTCCCAAAGCATTGATGCTTTGGGAGTTGATCTAAATTCTAAGATTTCGAAGCTTTCCGTGAGTCTCAATCCTCAGTTGCAAACAAATGGTTTACAATTGTTTAACCAACAAAACGGCCCCTTCGTATACTCGTAATACTCGGAGTATTCTTATTCATACGAAATTAGGATAATTTTGAACTTCAAGAATAGGTAGGAGTAGGACATAAAGTTGGAACATTGATTGAGATTAGAATCCAACGCCAATTCACATTATTTTCTACTTCTTCCCTGGTCAAATTTTTTTTCTATTACAACTCTTTATTAGTATTTCTAGTTTTGTTCTTTTTATATGACTTATTATTATTATTATGAATATTAATGTAAATAATTAAGGGTATAAAAGTCGATCAATATTTCGAGGATATTTTTGCCGTTCAACATTTAGCATAAAATATTCGTGCTTTTATAATAATATAGATATAGATTATATAACATTATGCAAAATTATAATAAGGGTATAATGTTGTATAATATTGTATATTGGGTGTGAAAATATTGTTATACAACATTAATCTTTCTTTTGAAGTAAGTTTCTCTTTCACGGTAGTAATTTTAGTTTTGTTACATGTTTTTTATTTTTAGTTTTGCCACAGTTACCTTTTGCTTTTGTTTTGGTTACTTTTTGTTTAGCTTTTTCTTTTTGCTTCTACTTCGTATTCTCTATATTTTCTATAAAAACTGATTTTGCTTTCTTGCCAGCGAAATATTGGTATACATTATTCAAGATTTTATATACAATTTTATACAAACTTATACATCATTATACATTACCGTACATATGCAGTTAAAACTGAATTTTTTTTTTTGTATTTTATCGAACAATATATATATAAAGTTAATTTTTTCGTTGATTTCTCTCCTAAATCATGAATTTTCAAATTTTTCTTTCCTTGTTGAGTTTTCTATCAAATAAGAAACATTGGAACAAATTCATCTATATAGAACTTGGAGAATAAGTGATTTTGGGTTTATTTTTTGTATTTTTATAGTCGGGGATAGGAATGTACAAACCTGGGTAAGAAATAGAACAAAAAACCATGAAAATTTTGCTTCAGAATAAAAAGGGCATGAAGGTTTTTTTTCCGGATTTGAGCCAACTAATATTGGGCTACATATTTGTAAACTTAAATCTGGGTCATCCGTTTGCAAGGTTAACTTGTGGAATATATTATTATGTAATTCTCCCTTTTTCTTTTACGTACATATCTATGAAAATAGCACGGTATAGCCAATTTTCGGAGTGGTCAATAAAAAATAGACAACGTTTACTAAGTCAATAAAAAATAGCTGCCGTTTTGCTGCAATAGAGACCGGTCCAGCATAATATACTGGAGTTCGATGAACTTGTGTATGAACTCCAACATATTATGCTAGACTGATATACTTTGTTGTCTCTAGTATAATATACTAGAGACTGGAGCATTGGTGCTCCAAACTCTAGTATACTATACTGGACCATTATACTTGCTGGAACTAGTATATTATGCTGGAGTTCTTGTGTATTTATGTTGAAACTCAATCATATTATGTTGGAGTTCCAGCATACTATCCTGGAACTCCAGTATAATATGATGGAATTCAAGTATATTTATGCTGGAACTCTAGCATAATATACTTGAGTATTTTCTGGGTTTTATAGAGTATTTTTGCTCAAATTTATCTTTACTTTAAAAGTGACTAAATTTCAATTACTTTTAAAAAATTGAGCTATTTTTCAACGTTCAATTGTAAATCTGGCTATTTTTAAAAATCTCCAAGCGTATGTATCTTGCTGATGGAAAAGTTGCGTGGAAAAGAATTTAGCAAGGAGACAGCGCATAAGAAAACTAAAAGTTAACTGTTTGTAATTATACACTGTATTTATGACCAATTCTTACCTAATTGCTTGCTGTCAATTAGAAAAACAACCAAAACTGTGAAATTAAATCCAAGTCCAAGTTTTTTTAGGATTATCAAAAAACCTTTAAATTATAGCAGCTCACGTGGCTTAAATCAAAAGGTTTTATGAGAGGTAGAATTCTGCCTAGAAAAGGTTTCCTTTACTTCTCCTTGTAGTCGTAGGAGTGTAACTTTGTTATATAATAAACGCAATCTATAAACTCTGTGTGAATTAGTAGCCACAACTATGTCGAGAGTAACATCAGACATATTGCCTGAATGCCTTATCCAAATAATACTCTCTTACTGTTCTTTAAAAACAGCAGCCATGATGAGTATTCTCTCCAAAACATGGCTACAGGCTTGGTTGACTCTTCCCAACTTAAAATTCGAATTTCGTTATTATAAGGACGCAAAAACAATGGACGCAATCTTGGAGAGATACAGGTACAACAATATCCCTATTGAAAAGTTTGGATTTTCAAATTTTCTAGAATTTTATTCTCAAGAAGTTCTTTTTCCTCGGATTGATAAGTGGCTTGATATCGCTCTTCAGAATGGTGTAAAAGATATGGTCTATGAAGATCTTAAATGCTTGACTCGATCATACCCTCTGCATGTATTCAAAATCTTGGCAGCAAAATCTTTAAGAGAATTGGTTCTCAAGGGTTGTGATCTGATGTTGTGGGGTTCATTATCTAGTACTGGTGTAGTAAACTGTCATTCTTTGAGAAAGCTTTCTCTATCTTACGTAAGGTTAGATGACAACATCCTACGGATACTAATTAATAGTTGTCCCTTGATTGACACTTTCATCCTTGAGTATTGTCCCTGGTTCGAAAATATTGAATTGTTGAATCTTCAAAAAATCAAGTCAGTTTCTATTAGGACAGTTGGATGCGCGCGTGTTAAAATCCAAGCACCAACTCTTGAACACATGTTATGTTCTGGTTGTTCATTGGAAGAAGATAATGTTGAATATCAGAATTTGAAATCCTTAGTTTTATCAAACGTAAGGATATCTAATGGATTTTTCCAGCATCTTATTTCAAGATCTCAATTCCTCGAGAGTTTGAACTTAGCTTATGTTTATATAGGGCTGGAAAGGTTAAAGATTTGCCCGAGTCAATCGTTGAAGGTGTTGAAGATTCAATGCGGCACTGGCATAGAGGAGATTGATGCTCCAAATTTGGTATCACTAGATTATGAAGGAGCTGTTCCAGAGTTCAAAATTGCAAAAGAGTTAAGCCAATTAAAGCACTCAAAAATCAATCTATACTGCTTCAACAAATTAAATGCTGCATGGTTTTGTAAGTTGAGGATTTTTCTAGCAAATGCTACCTCTTGGTCTCACGTCTCCATTTGCTTTAGCAAATGCAATGAGATTAAAATGAACGATTTGCAATTGCACCACATAGTTTCTATCCCTCAAGTGGACATCTTAGACCTAGATATAGGGCCGTCGAGGAAGTGTCCAATAGTTGTGGATGCTTTGTTATGGAGTTGTCGTCCTAGGAGACTCAACCTGAAATCAACAAGTGAAATGATTACATGTTTCATTGATTGTTTGATGTATGTGAAGAATCCGAGTCGTCAGTCTACTTCTCATGGAAGCAAGCTTTGGCATTGTCAATTAAAAGAAGTAAAAGCATACAGATTTGACTCGAAAAATCAGCCCGTGGAACTCAGAAGTGGGCAGCTCGCAGCAATAAGGAGCCTTACAGGGAGCTGGGAGAGAGTTTATTTTTTATTAGATTGGTGTTGCAGTTAATTAGCTGAACTTGAATATCAAGATTCTTCGTTCTGAACAGTCTGATTTATTTCCACTTAGTACTGCATATTGTTTTGCGTTAAGTCCTCTGATTTTCTTTTCTCTTGTCGCGCTAAATAGAGCTCCTGAAACAGATTCCACAGCCATTACAGATAAGCAAAAGCTGTGTACAAGTATGCTTAAATATAAGTGTTCGTTTGTTTCTGTACAGCTTTTAGAGATAGCGCTAAATATCGATCGCTCGTAGATGCAACCAGACTTTTAACTTCAGCTTCTCCATTTTTCATTGTTCAATTGTCCATAACAGCAGATTTAGGAGTAAGACCTATCTATCAAAATTTATGAACAAAAGCAGTTGTTTGTGACCTTAGAAAATGCCGGCTTTTGTATCACCCTCGTGTACTTGGAAATATTCATAAATTATTATCTACTAACTTACGTAATTATTTATAATTTATTTTCAAATAATCCGATAAACATATTTATGGCAATCATCCTATGAACTGAAGCTCCATAGTAGCACCAACAATAGTAGAATAAAGAAGAAGAAAACGAAGGAGCAGAAGGAGGAAGAGAAAGGTGGCTGAAATTATTTAAAAAATGAGTACAAGTTAAAAGTTTAAAAAAAAATGGGTATAAGTTAAATGTGGACGATCAAATAGGACAACCCGTGCAATTTTTACGCTGAAACTTAAATACAACCACCTAGACTAATCATATTAGTGGGAAGTATTTCACACAACAGGTGTGGATTCAATTTCCATTCCCAATTTCCCATTCTCATTCCCCTTCTCCTACCGGAATCCCCAACGTAATGAAAGATTTCATAGAAAACAAATTAATATCAGTATTAATTAGAATGCCAATTAATTTGTCCAAGTACACCTTACAGAAGATTGGAATATGCAGTGCACACGTTAAAGGGAGCCAATTAATTTGAGATATTATTGACTTTCTAATCTAATTTAGATTTTCTAATCAACAAGATGGTACAAGTGTATTGTTAAATTTTTTGTTTATTTTTTGAAATGTGCATTTTTGATTCCTAGCATATAGGGCCGATTTTCTTTTGCTTAACTTTCTTGTATCTCTATATAGAAACTGGCCAGAAAAACTTTAAATAAGGGCACGTCTTCTTGACAATATATTCTATGCAGGAATGCATATGTCGATTAAGATTCCATTAGCCAGGAAAAATTGGATCAAGATTTGACTAGCATTGGACCTAAAATATTACATTGAAAAAGGAATAGAGTGAATGTTGCAAGTTTAGGTTACCCCTTCATTATGTTACTATAACAACCTAAATTGACAAACAAAGATATGATTCATCTCCTTTTATTTAGAATATATTTTATCATAGCAAGATAATATATAATTTTCCATAGAAGGCTTATCTAGTGAATTTTCAAAATATGAACGTAATATACAGTGTAAAAGTTATTCCAAAAAAGGACCAAATATTTGTATAAATATACATTCCAAGACATATATGCTTGTATACAGGACAAGACAGACAGAATCACAAAACAGAACAGACAGTAAAATGGCTAAAGGAAAGGTGAATGCTATTAACACATCCATTTTACTAATTGGATTCTTTTGTTTGGCTCTTCTTTTGATTTCAAGTGAAGGAGCTGATGTGGTCTTTATAGGACAATGTTCTGAGTTTCCAGATTGCAATGCAGCTTGTATTAAGGAAGGATATCAGAATGGTGTTTGTACTAAGATTAGGGGTGGTATTTTGGATTGTTACTGTGCTGATCCTTAGTTAAATTACTTTTTAAAGAATAGCATCCTAATACAACCAAGTCTAGGCAAATAGGAAATCAACAAGATGATAAAGGAGGAGAAAACAAGCTCTGCGGACGCTGGCAGCTACCTCGTAATCTCCGCAAAAGTAGACAAGGATCAGCAGCTACAATGTCTCAACTGCTCTCGGGCACCTGTGGATCTGCACAAAAAGTGCAGGGGAGTGGGGTGAGTATATTTCAACTCAGTGAGTAACAATAATAAATAATAACCGAAAGTAAGAACTCCTGTGCTATCACTTAGCAGTTCTAAGGCAATCTTCACAAGTACGTCATCACTATAGTAGTACTTTAACCTCCAATCTACGTTTATCTCTACAAGATTCCACACTGAGCTAACCCTCGCTCGTACCCCTACGGTGTACGGCCATCTCGACATATAAAGGCATATACTTATATCTATAATGTATAAGTATCTAAGTAAATAGTAGGATATGATTAAGTATAATGCTGCGGCGTGCAGCCCGCTCCAATACATATACTGCTGCGGCGCGCAGCCCGCTCCATTTAACGTCGACGGCGCTCACGGGGGGTGTATACAGACTTCGGAGGGGCTCCCTAGGCCCAAGCGCTATGGTGCTATGGCGTGCAGCCAGGTCCACCATATATCACTGCGGCGTGCAGTCCGATCCAACATATATACTGCTGCGGCGTGCAGCCCGATCCCATAATATACCAGCGCTCACTGGAATGTGTGCAGACTCAGACTCCGAAGGGCTCCTACAGCCCAAGCGCAATAATACTGCGGCGTGCAAGTCCGTCCCACATGTATATTACATGTATATTACATGTACATTACTGCGGCGTGCAGTCCGATCCAATACAGGTATCTATATACATAATACCTCATAATGGGTCCTCGACCCTATCCCGGTCAGTATGTACTTGGCCTCTCAGGCCCAATATAATATATCACAATGGGTCCTTGACCCTGTCTCGGTTAATATAGACTTGGCCTTTCAGGCCCAATATAACATCTCATAGTGGGTCCTCGACCCTATCTCATCTCAATCGGTATAAACTTGGCCATTCAGGCCCACTCAGCTAGAACAGGGAATTCCACCCTAGATAATCTCTCTCAATGTACACATCTAGTACGGGCTCATATTATGCTATACGGCTAGAGCTATGGCTGAGTGTATATTTCCAACACGATATAAAGGTCACCTAGCTCTATAGGTTCCCTAATGCTCTACAGATCGGCACAAGGCCCCAAACATGGCTATTAGCCCAATGGTACAGTTATAACCTCATTAACAGTTGTACAACACAGTATTCTATTAGCCGGGAAGGACTAAGTCCGAACCCCCTATCACAATGTTACCACGCCCGTCATAGAACGCGTGTCTCATCTCAATATAGCACTGTAAAGTGCTAGAACGGGGTTTCAAACCCTCAGTGTATTGTTTACTACTACCACTCACCTCGAACCGGTAGAAGCTTCAATCCGCCTTGCGCTTGCCTCGCAAATCAATCTCCTCGGACGCCAAATCTGCTCAAAGTCATAGAAAATGCATCAATATACGCTAATTTCACGAAATTCATTCGAAATAACCCAATTTATATCAAAACCCACAAGTTGTCAAAACCCGACTTTTGGTACACTTGTCGAAAAATTACAAAAATTACATATTCGGAATCCTCATCTCGATACGAGTCTAGGCATATAAAATTTACCAAAATCGGACTCCATTTGCCCACTCAAATCGGTGTTTTTCTTAAATTTAGGCCTAGGGCTCAAACCCACCTTAAATCTTCCATTTACAGGGATTTAACCAAGGATTTCATGTTAAAATGATGTAATTAAGCCACAAAACTTACCTCCAACGAATCCCCGATGAATTACCAACAATTCCCGTGAGTTTCTCTCTCTAGAACTCAAAAATGGAGGTTTCATGAATGAAACCCGTAGCCCCTCTGTTCTGTGATTTTAATTCACTGCCAGACGATTTTACCCTACGCGTTCGCGATGGTCTCCACGCGAACGCGATGCCTTGCTCCGTTCCTTCATCGCGAATGTCACACCTCTTTTTTACGCACCCGCAAGGACGCAAAGAGTTTTTCCAATTAAAGGACAATCGAGATGGGATTTATTTTAATTACTTCAGAGTCGCCACTTGGGAGATTTTATGGTGTCCCAAGTCACCGGTTAAATCCCGAATCGAGGAAAAGAATGACTCTATTTAACAGTCCGCGAACCAGAAATCCGGATAAGGAATTCTATTAACCCGGGAGAAGGTATTAGGCATTCCCGAATTCCGTGGTTCCAGCACGGTCGCTCAACTGTCTTGTTTGGCTTATCTATCTGTTTTTTACAATTATGTACTTAGTGCAAGCTAATACCCCTTTACCGCTTTTATTATTGGTTATGATTTACGAAAGAGAAAGTTGCTTAAAAATATGCTTTCGAATCGCGTCACATGAAATGCACCCGGATCCTCAACATATTCTTATTCAACATTTCGGGGTTTGGATTTGGGTCACATGAAATGCACACCCGTATAAAAAAGGTAAAACTAAAATATGCGCCTGGATTGACTACTTATTTACATTTGTCGAGAAAGGCGTGATATTCGTTAAGAAACGACGCATCTCGAAACCTAAGTATTTATATGTACATTTATGACGGCTAGGTGATTAATGTAACTATTGGGCGAGGCGTACCTTTGATTCAAATCTAAAGCGAACTACATCTCACTGTATCTTACTTAAGAGTTGATTCCAAATTACTTAAAACTTGCTACGAACCACATCACATGAAATGCGCCTGTGGTTCTTAACATGCTTTGTTTACTCTTGCCCGAAATTGGGGTCGGGTCACGTGAAATGCACCCCCGACTCTTTTTAATCTAATTACGTCATTCCGTTGAGTAACAACTCTCTAGCTAATCTTGCTTGTGACATAAGGTCTATCATTTAACAGGTTTGGAGATTACACACATGAGTAGGGAAGATTGAATAGAGATACGAAGACTAATTCAGGTTTACATGCTTATCTAACGACAATGTATCTTTGGTCTAGCTACATTTCCCATAACAAAACTAGCAATACAAATTTAATTAGACAGAAACAGAATGTAATCAAGCATAGACTTTGAACGACTACATGATTCAACAGACTTCAAACATAAACTTCAGGCTTCATTCTTTTTGAACCAAGGAATTACAATAACAGAGATGTGTACCTGGAATGTGAAAGAACAAAGAAGAGTGAGCGATGGTAATGCCGCAACAGTAACAGGAACAGTAGCAGCAACAACAACACCCAATAGACCAGTTACAACCAACAACCAACAGTGATCGAACTTTATCAATCACTGAACTAGTGACTAGAGCTCGAACCCAGGCAACAATAGACACCCAAGCAGCAACAAAACAATGTAACAACAGCAACGACCAGTGGCAGCACTCAACCAAACCAATAGCAAACACTACCAGTGGCAAACAATGGACCAGCAGTCACTTAGACCAACAAACAGTGACAAACTGGATTGACAGCCCCAAAACTAGCCAAGCAGCACCACTATAGACACACACAACAACCAGCAGCAACACAACAATGAAATAACAGCAACAACTAAACCAGGCAGCAACCAAATGGACCAAACAGCAACCCAAACGATGGACCAACAGCACCAAATCGACCCAGGCAGCAACACACATACAACACAGCTAAGAACAAAAGCCCAGCACTACCAATAACAACAAGAACAACACCCAACCAGCGACCAAATCTCAGACACTGGATCAAAACCACGAAACAGTCCAGACCAATGAAACAATAGCTTCTTTTGTACCTTTGTATCTGTTTTTCTCCCTAGTTATGACTATGATTTTGCCCTCCAGGTGTTCTACTTATCACACTCTATGTTTTTGCTCTCAAGGTACTGTTTTGCCCTACCAGATGCTCTCAAAATCAGTATGTATCTCTCAATGTATGAATGTGCTACTGTTTTTACTTCCAGGATGCTCTCAAGTCTCTCTCTATAATGTCTCTATAGTGTGTGTCTCTGAAAAATCCCCCCATGTATTCTCCATCTCTCCCCTTTTATAGCTGAAACCAACACTTATCAGGGCCAAAAAGCATCAGGGAATACATCTGCCCATCCCTCTCTTTGCCCAGCCCATCCCCTCTCTGTTTCCAGCCCACTGTCCCTGAACTTCCATTATCCCTTGTCCATGTATGGACTTTATTAATTAACTATGGTTTCTGCCCAGACAAGGCTAAGTGCCCTGCAGTGACAGCAGACTCCACTGTCCAGCTTCATGTGCAGGGCACCAGGGATATTTCAAAGATGCTAACACCTAATTTCCTAGTCAGCTAATTCCCATCCTAAGTTCAGTTTCAATCAAACACTCCAATTCAATTCACAAGTGTTATTCACTGTCTGGGATATCAAACAAATCGACCTATGCAGCTAATCGACGACATTTAATCAACTACAACATATAACAATGGTAACAAATCAATTACCAAACAGTGATTCTGAAAGTCTCGGCAAAAAATGAAAACCAAAAATTCGACGACGCCAAGCGAAACGAATAACTATCCTATGACAAACACATTCGAACAATTAACAGAATGCAACTTGACCAAATAAAAGTCTTTGGGGATGAAGAACAAAAACTGAAAAACTAAAGCACGAGGACCAAATTCAATTGATTAACAAATGGAATATGAAGAAATAAAGGAAGAAATACCATAAGAGAAGACCAACTCTGCATTTGAACGGACCCGGACCTGTCTTGGGTTCAATTCGAACTTGGGATTCAACTTGGACTTGGGTTCTTCGTTTTTGAGGCCAATGGACCTTAATTGAGATGTTTTCAGTAATGAAAACATCCCAATTAAGGTCTATTAGACCTCAATTAGGAAGAAATCGGCATCTAGGGTTCATGGCCGAGATTTGGGGCTTTTACAACCCTGGTAAGATTCGAGCTAAACCAAGGCCGGTGGGGGTATGAGGGAGGCGAGGGGAGGCTATGGTGTGATTTTGGTGAGGTTTGGCATGAATGTCAAATTCCGGCGACCTTCGAACAAATATTCGAGACGCTCGAGCGATATTCGAGGTTAATGGAGGCCGGGATCGTGATGGGGGAGGTGAGGGGAAGGGTTTGGCATTGGTTTGGTGGCGATTGGCCTACCGGAACCGCCGTGAGGCGATTTCCGGCAGGCGGAGGAGGGCGGCGTTACACCGGGTGTTTGAGAGCTCTGAGGGAGATGAAGGGAGAGGGGGGGTTCTGGCTTGGGGGGCGGGGTATGAAATGAGGAATATATACCAGAGATGAGATTGAATCCTGATCGTTGGATCATTTACGATCAACGATCAGGATCCCCTCACTTAAACCAAACGACGTCGTTTGGTTAAAGCATAGTCCGAGTGTATATTGGGATTAAATGATTAATCTGGGCCGTTGGATAATAAAATCCAACGGTCCAGATCAAGTGTTATACAGGCTGAGGCTGGACGGGTATTTGGGCTGGGTTAGAAGAAATCCGTTTGGGCCTGGCTTTTAGGCTAAATTTGGCCCAGCTCGGATCTTCATGCTATATTATATGCATATGTGTATATATATATATATATATATGTATGTATACATATATATATATATATACACACATATGTATATACCAACCTATAACACTGCTGTTTTTACTACAATTAACGCACACAATTACATATTACCCAAAAAATGTAAATCACATGACTTCGATATCAAACACTGAAAATGCAAAGCCTAGCATATATTTTTGTATTTTTAATTTAAATAAATAAACGTGCACACAAAAGATAAAATTAATACAAAATCACACAAATCATGCCCAACACGAAACTATTTTTATTTTGAATTTTCTGGGAGTACTTCTCGAGTAAGGCAAAAATCACGTGCTCACAGCTGCCCCTCTTTGCGCGTAAACACGCCGAGTTTTCGTGCAAAGATAAATGAGCGGATATAAGCGATTTTTGCCTATCCGAACACTCCGTATGAAGCATTTTGGAAAAGTTTTGACCGAACCTTGCTTCAAAGGTCTCCTACATATCCCTGGCTAAAAGGGAATCGGGTCAATGTAGTTCGGGAAGTTCTGGTAGCTGGGACTACCATGCCTGTTGCGATCTCGCTGTTACTGCTGTTGCCGCTGTTACTGCTGTTACCACTGCTTAACCGATTTCCTTGTTACACCGCGCTAAGCAACAAAAACAAGAAGCTAGACTAGGTTACAGTACTACAAGTTCTTATCTATCCTTTTTAACTTGATCTTGTCGCGCTCCTTGCCATCTTGTCTGACTTGGCGTTCCTTCTGATGCTTCGTCTCTTCTTACGAACTTGGATTCATGCCGAAGATTTCTGTTACATTCTACCGCTTTCCTCTAACAAATTAAAACAGGTCGCCACTCCATTCTCCAGGCGGGCTCCCTGACTTCAACTCTGCTCCAAAATTAAATCGCCACTCCATTCTTCGGGCGGGCTCCCCGACTTCAACTACAACTTCAAAATTAAATCGCCACTCCATTCTCCGGGCGGGCTCCCCGACTTCAACTACAACTTCGAAATTAAATCGCCACTCCATTCTCCAGGCGGGCTCCCCGACTTCAATTACTACTTCAAAATTAAATCGCCACTCCATTCTCCGGGCGGGCTCCCTGACTTCAACTACAACTTCAAAATTAAATCGCCACTCCATTCTCCGGGCGGGCTTCCCGACTTCAACTACTACTTCAAAATTAAGTCGCCACTCCATTCTCCGGGCGGGCTTCCGACTTCAACTACTACTTCAACATTAAGTCGCCACTCCATTCTCCGGGCGGGCTCCCCTGACTTCAACTACTACTTCAACATTAAGTCGCCACTCCATTCTCCGGGCGGGCTTCCCGACTTCAATTACAACTTCAAAATTAAATCGCCACTCCATTCTCCGGGCGGGCTCCCTGACTTCAACTACTACTTCA
Source organism: Nicotiana noctiflora (assembly GCA_032618575.1). Classification (NCBI taxonomy): domain Eukaryota; kingdom Viridiplantae; phylum Streptophyta; class Magnoliopsida; order Solanales; family Solanaceae; genus Nicotiana; species Nicotiana noctiflora. The sequence continues at coordinate 94,079 of JASVEL010002884.1, forward strand.
AAACTAAATCGCCATTCCATTCTCCAGGCGGGCTCCCCGACTTCAACTACTACTTCAAAATAAATCGCCACTCCATTCTTCAGGCGGGCTCCCTGACTTCAACTATAACTTCAAAATTAAATCGCCACTCCATTCTTCAGGCGGGCTCCCTGACTTCAACTACAACTTCAAAATAAATCGCCACTCCATTCTTCAGGCGGGCTCCCTGACTTCAATTACAACTTCAAAATTAAATCGCCACTCCATTCTTCAGGCGGGCTCCCTGACTTCAACTACTACTTCAAAACTAAATCGCCATTCCATTCTCCAGGCGGGCTTCCTGACTTCAACTACAACTTCAACATTAAATCGCCACTCCATTCTCCAGGCGGGCTCCCTGACTTCAACTACAACTTCGACATTAAATCGCCACTCCATTCTCCAGGCGGGCTCCCTGACTTCAACTACTACTTCAAAATTAAATCGCCACTCCATTCTCCAGGCGGGCTTCCCGACTTCAACTACTACTTCAAAATTAAATCGCCACTCCATTCTCCAGGCGGGCTTCCTGACTTCAACTACTACTTCAAAATTAAAATCGCCACTCCGTTCTCCAGGCGGGCTTCCTGACTTCAACTACTACTTCAACATTAAATCGCCACTCCATTCTCCAGGCGGGCTTCCTGACTTCAACTACTACTTCAACATTAAATCGCCACTCCATTCTCCAGGCGGGCTTCCTGACTTCAACTACAACTTCAAAATTAAATCGCCACTCCATTCTCCAGGCGGGCTCCCTGACTTCAATTACAACTTCAAAATTAAATCGCCACTCCATTCTCCAGGCGGGCTCCCTGACTTCAACTACAACTTCAACTGATTTCATCCTATCTTGATTACCTTCCTTTGCCTCTTGTACCCTATCCTTGTTCCCGCATTACCTCTCGGACCACCTTCTCTTCCGAATTATCCTGTCTTGGAATTGCTTTCCCTTAGGTCGTGTTACTTTTCTTCTGGCTGCTGGGGATATTTTTGGAACTGTTTACTCGCCTGCTGGGGATGATGTTGCCGAGGAAGTATTCTTTGTTTCCTTCACCCCTCATTCTCTTCCTTCTTCCCCTACCTCTTTTGGGACTCACGCTTTTGTTTCCTTGATCAAATTATAGGACGTAATACTGCTGGGGGAATCTCGAAGCCATTTTTCTTTTTCCAATAACTGCTGGAGATGATACCCGGCTCAAAGATCACCCCATCTTGTGTTGCTTTCTACACTTATCCTCTGAGTCTTGCTTTCCAGAAAATTTTCGCAACCGGAGAAAATTTTCTGCCCCAGTGTGATAAACTTCTGGACGGTATGCTTTTCCGCCGTCGGACCCTCTTTTCCTGCTTTAAATCAAAGAAAAATTGTTAGTTTCAAAAAGCCGCGAGTGGTCGTGCCACTCTTGTTGGGGCCATTCTCTTTCATCTGCTTGGCCTCTCTCGAACTTTGCGGACGACGTCGATGCTTGCTTGGGACGATGCTTTTTCCACGGACGAACTCTCATCTTTCCTTTTATTCCACTCTTTGGTTTGGTCGGACTCTTTTTAGCCGGTGATCTGTTGCGTGAAATCATCCTTCGGACATGCCACATGTGTCCATCATACTCCATAATTCTTGCGAACCTTCCACTCGGCCTGTCATCCCAATCTCACTATCGTAACGACTTCCGTCTCATTGCCTTGTTCCAATGCCTATTCACTTTCAATATACTGCTTTGGGAGACTTGGTAGTAAGCTTTGAAAAATCAATTTTCGAAAATGAAAGAAAAGAAAAGAATACTGACCGCAAATGACAAAAGAAAGGAAAAACTTTTCTGAACTCAGAAATAGGAAAACTTATCTGAATGTGTGCCTGATCCAATGTTATGCCGCGCCTTTGACTAAACTACCCAGTCTATTCATGTCAATCACTTTCTGATACCGCGTCCTGCTGGAGGTAAACGGATGTCCCAACCTTGTCTCCCGCAGACATCTTGTAACCATCTTGTCTTGTCACCTCACAGTGCCCTTCAAAGGGTTTTCACTAATGAGATTCTCTCATTTCTCTCTATCTCCCGTCGCCCTAAGGTGCCCGTAAAGGTTTTCACCGTAAGACTCTCTCATTTTATTTCTCTCAACTTCCTTCGCCTTAAGGTGCCCTCGAGGGTTTTCACCGTTAAGACTCTCTCATTTACGTTTTCTTTCCCTGCGGCGGGGTATCACCCCTGAGATTCCCTCTAGAGCGTTATCCCCTTTCGGCTTGTGCATCCTGAATTCAATCGAGGGTCGGGATGTCACTCTTGGCTTTCATTCACATGACTTGGCACTTCTCAAATACTGATCGAGAGGTCTTTCTGGTTCTTGATATGGTTTCTGCGCGTGAGGCTGAAGAAAGGGGTTTAGCCTCAACGGTTAGCTTATTACAACTTTCGGAATCCACACTATATTTCCAACGAAACAATGACTTCTGCCCCAGTTTTGTTGCTTGGGGGATTTTTTGATTTTTATTTTATTATGACCGAGCCGTGTGGCGCCTACGTATCCTTCTTGAGGAATCAGGTCGAACGTAGTTCACTTTTTCTTGTATTACTTTTTTGTTTCTTTTCTATTCTGTTACACATCTTCCTTGATGATTGCGAAAGAGGGTATATGCAAGAATAATTAAGGCTCAAATGGGGAAACAAAGGTTAAAGTGTTTGGGTAGTAGAAAAATTGCCTCTGTCATTTCATTCTCGAAAAATGCCAAATACACACAAACGAAACCAAACGTTGACAAATGCATTAAAGAATTACACATAATATCTCTTAACCGCATCAGAATTGATAGCCATATCGGTGCATCTTCCCTCGACATCAGTCAGACATAGAGCGCCGTTGGATAATACTCTAGTCACCACAAAAGGTCCCTGCCAATTTGGGGCGAACTTGCCTTTCGCCTCGGCCTGATGGGGTAGAACTCTCTTCAGCACATGCTGTCCCACTTCAAATCTCCCGGGACGTACCTTCTTGTTGTATGCTCTCGCCATTCTCCTTTGATACAATTGGCCGTGACATACTGCTGTCAATCTCTTTTCATCGATCAAGCTCAGTTGCTCTAATCGGGTTTTGACCCACTCGTCGTCGTCAATCTCAGCTTCAGCGACAATTCGGAGGGATGGAATTTCAACTTCTGCGGGTATTACTGCTTCGGTCCCGTATACCAACAAGTAAGGAGTTGCACCTACCGAGGTCCGGACGGTAGTGCGATAACCCAACGGTGAAAATGGTAACTTTTCATGCCATTGCCTAGACCCTTCTACCATCTTTCTCAATATCTTCTTTATATTCTTGTTTGCTGCCTCAACCGCACCATTTGCTTTTGGGCGATACGGTGTGGAATTTCGGTGTGTAATCTTGAACCGTTGACATACCTCTTTCATCAATCCACTGTTAAGATTTGCACCGTTATCCGTAATGATCATCTTTGGAGTTCCAAACCTACAAATGATGTGGGAGTGTACGAAGTCCACTACCGCCTTCTTGGTCACTGATTTGAATGTTTTGGCCTCCACCCACTTGGTAAAATAGTCAATCGTTACCAGAATGAACCTGTGACCGTTGGAGGCTGCAGGCTCAATAGGTCCGATAACATCCATACCCCATGCGACAAACGGCCATGGTGCGGACATTGTATGCAATTCAGTCGGCGGAGAATGAATCAAATCTCCGTGTATCTGACACCGATGGCATCTTCGCACGAAACTTATACAATCCCGCTCCATAGTGAGCCAATAATATCCTGCTCGAAGAATCTTCTTTGCCAATACGTATCCGCTCATGTGTGGTCCGCAAACTCCCGAGTGTATATCCGTCATAACTGTTGTGGCTTGACTTGCATCTATGCATCTCAATAATCCCAAGTCTGGGGTTCTTTTGTACAGCACCCCTCCACTAAGGAAAAATCCGTTCGCCAACCGCCGAATAGCTCGCTTTTGATCTCCGGTTGCTTGCTCCGGGTATACTCCTAACCTGAGGTATTCCTTGACATCATGAAACCACGGCTCACCATCCACCTCTTCCTCTATCACATTACAATAAGCATGTTGATTCCGGACATGGATATGTAACGGATCGACACGAACCTTGTCCGGGTGATGTAGCATTGATGCTAAAGTAGCCAACGCGTCGGCAACCTCATTATGCATCCTTGGGATGTGCCTGAATTCTACCGATCGAAAGCGTTTGGTCAAGTCGTGCAAACACTGACGATATGGGATAAGCTTTAAATCTCTGGTTTCCCATTCTCCCTGAATCTGATGTACCAGAAGGTCCGAGTCCCCCAAGACCAAGACGTCCTGTACATCCATGTCCACCGCTAATCGCAACCCCAAGATACATGCCTCGTACTCAGCCATATTATTGGTACAGTGAAAACGCAGTTGAGCAGTAACAGGATAATGATGTCCTGTTTCAGATATAAGCACAGCCCCTACTCCGACTCCCTTTGCGTTTGCCGCTCCATCGAAGAAGAGCTTCCATCCTGGATCCTTGGTTAGTTCCAACCCCTCAATCCGCAATACTTCCTCATCTGGAAAATACGTCCTCAAAGGTTCGTATTCGTCATCAACGGGATTTTCAGCTAAGTGATCGGCTAGGGCTTGAGCTTTCATAGCCGTCCTTGTCACGTATATGATGTCGAATTCCGTAAGTAATATTTGCCACTTTGCTAACCTCCCTGTAGGCATGGGTTTCTGGAAAATATACTTCAACGGATCCAGACGCGAAATGAGGTAAGTGGTGTAAGAAGACAAGTAGTGTTTCAGCTTTTGGGCTACCCAAGTCAGGGCGCAACATGTCTTTTCTAGATGAGTGTACTTGACCTCGTGGACAGTAAACTTCTTACTGAGGTAGTAAATGGCCCGTTCCTTCCTGCCGGTAAGATCATGCTGCCCCAGCACGCAGCCGAACGAATTCTCTAAGACCGTCAGATAAAGGATCAGGGGTCTACCTGGCTCAGGCGGAACTAATACGGGTGGATTTGACAGATACCCTTTGATCCGGTCAAACGCTTCCTGACATTCTGCCGTCCATTCTATCGCGGCGTCTTTCTTCAATAGGCGGAATATGGGTTCACAAGTTGCCGTAAGCTGGGCAATAAACCTACTGATGTAATTCAACCTTCCCAACAGACTCATTACCTCTGTTTTATTCTTCGGCGGGGCTAACTCCTGAATGGACTTGATTTTGGATGGGTCCAACTCAATGCCCCGTCGGCTGACGATGAATCCTAGCAACTTTCCTGACGGAACTCCGAATGCACATTTGGCCGGATTAAGCTTGATGTCGTACCTTCGGAGTCTTTGAAAGAACTTCCTGAGGTCAACAACATGGTCTTCTTGACGCCTAGATTTTATGATCACATCATCCACGTACACCTCAATTTCCTTGTGTATCATGTCATGGAATACCGTAGTCATCGCCCTCATATAGGTTGCCCCCGCATTCTTCAAACCGAACGGCATCACTCGGTAGCAATAAGTCCCCCACGGTGTGATAAAAGCCGTCTTTTCTGCGTCCTCTTCATCCATCAAAATCTGATGATATCCCGCATAACAGTCCACAAAGGATCCAATCTCGCGTCCGGCGCAATTATCAATCAGGATATGGATATTGGGAAGTGGGAAATTATCCTTAGGACTTGCCTTGTTGAGATTGCGATAGTCCACGCATACCCTGATCTTTCCGTCTTTCTTTGGCACCGGTACTACGTTAGCCAACCATTCGGGGTATCGGGTGACACGAATGACTTTCGCCTGCAACTGCTTGGTTACCTCCTCCTTAATCTTCACACTCATCTCCGTCTTGAATTTCCGCGGCTTTTGCTTGACGGGAGGATATGCCGGATCAGTGGGTAATCTATGAACCACTAGATCAGTGCTGAGTCCCGGCATGTCGTCGTACGACCATGCGAAAATATCTTTAAACTCCATGAGTGTTTTGATCAATTCTTCTCTCAGATTGGGTTCAATATGGACACTTATCCGGGTTTCTTTGACGTCATCAGCATTCCCTAGATTAACGGCCTCAGTATCATTTAAGTTCGGTTTGGGCTTTTCCTCGAAGTGACTTAATTCTTCACCGATTTCTTCCACGGCTTCATCATCGCCGTACTCCGACTCACTCTCGTCACTTCTTATTTCATGTGTTATTATTTCCAAACCCGATTGACTTTCTAGACTGGGTTGATTAATCTTTAAGTGCGCCATATCATTAAGATCAGTTGCAAGAAGGCTGTTCAGAAAAGTAAAAAGAAGAAAAGATAAACAAAATTAGACACGAAGGAACCAACTTTCATTGATGGGAATTGTACAAAGGGGAAAACAAACTGCAAACTTAAATCAAAAATAAACAAAACAAACGGGATTTTACTCCGGGGACAAACCCCCAATACAAAACTTCGAAAGAAAAACAATCCAAGACAAACTACCAAGACTCCTTCCGGACAGGGAGAGGAGTAGCCTTCCAGTTATTCAGTTTTGCCTTTGGTCCCACAAATTGTATATCGGCATGACTGGATCCTTCACCGTCCTCGAGCATACATACATCCGTGAATAGGTTCTCGAATTTCCTGAAGAACTCTTCGTCTGGCCTGATCGTAGGACCGGGAATCTTTGGCGCTGGATGTCCTCTTGCTCCGGACCTGACAAAAGATTGGGAGAGGCGTGGAACAGGCTTTGGGAGCACCCATGTTTTCTGCTTGCTCCTCTTTGCTCGCCGGATGTCCTCTGAGGTTGGCTGGAATCCCAAGCCGAAGGTTCCCAAGTTTTCGACCACTGATACCGGTTGTATAATTCCTTGCAGAGATGCACCTAACCCTTTACCGGGTACGAAACCATGTCGCAACATTTCATGCGCCACCGTGACATCCGCAGTAATTGTTCTGTCGCCGGGAATACATTCCCCTTCCGGAACTCGGTGGGCGGGCACCACATCGCAGACTTGATATACCCACGGCCCAACATCTTCTTCTGTCTCAACAAAGGGAATGATGGTGCCCGATTGTGGGTCGTTCTCTCCATGAACGACGATCTCCTGCTGGTCCTATTCAAACTTGACGAGCTGGTGCAAGCTGGATGGAACTGCTCTTGCGGCATGAATCCATGGTCGCCCTATTAGGAGGTTATATGACACCACCATATCCAGCACCTGGAATTCCATGGTGAACTCCACTGGCCCGATTGTCAAGACTAGCACTATGTCACCAACCGACGCTTTGCCTCCTCCGTCGAACCCTCGAACACATACCATGTTCTCGCGTACCCTGCCGATGTCTACTTTTAATTTGCCCAGTGTAGAGAGAGGACAAATGTTAGCACTGGACCCATTATCGACCAAGACTTTGGTAACCACCGCCTCTTCGCACTTCACCGTAAGATATAAAGCCCTGTTATGCTCAGTGCCTTCCTCAGGCAACTCGTCATCGGTGAATGTGATCCGATTTGCTTCGAAGATCCGATTGGTGATCTTCTCCAAATGGCTCACTGAGATTTTATCCGGTACATGTGCCTCATTCAGGACTTTCATCAATGCTTGCCGATGTTCTTCAGAATGTATCAGCAAGGATAGCAATGATATTTGTGCCGGAGTCTTCTTTAACTGCTCTAAGACGGAGTAGTCATGCAGCTTCATCTTTTTCAAGAATTCTTCCGCCTCTTCATCAGTGACCGGCTTTTCAATACTGCCGGAGTGGTCTTCCTCAATTCCGCGGGGGCAAAACATCTCCCCGAGCGGGTCAACCCTTGGGCTTCACAAACTTCCTCTTTCACCTCCTTTCCTCTGTAGGTCGTTGTAATCCGAGCATAATTCCATGGGATAGCCCGGCTATCAGTTACTGGCAGTTGTGTTGCCGGTTGGATGATGAAAGGATCCATTCGAACGCCTGCTACTGTCAGGATGGGCTTGATTGCTGCCCCCGGTACAACTATCTTGGCCGGCTTCACCGGTACTTCGTTCACACTTTCCTTTCCTGCTTCCGATTCTCCTGGTATGTCTTTCTTGCAACTGGGCGACTCATCACGGCTTGGCCCTTTTCTCGTTCCTGCCCCGCTAGACTTAATCATCATTACAGTCTGAGAGGCTTTCTCCTTTCCTTCCTCCGCCCGTACCAACTCGATCATATTGGTCTCATGATGAGCTGGGAGCGGGTTTTGGTTGATGTTGGGCTCTGTTGGAGTCTGGACCTCGATCCTGCGGGTGTCGATGAGCTCCTGGATGGCCGTCTTCAGCCTCCAACACTTTTCTGTATCATGTCCCGGACATCCCGAGCAGTAGGCACAATTTACTGAATGGTCCAAGTTCTTCGGAAGGGGGTTTGGCAACTTAGCTTCAACCGGATTTAGCAAACCTACTTGCTTCAACCGGTGGAACAGACTGGTATAAGACTCTCCTAAGGGAGTGAAAGTCTTTGGCCTCGGCGCCCTGTCGCCCCTGAATGCTTGGTTCGGACGGAAACTCGCGCCCGAGGGGTTTCTGTAAGCTCTTGGGGGTGGATGATTGTTCTGGGGGTTTGGTGCACGCCACGGTGCATGAGCGGGAAGTGCAGAATATGACTGTGCATGGTGGACAGTAAAATGAGGATGAGGTGCGGGATAGTAATGTTGCGGGTAGCTATATGGGTTGTGGGGGTAATTTTGGTGGTGAGGCTGGGGTGGGCTATATTGGGGTGCGGGGCCTCTATTTTTGAACCATGCCCCGGACTCGACGGCCGCCACTTCCTCTCTCCTCTTTTTCCCCAGTACTCCTCCAGTACCGCTTTGGATAGCCTGAGTGGTGGCTTTCAGTGTTGAGTAACTCATGATCTTGTTGGCCTTCAAACCCTCCTCGATCATACCCCCCATTTTTATCACCTCAGTGAATGATTTGCCTACGGACGTTACTAGATGTCCGAAGTAGGTGGGCTCTAATGTCTGCAAGAAGTAGTCCACCATCTCGCTTTCTCTCATCGGCGGATCTACCCTGGCCGCCTGTTCCCTCCATCGGAAACCAAATTCCCTGAAGCTTTCAGCAGGCTTCTTCTCTAATTTTAGCAATGATAGGCGGTCGGGGATTATCTCGAGATTGTATTGGAACTGGCCGATAAAAGCTTGAGCCAGATCATC